>QXTE01000214.1:1155538-1324036 GCA_003942145.1 Platysternon megacephalum | reverse complement strand
TCCCTGTTATGGCCTCTGTCCTTCATGCTCTTTGAGACTTTTTCTAATGTTTTTGCATTTCGTTTACTGCAACGGAGTTCCGCTAGCACGGATTCGTCTCCCCATATGGCGAGCAGATCCCGTACCTCCCGTTCGGTCCATGCTGGAGCTCTTTTGCGATCCTGGGACTCCATCGTGGTTACCTGTGCTGATGAGCTCTGCGTGGTCACCTGTGCTCTCCACGCTGGGCAAACAGGAAATGAAATTCAAACGTTCGCGGGGCTTTTCCTGTGTACCTGACCAGTGCATCCGAGTTCAGATTGATGTCCAGAGCGGTCACAATGGTGCACTCTGGGATAGCTCCCGGAGGCCAATACCGTCGAAATGCGTCCACAATGCCCCAAATTCGACCTGGCAAAGCCGATTTCAGCGCTAATCCCCTCGTTGGAGGTGGTGTAAAGAAATCGATTTAAAGAGCCCTTTAAGTCAAAAAAAAAGGCTTCGTCGTGTGGATGGGTCCAGGCTTAAATTGAGGTAACGCTGCTAAATTTGACCTAAAATCGTAGTGTAGCCCAGGCCTAAGAGTTGGCTTTTAGCTTATGCATTAGAGGCTCCTGTACTAAATTCCAGAGGTCCCAGGTTTGATCCTGCCCACCGATGACGGGGGTCTGTCAGCATTACACAAGTGCATGGCAAAAAGATGGGTTGTGCCCGGACGAGTTTATGATCTAAGACAAGAGAGAATGGGTAGGTAGAACAAGCAGACGGAGGAGTCCAAGGTAATGATGAGACTATTAAAATAAGCAGTAGCATTCACAAAGCACCAGCTGCCTCGCAATTGTTTTGTATTTTGCTGGGGTGAGTTTTAAGGAGGGATCTGAAGGAGGAATAATGTAGTGCCTTTGTGGACATTGATGTGGACTTCCTTCCATGGATAAGGGAGAGGCAGTGCAGACAGCACAAAGCTACTTGTTGGGAAATGTGACAGACAGGCCAGGAAGGCTGTTGTTGGTGAAGCAGACGCAGGGACCCATGGCTTGAGAGCATAGAGAGGCTGTGGCTATTTGCAGGACTGGGCTCTAACTTTCTAGCAGAGTAACATAGTATTGTCAACCCCAAACATTCAAAAATGAGCCCAGTCGCCAAACTCATGAGATTGGCTTAAAAAGCGTGAGAGATTGGCTTAAAAAGAGAGAAATGTGTGGTTCTTTTTGTTTGCCTTCTGGTTATTTGAGCCTTTATGAGTGCAGCGTGTTCACGCTTTCAAAGCTTTTCTCCACCACCTTGAGGGCCAGAAACTTTTTTTAAAATGAAAGCTGAGATTCTCACCTAATTGTGTGCCACCAGGACCTGGGGCTTTAAGCAAAACAGACTTCCGATAAAACCTCAAGATTTGGCAACACACACACACCTTGCATTTTATTATTGGGCCAAATTAATTGCTCCTTTCTCTGGCTTTATTGACTGTGGGATATGACAATGGGCGCCAGATTTGTAAAATTTTTGGTGGTGCCCAGAACGGGTCCGCGGAGCCGTCCCATCCATACAACGGACCAGGGTAACCGCCTCAGGCCCCACGCTTTGGGGGCCCCCGCACTTCAGGGGGACGCAGGGTCTAGGGTGGCCTGGGAGGTTATCAGGAGGCCTGGCGCCAGCAGCAGCGAGCGACCCGGCCCCAGGCCGCCCCACTCTGCCCCACCCAGCTGGCTCCCGGCATCACTCGGGGGAGGGGGTAGAAGCTGGAAAGAGGCGCAGTGGGGACTTGGGGGAAGGGGTGGAATGCGGGTGGGGAGGGGGCAGAGCAGGGGCAGGAAGAGGCGGGGTGGGGGCTTGGGGGAAGGGGTGGAATGGAGATGGGGCTGGGGCAGAGCAGGGACAGGAAGAGGCGGGGTGGAGTGGGGCGGGCTGGGGGTGGGTCGCTCGCTGCTGCCAGTGCCAGGACCCCCGCTACCCGCCCCCCTAGGCTGCCCTGGACCTCTCCTCCCCTGAAGCACGGGGCCCCACAAAGCACAGGCTCTGGGGTGGTTGCCCTGGTCCATCCTATGGATGGGACGGATCTGAAAATATCAGCCCAAACATCGGTGGAGCCGGGCCCATGTTCCACACTATTGGTGGAGCACGGGCACCACAGGCCCACATAACTTGCCGTCTATGGATATGACACAATTATTTAGTATCTCTTTATTTAGTTAGTTTGAGCACTGATGGTGTTCCTGGCACTCCACATGGTAGACAGTATGACCTTTGCCCTCAGGAGGCTACCATTTAAATCAAATTCACACATGCACCCGTTTTGCAAGTGACAGGTTTGGTGATATCTTTTCTTGGCCACATGAGCTGTATGGCAAAAAGGAGTATATGTAGGGGGCTAGAGTCTGACACCTCAACCTTGATTGTAAAGGCGGCAATAAAGTGAGTTTGGAAAGCTGTTGAAACTGTAGGCTGGTGAGAGAATGGATTTTTGCATCTGTAGCTGGGAGCAAAGTGGCTTTTTTGGATGGTAGTGGAATTTTCAGGGACCAAAACGGGGGAAAATCAATGAGTACAAATGACTAAACCCACTTGTGGGTTGGTATGGAAAGGTCATTTTTATCAGTCGACATCCTGAACCATCATCGGTCAGCATTAGCTGGTGCCTGTAATTATAACACTTTTCACATGACCTTTTCTACAGCTATCGAGCACAGTAAATGCAGATATACCATTGAATAGTTACATGATCATCCAGCACAGCCCATAAGACAATACACCAAAGAGGTTCAAACAGGAGGAATAACTCAGTGGTCATGCTTACTAACACGCTCCTGGTGAAGATGAACCCAGGCAGAATACCCAGGCACATATCTCTTGGCCATCAGCACTCTTTTGACACCATCGGTCACACTGTGCTGGACCATATTTTTGGGGGTTGAGAGGACAAACATCCCCTTCATGGAAATATTGGGATGTGATGTTTCTGCCCCCCCAATACCTTGTGGAGGTGAGAGTGGGACCAGCTCTGTTTCTGCCCCTGTGCACACACATGAGTGGGACCCAGAGGAGGGGCAGGAGAGACCGCCATGGCACACAAGATCAGGCCAGCCATTGGGGAGCAGATAGGAACATCTCTCCTCTCCCCTCCTCCCAGCCACTGTGGATCCTGGCAGAGACAATCTGCCCAAGGGAGGGGCAGGAGCACATGCTCCAGCTGCTGGGGTGGGGATAGGGCACCAGCACGTGGGTGGGCAGGGGAGCGTTGGTGCACAGGGCACCAGTCATTGAGGAGTGGGGGTGGGCACCAGCTGACAAGGAGCTGCTGGGTGCCCATTGCCACCCTGGAGCCAGCCTGCCCCTGCCGATTCTCACTAGCTCCCCTCACTCCCCTTCCTGTTCCTCCCTCCCGCTCACCCCCATTCATAGTTAGCTCCTGCCCCCTGCATATTTTCAGGCTGGTGCAAATGCGCATAACTCTACTGAATGGACTTGTCCCTGCTCCCTCTTAAGGGGTCAGTCACCCTGTGACATCCACCTTCAAATCCTGCCTCAGTGGAGTGATCTAGTAGACTTTACTAAGGTTTATAGAGTTGCAATAAACTGGCTGTTTTCATTCTTTCTTACAGCTCCTCAGGGATCATGTTATATGTAGCTTCTCCCTTTTCCCAAGACAATTCACTTGTGTTGTCCTACAGGGTCTGTTGTCCTCTCTTATTCAACTGTGCAAAAACCTTATTCAACAGCGGAGGTTACAATTTCCCGGATTACAATGCTGCCAGCATGCTGATTAAACCCAGTTTGCCTCCTTTTCTTGAAGGGTAAAGAATGCTCTCTCCCAACGGATCAGGAAGCCTACAGTTTCTGTAGGAAACTGGAGCCTGGGTGAAAAGCAACTTGTTCAAGTTTATTCTGGCCAAGGTGGCAGTGGTGTTATTTATTGGTGTGACTATAGTACCTGGGAGCCCTCGTTATGGACCAAGACTCCATAGTGCTAGGCACTGTACAAACACAACAAAAAAAGACCGTCCCTACCCCCCCCGGGGCTTACCATCTATAGTACAAGACGAGACACCAGAGGGATGATGGGGGAGTACAAGGAAACAATGAGACAATATGGGGCAGCCTGGTAGGCAGTGGTATCTGTGCGTCAGCAGCCTGACCATGGCCCATGGCCCAGTCGTTTGTAGGCATCTCAGCAAATGAGAGTTTTGAAGGTGGATGTCACACGGTATCTGGCCACTTTGAGAGAGAGCAGGGTCGAGTGCACCTGAGACTCATAAGCTGCTTCTTAGTTGGGGTTAAAAGAAGGTACCTGGGCCATATAAGGGGAGAGACATGGAGAAAGGCAGGTGAGAGTTGCCTTATGACAGACAGACAGGCAGGTGAGAGCTGCCTGAGTTGGAAAGCAGAAACAGGAGCAGTAGAGGAGATCTGGTACACAGAGCTGTTGGGAAGAATGTTGTTGGTATGAAGACTGGCCAGAGCTGGGGAATCCCTGCTGAGTTAGAGGAGAGTTTGTGCAGAGGCCCAAGGGAAGAACCAGCCTCATTAAGAGCTGCAGAGCTGCAAACAAGAGGGTTGACGATAGGGGGCGGATCTCAGGAGCAGTGGCAGGACTCACAGGCAGGGAGGGCTGAGGGAGTTCTCTCATGGAAGACCTAACTTGGGGCTATGGGAGAACAATCATGGGAGAGAAGCAAATCTGGGAGCATTCAGGTGAATGGACTGGAGGATTTTTATTAATCCATTCCTTTAGTGTCTATCATCATAGTGCATTAAGGATACTTCATTCCGACAATGAAGTGTTCTTTACTTTTAGTAAAGATTGCTGATTATATAGGTTGATGTTCTGCTTTAGTGTGCTTTTAAAAAAGCATCTGAGACACTGTAACAGTGTATATCCTGACACCATGTTTTCTTATGTTGTTATTATTATTTATTATGTATTTATTAATTATTGTATTACAGTAGTACTTGGTGGCCTCAGTCATGGGTCAGGGCCCCATTGTGCCTAGGTGCTGTACACACACACACACACACACACACACACACACACACACACACACACACACACACACACGTAGTACATAAACACAAAGGCAGTCCTTGCCCCAAAGAGCTTAGAATGTTCATGTCCTTCACTTTTATAATTTTCATACTTTTGCTCTGATTGATTGTGCTGGGCTCATCTGTATGGACTTGGCCACATCTATGCGCCCATCCTGCATTTAGCTCAATGCAGAGAGACCCTGTGTCTGTATGAGCCCTACTGAGGTCAGTGAGGCTCTCTACAGGGTGTGAGAGACCCAAATTCAAATCCCTGCACTGCCTCATTTGGAGCAGGGCCTTAAACCTTGGACTTCCCCATCCCAGGTGAATGCCCTAAATATGGTGCAATTGTCTATGCTGGGGTGGGTCTCGTGTTTGTTTGTGAAAAATTATGAAAGGTCTTTTCTTTATTCCAGCGCAGAATGAAAATAAATGCCAAACCCTCAATTTTTTGTGAAACAGAATTCTCTTTGTCCATCCAGCCCTACTCTGAGCCTCTCTATTTCGTTCTTTGTTTTTAACTACCGGCGAGTTCATTGTTGATTAAGTTCACTCCTAAGCTCTGTTCATTTTGCATTCATCTTTTAGTAAAAGGAGAGAAGCCAAAAGTTCTAGCTCTGCATGCACCAAATTCAATAGGCCAAAATATCTAAGAACCCACAGCCCTATTTTTGTAGGTTGAAATTTTTAACTGTCTGATCATGATGGCATGAAGTTAACTCCCTGAGCAGCAAAGATTGATTTCTCCTTAGAGTAGCCCTGCTCTCCACAGAAGTATCCTTTCCAGTTATGTTTTGAAAGTCATCAGACACGCTGTTATAAATGATCACTGAAGATTACTGGAGATGCTGTAAAATAATAGTGAACCAAGTAGCATCTGTAATTTCCACGGCTGGTTTGCAATCATTACTCAAAATGAATCCTATCTGAGTTGTAGGGCTAAACTTTTTTTTCTTTCCCTTTACTGCTCTATAGTTGAAATAGATATCATGCCTCATGAATTTTTATGCAAAACATTGGGATGCAATACACTGCACTACAAGCAAACTCTTTGTGAAGCTCAAGACTGTTCCCAGGAAATTGTGGGCTGAAGTCTGCATTGCCAGTTACAGGGAGGTTTTATTAGAGTCCACATAAATCTGAGCATCTTCTGCTCTTCCTTGTCAATTTGCGCAATGTGGGGATGAACCTGATACCACTTGAGCAGAATGTTTCCCACCGTCCCAGTTTAATAAGGGACTATCTGGCTGATTAGCATAATCATCAACTCAGTATAATCTGTTTTCTTATGAACCATTGACATAAGTGATAAAACATGAAAAAACTGATTTTAATGGAAAATGAGCTACGATATTTGTGTACTTCAGTTTGCTAACTGCCTAACTGTAATGCCCTAAAACCTAATCTGGCAAAGCACTTAAGCATGTGCTTAACTTTAAGCATATGAGTGGTCCTACTGGCTGGTAAATTACTCATGCATTGACTACTAAATTTACTCACTAGCTTAAGTGTTTCATTACAGCAGGTCCTAAATAACTTTACTTCTGGATCTAGTATCCTAATATTCCTGGTAAGCATGGAGAAATGAGGTAATGCTGCAAATTCTCATCTATTTATGTATGCCACTAGTTCTCCTTTTCCATATTGCAACTGTGTTATTACAAAAAAGTTTTGGGAACTCCCATCACATCTAGCTATCAATAAAGGGAGTGTGGGTGTAAACCCCTGAAATCTGTTCCCAGTGCTCCTAGTGGTTGCAATCCCCATATTAAGAACCCATGATCTAAGCCAAGTAACTGTTTATTAATATCTGTTAATCAAAGGCAAGTTGGCAAAGGGGTGACCATTGCAGAAGGCTTTTTGGTTTGGTATAACACCCTTTGCAAATTGTCAATCCCCTGCTTGCTCTTTCCTTGTTGTAAATTTCCAGTGGTCAGAGGCGACGCATGGGGGTGGGGGAAATGCAGGGTCAAGTCCCCTCCCCCTAGATTTCTGCCAGGGTTTATATTTTTATTTTCATTTCTTTTTTTTTTTTGCGGGGACTGGGTTCAAAATACATGACTTCACAGTAGTTTATTTCAAAACAGAGATTAAAGCAATAGAGAATTGCCTCTCTTTGTCCTCCCCTTTGCAGGCCCAGCTCATGCTGGTGCTGACCCACAGTGGCCCTCCAGCCAGGCCCTGGGTGCATGGGGGCAAATTCCATGCCTGCCTGAGGCTGCAGGGCTGGGCCTGCCGGGGGGTCACCGCTAGCTCAGGGGGGCTGGGCATCTGCCCCAGTATTTGTTCAGGTCTCACACAGGGACCCGGCGGGGGGGATTTAACCAGGGCCATAGGGTGGCTAATGTGCAGGAGCCCCCATTTGGGGGCGGGAGTTGGAAGTCACGGCTAGAAACCACCCAGCCTCCAGGGGCTCGGGGTGGGGCTGGGGCTGCCCCATTCCTGTGTGTGGCTTTCCTGTTGACTCAGAGCTGGCCCTGCTTGGTCAGAGGCGAGCCAGTCAAGTGACCACTGAGACGATCTGCACTGTGAGCTGTGCCCCACGGGGAGAGGCAGGAGCAGCACCTGGGTGCTACAGGGCAGGGCCGCTGCTTTGCAGGAGGGGAGACTGAGGGTAAGGGGAGGGCATGCCTGGGGGGTGTCATGACTTGAGCAGTTTGGGGGGCAGCTGAGCCTTTAAATTGTGCCCCCCATCAAGAGTTACGTGTCTTCTCTGCCAATGATATCTCTTATCTTTCTGTAGCCAGAATGGGGGAATGGAATAGACACACTTCAGTAGCTTCTACATCATCCTCATCTGGTGAATACTCCACCACAGGGGCTGTGGCCAGGGAATTCCTATACTTCATGTTCCCTGGCTGCCATAATTGCTCCTTGGGGGCCATTGGCAGCCAGTGTAGTTGGTTGCTCTAAAGTACACCGGGGATGGGACCAGCACAAAATTGACATCAGGTACCTCTGTGCCATGGAGGGGGCTTAAAGCCACTTTTGCCCCCTACCACCATCCCTAGTGTTGCTCATCTGCACCATAGAATTTGTCCCAGTATTTTGTGTCTGATATGAATGTCTGCTACTGTTAGCAACAGTGCTGGTCATAAGCCTGGATAAAAGAGAAGGATTCTGCAACTGGGTTTTCAACACACTCAGGTAAAACCGCAACAGAAACAGTGCAGTTACCCCAAAACTTGAGGATGGTAGGTGCAAATGGAGCTCAAAACCCAAGTATGACAGATCTTTGTGAAAGCTGAAAGGAAGCTGAGATCTCAAGACATTGAATCCTGACAACCTAATCTCTAACAGGAGTGGGCACATGGAATGTATATACTTTGTATAGTCTGGGAAAGCTGGCACAAGGTACACAAGAAATGAAAAAGTACTATCTGAACATAGCTGGCGTCCATGACATGAGATGGGCAGGGAGTGGCAAGATGGTGTCCGATGGTGCTACAATCTTATACTCAGAGGAAGAATGCATGAAAGAGACAGGAATTATGCTGAATAACATTGCAGTGAAGAACCTGCTGGATTGGGAGACAGGGAACAACACAAACAGCAGCCTGGCAGCACACAAGACATGTCAAGTGTCCAATAATCCAGGTATATGCACCAACATAAACAGGAGACAACAATGAAAAGAATATATTCCACAAGTACTGGATGACATGATTAACCATGACATCAAGTTGATGATAGGGGACTTCAGAGCATAAATCAGCAACAACTCTACTGGCTGGGAAGGAGTCATGGCATGGACACAGCAACAGAAGATATCTGAACTGATAATGGTGAAGGCTCTTGAGTCTCTGTGGTGCAAACACCGTAAAGATAGGAGGCAGCCTCTTTCAGCACAAAAGGATTCACAAACTCACATGGAGATCACCAGACAATGCAACTGTCACCCAGATTGATCATGTGTGTGTATAGGGAAGAGATGGGCACCTTCTTTGAGGGATGTCAGAGTCATCAGAAGAGCAGATGTTGGCTCAGTGGCCATCTTACAACTGAAACTCAAAAAATCATGATGATGGACAAAAAGAGTTATAGCAATAGAGAAGTTCAAGGACAAGGAAATGCCGATCAGGTTGCACTTAGCAATGCTCCAATGTTTTACAGGAGCAGGCTGATGAAAGTCGAACACAGATGGTCAAACTGGATGAAGACTGTAGTCAAGACAGCAGAGGGAGTAGTGGGCCTCGGCAGAGGGCTGAAGGGAGATTCATGGACACGGATTGCATCTGGAACATGGGCAGTAATTTAACGGAGGGCAAAAAAGGAACAGTGCAAGACACAGGCAGAACTTTTAGAGGCAGACGCAAGATATAGAGAAAAAGACACAGAAGTAAAGAAGAGATATAGTGAAAGACTTCTCATGCATGAAGAACCCCCAGACGGTCACAGGTGATGCTCAAAGGGACTCTCCTGCACAGATGATGAAAACACATGAAGAAGAAGCTGTATAATGGAAAGAAAGTTTCCATCGCATATTAAACTGTCTAGAGCCAATGATCATGCACAGGTTTGAAAGAAATACCAGTGCTAAGTTAGAAATAGAAGAGAGATGACACACCCAATGAAATTAAAAGCAGCCATCAAAGGCTTCAAATAGGGGAACTCCTGGGGCTGATCAGAATTCAAGTGGAGGTGCTAAAGGGCAGAGGCAAAATTCTGATTAAGCAGCTAACAAAACTAAAGGAATATGGGTGAAAGAACAAATGCCACAAGACTGGAAAGATGGTATCATTGTTGCATTGCCAGAAAAGGGTGATCTTACTCAGTGCATGGACTAGCGAGATACTGTACTGCTATCAGTCCCGAGAAGAGTATTGGGATAGAATGAAGAAGGCAGTGGATGGAATGTTATGAGAAGAACAGACTGGGTTTTGTCCAGTTAGGTCATGTTGTTGTGAAGAGATATTCACTCCTCTACAGTAGATTCAAAAAGATTCTTCTTAGCAAAATCCATCTTAATTAACTTTATCGACTTTAAGAAAGCATCCAATAGTGTCTGGAATATTGCCTGAAGCTATGGGATACCAGGCAAGCTGATCAATGTAATAAGGAGTCTATATGATGGCAGTAGATGTGCAGTAATATTGGATACAGGTCTGGGTAAGTAGTTTGATATTGTGACTAGAATTAGACAAAGGTGTCTTATCACTGGGTGAGGAAGCGGGTACAGAAGGCATCATGGATGGTGTAAAATGGGTTAGCAGAGATGAGTTACATGACCTTCACTCTGTCAACGACATTGCTTTACTAAATATGACATGGAATGGAATGATTGGCCTTACATCCAAGTAAAACAGGAAACAGCAAAAATTGGATTGAAAGTAAATGCAGAGAAGATCAAGATTATGAAGGTAGGAAGCTGGTCAACCGATGCAAAGGGGTACATGGTGGAAAAGAAATTGAATAGGTAGAAGAGTTCTGCTATCTGGAGAACAAGGTTGAAGGTGGCTGCGATAAAGATTCATACAAGATTAGGAAAAGCAAACACCACTTTTGGAAGGATGAGCAACGTCTGGTCAAACAGAGGTCTCCACACCAAACTAAAGGTCAGGTTATACCATG
This sequence comes from Platysternon megacephalum, assembly GCA_003942145.1. Classification (NCBI taxonomy): domain Eukaryota; kingdom Metazoa; phylum Chordata; order Testudines; family Platysternidae; genus Platysternon; species Platysternon megacephalum. Next base: position 1,313,464 of record QXTE01000214.1, on the reverse strand, counting down.
CAAGTGTACTGAGCATGCTACTGTGTGGCACAGGGACTTGGCCAATGATAGTGGCTAACCAAAAGAGACAGGGGAAGAAGATACTACATGTTTCATGGAAAAACAAAATAACAAACACGAGAGTAAGAGAGCTGACAGAGCAGGATATGTTAGAAAATATCAGAGAGAGAAGGCTCAGCTGGCTGGGACAATCTACACCCTAAGAAAGGTGGGAGACATGCTAACCAAGCATTGAACTGGGTACTCGAGGGAGGAAAGAGAAAGCTAGGAAAGCCAAGGAAGAACAGATGGAAGACAGTGACAGAGGATATTGAGTGCACTGACATCACCTAAGAGAAGTACCACAACTAGTGAGTGACCGTAATTGATGGAGGTACAGGACTGCCCAATGTCAATGGCACAGAAGGACTTAAGGACTAAGGAAAGGATATGAAACAGTTTTGTATTACTTTTCTTTTATCAAACTGTGATAACTTTTAGATCCTTTTCTCTGTTACCCATTATTTGGGAGGGGGAATGTCATGCGCTGGCTCAAGGGAAGACCTGGAAGTCAGAGCTGCTGAGTTGTATTATCCTTGCTTCTCCTAACTTACTGCAAATCACTTAGGGTCAGATTTTAGAGGTATTAGGTGCATTTGAAAACCCCAGTAGACACCTATCTAAATCTTTAGAGGCCTAAATACCTTTGACCTTCTGGCCCTTAACCTCACTGTGACCCAGTTTACTTATCTATAAAATGGGTATAACAAATCTTACCTTATCTTATTTCAAAGGTATAAAATGTCGCATTTTGAATCCTTGCATAAAAAATACTATGTTGTTTAAATGCACAGTATTATTCTTGGACAATATTTACATTTTTGTTTGGATCAAATTGATCCAAATCTGATTCAAAATTTAACTCCATTAACTTGACTGCACTCTTTTATTATTGGCCCTATCTCCTGTAACAATTTGTATTTATATTGTTTTTGTTAAGCTGTCATACAAAAATTAGTTTGGGGTTTCTGTCTCCATTTTACAGATTAAAATGATACAAAAGAAAAAACAATTCATGCTGCATACTAAAGAAGGTTATTCTCATATGCGTTATTTAATTTTTATATATTCCATGTGAACTTTTTCTGATGCATTCTCAGCCAGAGTCTTTTTAAATCTTGTTGTAATGAGATGGCTCTTTTGTATGAATTTGTGAAGTTCACTGTCAATTCAGAGCAATAAATCCTGAACCAATTGAGTTTTTTAATATAACTTATAGAAGAAGAAAGTGCTATGCATTTGATTGCTTCCTCCAGCTTTTGAGATGTAAAGAACAAATACAATATCAGAATAAAGATTTTTTTTTCAATTTTAGCTAGTGCGGTATGTATTTAGTCATTCTGGTTGATTCATAGCTGACAGTTTACCTCTTCAAGAGTGAGTACAATATGTTCCTTTTAAGATACAATGATCAGATCTGCAAACACCGCTTAAATGATATTTAGCCATATTATAGCTGCTGCTGCTAGCACCTCTATAAATTGGGGTTGTATCAGCATTTCCATTATAAATATAACATTTACACTACTACCACCTTCCTTGATTTATATTGTACTCCTGCACTATAACACAGAATCACATCTGCTTTGTTCGCTGTAGCCATACAGCACTGTACATAGGGCTGGAGACTCCAGGGATTTTCTTCAAGTGCTCCCAAATCTCTCTCCTACACTATAAAGCACAGCATTGCCTTTTCAGCAAATATAGCAGCTTTTTTTATTCTTTGCTTCAAGACATTATTCTGTTTATATGCTGTATACCTGGATTAAGATGCATTTGCAATTTACCAGTCCACATACTCACTGCAGGCGCTCTAAATCCTTCCATGTCTTATCTGTGAAATTAGTAGGGAAAGAACTCCAGTCCTTCTGCTCAGAGGGCTGGATCCTGCACCTGGGATGATTTCTGTAGAGTTTTGCCATTGATTTGGGGCTCAATCCTGAAACACTGAACAGCTCAAGCTCTTAACACCTGATTTAAAGAAAAATTGAATTTGACTAGAGCTTTGCAAAATTCATACAGATAATAGGCATGTGTCATAGTAAAGATCATATCTGAATAGTTTGTAAGGGGCTAATAAATGTTTAGTAGATGATATAAGCATGTTACAGACACGAATAGTAATGTGTTATAGACAGGCTCAGCAGAATTAAGTTTTTATTTTTTTTTATAATTTTGATGGATAATGTTTATTTTTAGGCTTTTTTTAGATTTTTATCTATTTAAATTTTCACAGTTGTGGGAGATTATGCGGGGGGAGGTCAGCGGGTTATTTAATGACAGATGTTAAGATTCAAAAAGTTAAAGCTTTATAAATTGTTAAAACACAAATTGTCAATGTCATGTCAAAATATATAAAGTAAATAGCCTTAAATTGACAAATGATCTCTATTTTTATTATTCATTCACTAGTCTATTTGTAATAAGTCTGATTAAAAAGTCTAAATCACTGGATTTTGAGCTCAAGCAACATGTTTCTTACTTTGCCTATCTGTAAATTTTGATTATCGATGGAAATATTTTTTGTCAATTTGGTGTATACGGTGAAATTGACTTTTATCAACACTTATCAATAAAAATCAATCCTTCCAAACCTGGTTATGGATGGACATAAGCCCCTCAATAGACGGTGATAAGCTGATTATAAGTCATGGCGTCAAGTAACCTGTTGTACTCTATAACAATCTGCAACAATTGACAGGTTTCAGAGTAATAGCCGTGTTAGTCTGTATCCGCAAAAAGGAACAGGAGTACTTGTGGCACCTTATTAAAATATCTGTGAGTCACTTATAAACTATTTATAAACGGAACCTTAACATAGGGAGTAGCCCATATGACTTGATTGAATTTTCACCAATTTTGTTTCATATCCTGTTGCACCTTCAACACCCCTTTTTCTGTAACCTGTCAGTGACGTGGCCATTTCTCATATTGAAGGTGTAAAAACACCGACCTGGTTTTGATGTGTGGACTGAAGTATGCGTATAGTTCTGTAAAGTGTGAATCAATAAATTGCCCTATTTTTCACCATAAAATGGGTCCATTTCACTTTAAAATTACAACAAATTGCTAGTGAGACATTTTGCAGACATGGCCTCCTCTTTCCAGCTCATGACATACTATGGAAAATCTTGAACTTCAAGTCATCTTGCATTGCATTATGAATAGTTTAAACACCTCCATTTATAATACACACTTGAGCCATGTCAGCCATTCCCGTCAGTAGAATGTATGCACTAGCCAGTACATGACACTGTCGCAATTGAGAGACAAGGTGGGGGAGGTAATATCTTTTATTGGACCAACTTCTGTTGGTGAGAGAGACAAGCTTTCGAGCTACACAGAACAGCTGCTTCTTCTGTCACAACTGGCACTTCTGTTGGCAACCTCAGCAGAAAGGGCAAGGACTAAATGGGCTGGGAGAATGAAGTACCCTTTCAAACCTCCAGTTGTTCACCCCAGGTCAGGATTGAAGTGCAGTCACAGAAAGGTGTGGGAGGAACCTCATATTGTAGGTGCCCAGGCATTACCAGTGCTTTGGATTAGAAGAGTACTTCCATGGACTCTCGGCTATGAATCCAGTACCTTTAATGAGCATTTAAAAATAATTACTCAGTGAGGTCCCTCCATTTATTCACCTGCAAACCCAATGGTAATATTTTTCCTGCCTTCGATATTGTATTTACAGCTTCCTTGTGGCTTTTGCCCTTAAAGTCATTTTTCACTCCAGCAATTTTTCTTCTGTTCTGTTCCTCGGCTCCACAGGTCATTAACCTCAAGTGAGGAACTTTGTTGAATACTTTGAAAAACTAAGTCCACTGCTATTTCCCTTGTCTGTCCTGGTGGCAATGCAGTGCATTCAAAGAATTCCAGCAATTTTCTGAGGCATGACCTGCCTCTGCTGAAACCTGATCATACCTTTGCAATTTTTCAGCAACCTGTGCTGTATCAAATATCCCTCAATTTAATCTTCTTAAATATTTACTAAAATGCTTCCATTTGTCTCGCATCAAGCTAGCTGGTCTCTAGTATCTTGGCAAACTCAGCCAGCTTGGTGGTTTTTTGATACTTGAAGCAAACAGGAAAATATTTTATTCTGGTAGCCCATAATGACTCACAATGTAAAGACTACCTAAACATTTTTCAGCCTGAGAAAGGTAACTTTGACTTGTGTGATAGAACCAGGCCTGTTAACATTCTTCCTGGGATAGGAGAGTTCTAAAATAGTTGCTATTCATATCTAATATTGTGTGCAACAAAAATACACTCTGCTAGCTGATATTTTCTCTGGAAATATGGTGATCATTTTGGAATGACAGTGTTGCTGGTGAGCTGGGATTTCCCACTCTAAAATCCTTCCCAGAGTAGAAGTTTAGGGGGAAATGAACTTGGCTAGCCTAGTTTTAGCATACTAAAGGGGCCACTACTACTGCTTCTTTAAACCCAGGATTATGTATCCATTGATTTCCTGAGATTAGGCTAATAAATCAACTAACTTGCTTCAGAATCTTCAGCAGTGCCCAGGAACTATGCTAAAATTGAACAAGCAGGAGGTTTTCATTTTATGGGCCAGATTCTCGGTTGGTGTAAGTGTCCGCTGCTTCACTGACTTCAGTGGAGTTAAACCCATTTACACCACTTGAGTATCTGGCCCCAGCACAGAAGATCCAGGGGAGTCAAGGGCATGAACTAATTTAATTTTTAGGGCATGACTGATGGAAATGCTTCAGAAAGTTCTATTCCTTCCAACTCTCCCTTCTCTTCAGAGTTAACAGCCAAAAAGGATTCTTGTTTAGCCTGAGTGGTAGGAACCTGAGCTGAGAGATCAGAAGCTCTGAGTTCGGTCTTTGCTGTCACTGTAAAGCTCCAAGTGGCTGCGTCATGCAGTAAAATGGTAACCATGAAGTCTTAGGTGGCCCATAGATTGGCTACATTATCAGTACCGCAGACTCCTCTTAATTGGGACAACCTAGTGACACGATGAAAAAAAGGCCACTTCTAAATTTAAAAATAACTTAGAAAGAAACCACTACTGGTTTCAAGTTGTAGACTCAGCCTTTCCTTTCTTCAGAACTAAAAAGGTTAGGCCCATGTCTTCTGAGACTGTTCTGGGGGAAGCCCTCCCTTTCCTTCCCTACCCACAGAGTGTAGAATTTCCCACCTTATACAACAGCTGGTAAAGCACCACTCAACCCATTGGCACTAGCTAAATACGTCTCCATGAAGCCAATGCTAATTCGCTGCTGATTAAGTTGCAGTCATTGCCATTTGTTATGCTAAATTGGTTCTTAGGGAGTTGTCTTAATAAAGCAGATGTCCCAGTTAAGCACATAGCAATGAAGTGGAATATAGTCTGAGCTGATAAAAAAATTTCCATACGAACATTTTTTGACAGAAAATGGCTTTTTCAATTAAATGAACATTTTTCTGACATAATGTCCATTTTCATTCTGCTTTCCAACAACTGAAAGGCAAAGAAAAGAAAAGTTTTTCAGTTGCTGAAAAATGAAAATTTGGGTTTTCCATCTTTTAATGAAAATTTTCAAAGAAAAATGTTCTCCTTCTTAGCATATGCACAACCTGCCTCAGCTGGCATGTGACCAAGATTCATCACCAAATTTGGACCGCCAGTTGGATCATTAGCTTCCCTGTCTTGGGCTGGGCACTGACGAGGACTGCGACGTGAACTCTGATTCATGTCCCCCAGAAAAATGTTGTTGTAATTGGAAAAAAAAATTTCTTTTTGTTTAAATTATTTGCAGGAAAAATCATGCGCTGATCAGCTCTAGATATAATGTAGTTTCCAAATTGAATCTGGACTTTTATTTAGTCCATCCATTTGTGACAATATAGAAGCTTTTAATCTAAAAACAGCTCATGTTTAGGTTACCTGTTTTTTTAAATCAAATTTCTGTTTGATAAAGGATATACTTATATAAGTTAATCTGAGATAATGTATTTACAGACAAGCTAGTATTGCTGGTAGATCTTCAAATGAAGGGTGTCTCTTGTCACTGCCCAACAGAAAATTTTCAAAGACAAATATTCTTCATGGGAGTGTGGGAGGTGACTGAAATTAATCTAATTTTTCATGGATTAAAAATATTCATTCTAGGTTTGCCACTGGGGGCCCTGTCATTTCAGTCTGGAAAGGAAAGCATTCCATTTTCCTGTCCTGTATTTCAGTCATGAAATTGTGCATGCTATAATCTATGGAATTTGTACAACTCTATACATTCAACAATTTAAAAAAAAATTCCTCCCAGAAACCACATATCTGAGACAGTGCTTCTGAAATTATAGGAAACTTATAAGAAATAGGAGCATTTGCTCCTCCAGTCACTGATCTGTCAGAGTTGAGACTTCAGAAAAGCATTTACTTCTGAGCTATGGCTCTTAGGTGAACTGCCACCACCATCTCTGTGCTTTTATGGTTTTGATCCCGGTAATTCATAGACTTTCAGACCAGAAAAGGCCATTACGATCATCCAGTTTCTCCTTCTACATAACAGGCCTTAACTTTCCCCATGAATTTCTGCATCAAACCCATAACTTCTGGGCTTTTAGAAAGATATCTAATGGGAGTTAGGCACCTAGGCACTTCTAAAAATCCTACTAGGTGCATATCTGCATTTTTAGGCACTTAAATAACTTTTAAAATCTGGCCCCCAGCCTTTAACTTAACGACTTCAAGTGATGGAGATTTCACGCCATCCCTTGGTCATGTGTTCCAATGGTTAATTACTAGAGCAGGTCAAAGTTCAGAATTTATGCTTTGGAGGAAACTTTGTTGTTTAAAAAAAAAAATCATTCCCGTTTGGAACAAAAACAAATATTTTTGAAACGTCCTGTGAATTAGCTTTTCCAAATAGTGGTGGTTTCAGAAAATGTTCGTTTTGGAATTTTGTATTGAATTTTATTTTATGAGGCTTTTATCTTTATATTTATTATTATGACATGTCAGTAGCAGTAGTACATAATAAAATAGTTGAAAATTTTTCATTAAAAAATAATAATTAATGACCAATGAATGACCACCATGACTGGCTCTGTGATGATAGCTAGAGAACATGCCACAGCTTTGTCCTCTCTTCTTGATATTGTCAGGGCAGTCAGCATTATTTTAGCTCCATGGGTCCCATCTTTAGTGACTGATAAATTTCAGGGACGGATTAACTTTTTGTGGGCCCGACGCCAAACATATTTGTGGGCCCCCCTGGGGAATGAAGGGGCCAGGGGCAAGAGCACACCGGGCAGGGTGGATTTGATTTAAATCATGATTTAAATCACTAGTCAGGAAGACTTAATACATATTCTTCACAACTCAGAGATAGATGTAGGTTTCATTTTTAGAAGGCACACACTATACATTTTTAAACAGTGATTTATTTTGAAAACTTTTCAGATGAGTTTTACAGCTATATCAGAAAATGAATGATTATTTCATTTACCAAAGATAATTGAAGCAGATATTTATGAAGTCATTGGGAGGTGAACTATCTCCAATTCAACAGGTTAATCATTAATATTTGGAGGATTTTCTTGCCAGGCTGTATTAGGAGGAGAACATCACCAGACAGACATTTAAATTGTTTTATTTAACTAAAACTACAATGTTAAGTATTCTGATTTTTTTCTTCAACAGCAAACATAATATTTTAATAAAAAAGCATATGTCCCTCGCTTCTCACATTTATCTCCAGACTTCTTCTCCTTTTCCAGATCTATTCCGCCCCCAACAATCTTCTATTCATTTAACTTTTTGAGACTTTTCACTTTTAGAGAGAGGTAAGGGATTGACTCCCCTTCACAGGCCCTGGTTCTCATGGGTGACTTTAATCACCCTGATATCTGCTGGGAGAGCAATACAGCAGCTCACAGACAATCCAGGAAGTTTCTGGAAAGTGTAGGGGACAACTTCCTGGTGCAAGTGCTGGAGGAACCAACTAGGGGAAAAGCTTTTCTTGACCTGCTGCTCACAAACAGGGAAGAAATAGTAGAGGAAGCAATAGTGGATGGGAACCTGGGAGGCAGTGACCATGAGATGGTCGAGTTCAGGATCCTGATACAAGGAAGAAAGGAGAGCAGTAGAACAGAGACCCTGGACTTTAGAAAAGCAGACTTTGACTCCCTCAGGGAACTGATGGGCAAGGTCCCCTGGGAGAATAACATGAGGGGGAAAGGAGTAGAGGAAAGCTGGCTGTATTTTAAAGAAACCTTATTGAGGTTGCAGGAACAAACCATCCCCATGTGTAGGAAGAAAAGTAAATATGGCAGGCGACCAGCTTGGCTTAACAGTGAAATCCTTGCTCGTCTTAAACACAAAAAAACAGCTTACAAGAAGTGGAAGATTGAACAAATAACCAGGGAGGAGTATAAAAGTATTGCTCAGGCATGCAGGTGTGAAATTAGGAAGGCCAAATCACACTTGGAGTTGCAGCTAGCCGGAGATGTTAGGAGTAACAAGAAGGGTTTCTTTAGGTATGTTAGCAACAAGAAGAAAGTCAAGGAAAGTGTGGGCCCCTTGCTGAATGAGGGAGGGAACCTAGTGACAGAGGATGTGGAGAAAGCTAGTGTACTAAATGCTTTTTTTGCCTCTGTCTTCACAGACAAGGTCAGCTCCCAGACAGCTGCACTCTGCAGCACGGTATGGGGAGGAGGTGACCAGCTCTCTGTGGAGAAAGTAGTAGTTCGGGACTATTTAGGAAAGCTGGACGAGCACAAGTCCATGGGGCCGGATGCGCTGCATCCGAGGGTGCTAAAGGAGTTGGCCGATGAGATTGCGGAGCCATTGGCCATTATCTTTGAAAAATCATGGCGATCGGGGGAGGTCCCGGACGACTGGAAAAAAGCTAATGTAGTGCCCATCTTTAAGAAAGGGAAGAAGGAAGATCCAGGGAACTACAGGCCAGTTAGTCTCACCTCAGTCCCTGGAAAAATCATGGAACAGGTCCTCAAGGAATCAATCCTGAACCACTTAAAGGAGGGGAAAGTGATCAGGAACAGTCAGCATGGATTCACCAAGGGCAAGTCATGCCTGACTAACCTAATTGCCTTCTATGATAAGATAACCGGCTCTGTGGATGAGGGGAAAGCAGTGGATGTGCTATTTCTGGACTTTAGCAAAGCTTTTGATACAGTCTCCCACAGTATTCTTGCCAGCAAGTTAAAGAAGTATGGGCTGGATGAATGGACGGTAAGGTGGATAGAAAACTGGCTAGATGGTCGGGCTCAACGGGTAGTGATCAATGGTTCCTTGTCTAGTTGGCAGCCGGTATCAAGTGGAGTGCCCCAAGGGTCGGTGCTGGGGCCGGTTTTATTCAATATCTTCATTAACGATCTGGAAGATGGTGTGGACTGCACCCTTAGCAAGTTTGCAGATGACACTAAACTGGGAGGAGTGGTTGATACGCTGGAGGGTAGGGATAGGATACAGAGGGACCTAGACAAATTAGAGGATTGGGCCAAAAGAAATATGATGAGGTTCAACAAGGACAAGTGCAGAGTCCTGCATTTAGGACGAAAGAATCCCATGCACTGCTATAGACTAGGGACCGAATGGCTGGGCAGCAGTTCTGCAGAAAAGGACCTAGGGGTTACGGTGGACGAAAAGCTGAATATGAGTCAACAGTGTGCCCTTGTTGCCAAGAAGGCTAATGGCATTTTGGGTTGTATAAGTAGGGGCATTTCCAGCAGATCGAGGGATGTGATCATTCCCCTCTACTCAGCACTGGTGAGGCCTCATTTGGAGTACTGTGTCCAGTTTTGGGCCCCACACTACAAGAAGGATGTGGATAAATTGGAGAGAGTCCAGCGGAGGGCAACAAAAATGATTAGGGGGCTGGAGCACATGACTTACGAGGAGAGGCTGAGGGAACTGGGATTGTTTAGTCTGCAGAAGAGAAGAATGAGGGGCGATTTGATAGCTGCTTTCAACTACCTGAAAGGGGGTTCCAAAGAGGATGGATCTAGACTGTTCTCAGTGATAGAAGATGACAGAACAAGGAGTAATGGTCTCAAGTTGCAGAGGGGGAGGTTTAGGTTGGACATTAGGAAAAACTTTTTCACTAGTAGGGTGGTGAAGAACTGGAATGGGTTACCTAGGGAGGTAGTGGAATCTCCTTCCTTAGAGGTTTTTAAGGTCAGGCTTGACAAAGCCCTGGCTGGGCTGATTTAGTTGGGTTTGGTCCTGCTTTGAGCAGGGGGTTGGACTAGATGACCTCCTGAGGTCCCTTCCAACCCTGAGATTCTATGATTCTATGATTCTGCGTACACAAATTTGCAGAGGGACAATATAGTTGAGGTCTGTTATTTCTCACCTCTGTATATTATTTATTTATTTAAAAACATTTTTGCTGTTAACAAGCATGTTACATCTGGAGACACAAATCCACAGTTTGAGAACTGCAAAACTAAGCATCTCTGATGGTATCTTCTAGACCGAGCACTGAGTCCCATTGGGTAGATAGAACGATTAACCTAAATAATCTATACAGAAGCCTGTGGAACCCTATAAGATTGGGTCCCTAATCCATGAACTATTAGAACTCATTTACAAAACTTTTCTCAAACATTACATGAATATATTATCTCATACTATAGAATTAGAATTTATAATCCTTATTCCATGATGAGATATAATGTATCTTAATTAAAACTATCTTTAGATAGGTTTTTTTCTCAAAAATCCGATTTAAATAAAAAAAATCCGATTTTTTTGATTTTTTTAAAAAGGTCATTGATTTTTATCCACCCTGACAGCGGGGCATGGTGGGGGGGGGGGAGGGGGAAGGATTGGTCCCCAGCTGGAGCGAGGCTGGGGCCAGGGGCAAGATGAGCACAGTGGGGCATGGGGGGAGGATTAGTCCCTGCTGACTGGAGCAAGACAGGGGCCGGGGGCAAAAGCACAGTGGGGTGGGAGCTAGGGTTGGTCCCTGGAGCAAGGGAGGGGCCGGGGGTAAACTGCAAGGGCAGCAGGGCTGGGGAGGGGGTAAACAGGATCGCCCCTGCCCACATAGAGCGGGTACCTACCTTCTCCCCGGTTCTAGCCCATTCTCTTCATCTCTCTCGGCTGAGGGTGGGAGTGCACTGAGCACAGGGCTGGGGGTGCAGGGTCTGGGAGGGAGTTAGGGTGCAGGAGCAGGCTGGGGGTTGGGGTGCAGGGTCTGGCCAGGAGCTAGGGTAAGGGAGGGGACTCAGGGTTGGGGCAGGAGGTGGGGTGTGGAGCCCTTACCTGGGGCAGCTCCTATTTGGTGTGAGGGGTGCAGGTGGGAATGTGGGGGTGGTGGTGCAGGATATCCCGTTTAGTACTCAGGGTGGGGATGGGGGGGTGCAGGAGTCAGGGCATGGGGTGTGGGGGGGCTGGGTATGTGTGGGAGGTGCAGGAGTCAGGGCAGGGGGCTGGGGTCGTGGGGGTGCTCCCAACCCCCTGCCCTGAGCGGCTCAAGGCAGGGGGCTGGAGGAGGTATGACCCAATTCCACCCCCTTCCCAAAGGCCCCGCCCCCGCCTCTTCTCCGCCTCCTCCCCCAGCGGCGAGCGCGCTGCAGCTCCACTCCTCCCCCTCCCTCGCACGGGCAAACAGCTGTTTGGTGGCGGGAGAAGCGCGGGAAGGGGGAGGGGCAGGAACGTGGCACACTTGGGGGAAGAGGTGGGGGAGGAGGGAGCTTGGCTGCCCGTGGAGCCTGCCCTGCTGCAGCAGGAGCCAGCAGGACCAAACTTCTGCCCACTGCCCCCGCAGGAAAGAGTGGTGGGCGGGGGGCAGAGAAGAGCGGGCCGGGCCGGGGCCCCTTTGAACCCTGGGCCCAGCGCCATGGCACCAGTGGTGCCATGGTAAATCCGGCACTGCTGATAATCCAGTCCTCATTAAATCTCCAATAAGGCTCCTCCCTGTTAGTGCCATTTAACAGCATGTTTCTTTAAAAATCCTCTTCTTTCTTTCTTGGGAATCTGATCCTCAATTGCTCTAAACATCCACATTTTCTGTCTGTAATATTGTGATTATAATTCCTATAATGCCATAGCTCTGAATAGTGCTTCACAACAGGTAAAGAAAGGAACCAGAGACAGATTTGCTGCCCTGTAATCTTACAGTCAAATGATATGGTTGTGTACATTGTAGTGAAAACAGAGTGGCATGAGAGTGATTAATTTTGGATGCAAAACAGCTCTTTAATATTAGCTGTCACCCTTCTATCCCAGTCTCCTGTACCACTTCTTAAGGAGCCTTATTTCTTAATTTCACTTTCTCTACACACAGATGTTGAGATGCTTCATGCTCATTTAGACTCATTTTCGTTTCTGATCTTAATATTTTTATTTCCTGCCTTCTTACCGTTCACCAGATCCTTTGTTCTTTACAATGCCTCCTATTTGTCTCTGATTGTCTTGCCTCTACTTAAACACACTGGTATCTCTTGCCCTTTCTGGCTCCTGACACTTAACATCTCTTAAACTGCAGGTAGGAAATAGTTTAGAAAGGATGCAATGTAAATTGCATGATTCAATTCGCTAGCACTCTTCCGGTACAGTATGTGCACAGCTCTCACGCTCTGTTCTCCATAGTATATTAGGGTGTTCATTACTGGTAGCGGAAGCTTGTTAACAAGGTAACACAGAGACCATTCCATTATCCTCCTTGCGCCTTCTGCAAGAGACCATTAAAAATGTAGGAAAAGGAGTTTTACTGTAACTTAAAATTTGAGCAAATTTTATTTCTATTTATTAGTGAAACTTGTGCTGCTGAAGAAAAGACAGATTGACAGTCAAGGGGTATGAAGTCCTTTATTCATCCACAGAGCAGGTAGCAGAAGTGGCAGTTTCTTCTGCCCTGCCAGTTTTGGCTTTCCCTGACCTTGTGATATTACTTCCAGTGGGAGCATTCTCCTCCATGTCCTTCTCATCATTGCACTCTCTTTGCCCAGGCAGCTGGCAATTAGTGCTGGGTATTTTGTGCTGTGGATGTCTGTCCTCTGAGAAGAGGATGGAGACTACAGAACTCACTACCTAAAGGCAACAGTTTTACCATCACATGCCAGCAACTTTCTTTCACTATCAATTTTGGCTAGATTCCAGCTGGTAGCCTAGCGGTGCCTGGCTCGGTTTGTATTGCATTGTATTGCCCTGTTCTGAAGCATTGGGCACTGGCCACTGTCAGAAGACAGGCTGCTGGGCTGTATGGGCCGTTGATCTGACCCAGTATAGCCATTCTTATAGTCTTATTACCAATCACTTCAGCTATCTAACTGGTGCTTGTGCGAGTTCCCAGATGCTCCGTCTGACGAGGGCTGTGCAAAGGCTGCTGGAGCTGGCAGAGAACCAACCCATACAAGTTTGGAGCTTTGGGTTCTACCCAGGTCCCTTCACCTGGCTCTTAGATGCCACTGTTTGTCTGACCTGCCTCTGCAGAGTTGTCAAGGGGGGCTGCACAGTACTGGCTACTTGCCTTCCCTGGCCGTAGGATATTCTGGGAGGGAAGTCAAGGCGAAACCCCAACACACTGAGAGGTGCAGTGGAGGCAGAGACACACCCCACTCCCTCTGTAGCCACCTCACTGAGAGGCACTCCATCATCCCTACTGCAGTCACTCTGGATTCCCTGTGTACCCCAGCGATCCAGTGATCGATGGGGCTTGTCAATCCTAGCCTCAGGTGGTCAGGGAATCCCAAGCGGTCCCTGGTATATTATGAGGAGGATTATGTTTCTAAACCTGGAGTCAGCCTGAGCTGCAGGGGAAGCAGACATCAAAAACCCAGGGGAGAGCCGTGAGGGGCCACCCACCCTCAGTACACCCGGCAGGAAAGAGAGCAAGTCACCAGAGCCACAGAAAACAAACAAGTGAAGGTGAACAGTTGTGGGCACATTAGGATAGGGAAGTCAGACGAGCAGATGCAAACATCACCCTGGAGTTGCAGGCTGTTTGTAAACCTGGGCCCATGTTAGCAAATGCAGGAGAATTTTGAACCTGCTCTGATATTGGATGGGTCCTTATGTGAAGTGTTCGTGTTGCGAAAGGGGCAAGCAATGCTAGAAGGGTTTGAATTGAGCAAGAGGGAATATCATCTCTGCAAAATGCAGGGAGGCTGCAGCTCGTAGGGAGTGTTATTGATACACAAAGCAGCAAAGAGTCCTGTGGCACCTTATAGACTAACAGAGGTTTTGCAGCATGAGCTTTCGTGGGTGAATACCCACTTCTTCGGATGCAAGTCATTATTATTGATACACAGTCGCTCAGCCAAAGGAGTTGCAACCAAAGGCTCTTCATTCAGTGCAGCAAAGCAATGGGAGCCTCACCTTGTTTGAAAATTTGAAAACGTCCCAAGCTATAAATCTCATTCATTTGCATTTCTTTTCAGCAGATGAGGTGGAGCATGGAGGATGGGAGTATTGATGAGGATTAAATTAGCAAAGCAGGAGGAGTTCATGCAACATCTAGAGCTGTGCCAAAGTAGCCTGCTTCTAATACATGTATCATCAAAAATAAGTGGCTGCTAGGCAATCTGCATATAGCATGGGTGAATTCATACTGGGTGATTTAATAACCTACACAAAAGATTGTCAACAGGGTCGTCTCTTAAAGTCATTTCAAAGGGTCATTTTACTTATTTTTTGGAAACGATAGCTATGCCAATTATGTTTTGTCTGGTTTTGTTGTTGAACATTTGGAAATCTCCCAACTTCCCATCCACTCGTGTCAGTCACATCCCATTTCATGACAATGGTGACATAAAGTGAAGTGATGGAACTGGGTGGGACATGTCACAACTCAGAGCATGATGCGTCAATCTGATGAGTGTAAAAGACATTGTTTTCTGTAACAGGAACTTTAAAAAAAACCAAACCAAACCTGCTTTTTCTGAAAAACAAAACTGTCAGCCCACCTCTGCATTGGGGGGGGAATGGAGCCAGGTGTTTGCCTGTATGGAAACAAGTAGTGGGTAGTGGATAGCACATAGAAAACTAGGTATGGCATACTCCTGCCTTATGAAGGCAAAAAATATGTACTTAAGTCATTGGAGAGAGTAACAAGTGTGGCAGAGGCAAAGTTAACCCTGGCAATACTATATATCTAAATGAAAATAGCAAAGTACAAAAAATATGGCAGGTGCTCTCTCTCCAGCAGATAACAAATTATTCCATCTAGGTTGAGAGGTATCCTTTCTGGCTATTTTATGTAGCAACACTCACTTTTGCAACATGAAACACGTGTTAACCAGGGGTGTAGAGAACAATTTGAAACTGATGTACTTAGCAGTGGAGCTGTTTCTCCCCATACCCATAGTCCCCCAAGGTAGATACGCCATTACATACGCTATGATCTTTAACACAGCCAGTGCTGTTAGCTAGGTATCAAATAAGTTAGCAGAAAACCCAACCCTGTAAGTCCGAATGCCATAAACAGTGATCTGTTTTTGGAAATGTAAAAATCCCTACAACATGGCATGCATCACTGATGCCGGCTTGTGTTCCTGGTGTTAAGAGTTAGGGCAGAGATTCCCATCGGGGCTTCCAACACTCAGTGCCTCAACACTTCTAACGATGCTCCAAATTACGGCTAGAGCTAATATGGAAACCTGGTAGTTCTCCAAGGTATATGCTAATATAGTAGGCAGGAGTGATGATATGGAAGAGTTAGCAATGGTCGGCTGAAAGCATTCCTGAAAAGTCCAGTCTCAGGAACGATCTTCTACCTTTCTCTCTTGTGTGACATGTAGCTTCCTTCTAATTGCAGCTCTTAGATAATAGGTTTAATTTCAAGAGATTGTGTAGAGTTCATCCAAGGCCAGGTAATTTTACGGTGTTTGTTTTCAAGTTTTATTCATGTTTTCCAATTTAGGTTCTGTTTTTTGCTGAAAAATCCTGCCACAACAAGATATTTTTGGCAGACAATGGAATCGTTTGGTTGTGAACTACCTGAGTTTTGGCAGACTGTTAGATTAGCTGGCGTGTGGTAATTTATGCTTCTTGTGTGTGGCTGGCTGGCTGGGATAGCTTACTAGCCACAATCCTCCATTGCTGATGAAAATCTGAAGCTGGCTTTGCTGACACACCTGTTTTTGGCTTTATGTTGTGATGCAAAAAAAGTCTCTTTGTGCTTAGCAGAAGGACAGTGTTTTTGTGGTGGTCATTTCTCTCTGATCCAATGGCATATTTAAAAAAAAACTCTTTTTGCTGAGTTCGTGATTGTGAAAGTTTCCAGAATGCCAACTGAACTGGTATACACACCAATATCCGCATATACCAGCATATCTTTAAAATGTTTTCCCTTTTTATATTAAACAATATAAATGTGTCAAATACACCATTCAAAATTGGATCTGTGTTTTTAAAAAAATGTATTGTAGCAAAATAGCTTCTTAACCTGCCTCGATAAAGAACAAGACGTGGATACAGAATCCCTGCAAAGAGGTCCATTATGAGATTTCTTTCTGAACAGTTCAGACCTATTAATATGTTCAGCATGAGATTCAGCATTTTAATAACCTGCATGAAATATGCCTGCTCTCAAATGTCTTATTTTTAAGCACTACTTGGATTGTGTTTGTGTTGACTTAGTTGGGGAAAACAGGTTTTGAGCTTAGCCTCTGTTGCCTTTCCTAATCACAAGTTACAGGGCAAAACATCCCAAGCATCTGATAAGAGAAATAGTGTTACCGTATGTTGATTTACAGCAACATCAAGAACTACAGAAGGAATAAACCTGACTCCATACACACAAGGTAACGCACGCCAGAGAACGATGCAGTGATATGCAATAGCTACCATATTGTTAATAGTACTTGCCATCATCTAATCTCCCCCCATGCAATGGAACAATATCTCAAACACACTATTTTGATATTAGGCTCCTCACTGAGTTATGAATATTCCAATGTATATGGACAGACACTTTGGTCTGTGTTTGAGTGTCCTTCTGAAAGAGTTTGGAGGAGCAAGGGGTGAGGACCAGTGGTTGCCTCCCTTTGCTCAACAGCGACCTCTGTGGCTAATTTAAGGAATAGCATTGACAGACTCCAAAGGGTCACCCTGTTCTATTGTCTTTACCTGGAAAGATGATGGCTGTGCTACAGGTTTCTGAGGGTGAAAGAACCAGAAAGTGGAGAAAAGAGGGGATGTGTGACATTCTTCATTAAATAACACGTGGATGGAACAACTTGAGGACAATGCAAAGGGGGGAGGGGCTAAGAGCTGAGGGATACTATACGTTCCCACTTTGGGAGCACTCACGTACAAAGACCTTGATGTTTTTGAGCATTGCCAAAACTGGTCATGGATTAACTGTTGCTACTGCGG
This sequence comes from Platysternon megacephalum, assembly GCA_003942145.1. Lineage (NCBI taxonomy): Eukaryota > Metazoa > Chordata > Testudines > Platysternidae > Platysternon > Platysternon megacephalum. The sequence goes on along the minus strand of QXTE01000214.1, from coordinate 1,296,135 downwards.
TGTGTAAAAACAGTGTTTAATGGGGGGAAAATTGTGATTCCACACCTAGGACAACATCCTGAATTTTTCCCTAGTGTACACTTGCCATTATCCTGGCAAAATGCCTGGAAACTGCCTTTCATTTCCACAAAAATGTCTTAAGAAGTGCACATCAAAAGTTTGTGCTTTAGGCACATCCTCAGCAACAAGGGGATCCTCACCTAGTGTAAATCAGTGTTGCTGCAATATAACTGATTTAAATCAGATGAGTATCTGGCCCATCATGCCTGGTCACTGTTGAGAATATTTTTGCACAGCTCTGATGGAAATTTTTAGGGAGTATCTTGCACTACACTGTGTGTGTTTTGGTGCCGTTTTTTCTCCCTTACTGGCTGTTCTCTAAATTTAAAAAATCATAGAATAAGGGTGATTTTCACTTGTATTGATAGTTCAGACTTCTTTGTGGATAGACTTGTTTTATCTATTAGGTTAGCACCAGTGGTGTTTGACCCTATGCATTATTTTTCTTGGTTGAATAGCTGAATGACATATCTGCTATTAAAATATATTGAAATCAGGATGTAAATTTTCACACCTAAAAGGCAAAGTTCTCCATTGTGATATAACATTTGATATGTATAATATGTGTGTGCATATCATCAGAGTCTAGGTGAGAGGTGGGCAAACGACAGCCCGCAGGCCACATCTGGCCTGTGGCACCCTCCTGCCAGGCCCCTGAGCTCCTGGCCTGGAAGGCTCGCCCCCAGCCCCTCCCCCGCTGTCCCCCCTCCCCTGCAGCCTCAGCTCGCTCGCTCCGCCGCTGACGCAATGCTCTGGGCGGTGGGGCTGCGAGCTCCTGGGGCAGCCTGACCCGGTGCTGTGTGCTGCGCGGTGCGTGGCTGGCTCCAGCCGGGCGGCACGGCTGCAGCACCACCAGCCACTGGTGCTCCAAGCAGCGCGGTAAGGGGGCAGGGAGCGGGGGGTGGGGGTGGGGGTTGGATAGAGGGCAGGGAAGTTCGGGGTGGTGATCAGGGGGAGGGGGTGTGGATAGGGGTCAGGGCGGTCAGCGGGCGGGGAACAGGGGTTGAATGGGGGCAGGGGTCCTGGGGGGGCAGTCAGGAAGGAGGGGGGGTTGGATGGGGCAGCAGGGGGCAGTCAGGGGCAGGGGTTCCGGGGGCGGTCATGGAGAAGGGTGGTTGGATGGGGCAGAGGTCCCAGAGGGGCGGTCAGGAATGAGAGGAGGGGTTGGATGGGGCGGCGGGGGGTGGGCAGTCAGGGGCCGGGGGGCCGGGGACAGTCAGGGGACAGGGAGAAGGGGTGGTTGGAGGGGGCAGGGGTCCTGGGGGGGCAATCAGGAAGGAGATGAGGGGTTGGATGGGGCGGTGCAGGGCAGTCAGGAGTGGGGGTTCTGGGGGGGGTCAGAGAGCAGGGGGGCAGGGGTCCCAGGGGGGCCGTCAGGGAACAGGGGGGTTTGGATGGGCCAGGAGTCTGGGGGGGCATCGGGGGCCAGAAGCGGGGGGGATGAATAGGGGGTGGGGGCTGGGCCACGTCCCTCCTCTAACCGGCCCTCCATACAATTTCCAAAACCCAATGCGGCCCTCAGGCCAAAAAGTTTGCCCACCCCTGGTATAGGTAGTAAAAATAATCATTTTGATTTCTTAGCTAGAGAATCTCACTGGGTCCAGATACTTATGTAGTCAATAATAATCTTCATATAATGACAGGTTTCAGAGTAGCAGCCGTGTTAGTCTGTATCCGCAAAAAGAACAGGAGTACTTGTGGCACCTTAGAGACTAACACATTTATTTGAGCATAAGCTTTCGTGGGCTACAGCCCACTTCATCGGATGCATAGACTGGAACACACATGCATCCGATGAAGTGGGCTGTAGCCCACGAAAGCTTATGCTCAAATAAATGTGTTAGTCTCTAAGGTGCCACAAGTACTCCTGTTCTTTTTTCATATAATGAAAAGACTTCATGTTAAAAGTGGTAGACATATTTTTTGTAACCAATGGGTAGTAGATTTCCTCTGCCTAACCCTCAGCAGATCTAAAGACCAGATGATGATTTAAATGAGCAAGCATGCAAATCCAGAGAGCCACAACATTACAGTTGTATAGGACTTTAACATACATCTTAAACACCTTTTGCATATTCACACATGATGAGTTCAGGTGCAGTGCATCTGGCCATGCCTGACAGTGAGATGTGTTTTACACAGAGAAATGGGTCTGGGGAAATTAAACACATATGAGATGTATATCAGAGATTCTATGTACTTACAACACAGCATAGATAAATCTAGCAAATTTCAGTATCTATAGACATTTTATTATTTAATCATAAATATTGTGTTTATCCTACTATTAAGGTTTAAGCATATATCCATAGAAGCAAGGAAATGCAGATATGTACCACTGCTCCTAGACACCTTTGTGAAGTCATTTATACTTGTTCAAAGCAGGTATAAAAGGCTACCAAATCAATGACAGTTATTCACACTTAATTTATATATGTAAATGACTACAAAGACTGCAAGGCAAAAGAGGGTCAGGCCCAAGGCTTCTGTATCCCCCTGGATTCAGCCAAATTGTGCCTAGCCATTAGAATGCACAGGAGCTTCTACCAGGGGACTCTGCAGCACAGGACAATGCCATACCACGTACACTACAGATTTATATCCATCCACATGTTCAATCCGTATCTGTGGAATTATGTTATTTCAGTAACACTTAATATCATTTATTGGGTGAGCTCTGTTATCCTACATAGCAATCCATTGACATACTGTCCCATAAACAAAGAAAAGATTTCAATCCCAGGGCAAGATACAGGCTGGAGATGAATGGCAATTGAAACTAGAAACATCAAACAACATTAAACCAAAAGAAGTGCTAATTGCACTGAGCCATTTCCTCCAGAACTTTCCAAGATGGGGAAAGATGATGTGGTGATGCATGAGATGGTTCCTACAGAGAAACTGACAGCCGGGCCAGGGATATTATGAGCCCCAAGTGATTAACTAAAAAGCTTGTTGATGAAGTCTTAAAGTTGCTTGTGCTCTGAAAGGTTTTCTGCTGTTGGTCCAGTGTTGACAGAAGGCTCATCTAGGTGACAGGGGTACTTATACCTATCTCATAGAGCTGGAAGGGACCCTGAAAGGTCATCAAGTCCAGCCCCCTGCCTTCACTAGCAGGACCAATTTTACCCCACAATCCCTAAGTGGCCCCCTCAAGGATTGAACTCACAACCCTGGGTTTAGCAGGCCAGTGCTCAAACCACTGAGCTATCCCTCCTCCCACTTGTACAGGAGAGCGTGTGTGTGCTGTGAATGTCTCTGCCTTCTTGAACATCAATATTGGCTTCCCATCTTCTTCTGCATATAGCTCTGTCTTCACTTTGTCACCTTCGAAGCACTATGCAGATCCATTCTTGCCTTCCTCTTTGCCCTCATTTCTTGCTTTCTTTCCACAGTGCTCCCTTCACTTTGCAAGCTTCTCATCTTACAGTTTCTCTTTAGATCAAATTTCAAACCTGGAGTGAAGCAACTTCAGTGAAACTTGCACTGATTTACACCAAGGTTGAATTAGTCCCTTCATTTCCCCTTACTCGCATCTTTACATGTTCTGTGACAGCTCCCTTTAGATTTGGTCCAGCCTCGCAATTAATTTACAACATGCCTCCTTCCTCTTCTTCTGCAAATAGCTTCTGAAGGCCGACCTGGTTTTGTGAGCCCCACCAGTGATAATATTCACCTATGCCCCCACTTTGTTCACTGTACCATCTGTCCCCATTTATGTCTTTCAGGTGTGCTCCAACTTCTATTGTAGCCAATTTGGATCTTTCCACTGACTTCCTCAGGCCAGGCTTTAGACTGCAAACTCTGGGAAGATTTGGGCTTGGCCTGGCATGCAAGATCCATTATTTAAAATGCTATTTACAGTTTCACATATAAATAAAATAAATAAAACCTGGAAAGAAGGTGTGGAATGAGACTGGTACCGTAGCAGTGTGTGCTGTAGTTGCTTGCCGTTTGATGCAGTTGAAGAATAAAGCTTTCCAAACAGAAAGGTTTACTGTAACTTGCATTTCTTTACACACACACTAAGAATACCTGTTACACATGTAATAAATGCAAGAGAAATAATGGAGATGAGTCAGCTCAAGCTTGTGTTAACTGCTGCAGACAGTGACTATAATAGTAGGTTACGGTTTCCATCATTAGATCTAGAAAAGTTAACAGAACAGCTGATGTTTCAAGAAGACGGACAAAAATTTGGTTTATGTGCTCCCTGTCCTTACAGTCATTTGCTTAGCTTTCCATTGCCTGTCCACCAGAGCTACGTGAAATGTACAGTGTGTAAGAAAAGTAGGGGTTGTTATCCTATTTTATAGGTTTTTGAGAGGAAAGATGATCTTGTGGTTAAGGCACTGATCTGGAACTCAAGAGATATAGGTTCAATTCCAGCTCTGCCATAGCCTTAAAATTTGACCTTGGGGGAATCACTTCATGTGTCCGTGCCACGATCTCCACCTGCAAAATGGGGATATTTCCTTTTTCCGCACCCTCTGTCAGTCATGTCTATTCAGATTATAAATTCCTTAGGGTAGGGACTGCCTCTTACTATGTGGGTTTTCCCCCACGACAATGTCTAGCAAAATGGAATCCCAATCTCAGTTGGTGCCTCTGAACACTACTATAACACAAATAAGTAATAGATTGCGTATCCTATGCCAAAAATGTATTGCATGAATGATGGGAAATGAACAATCAACACCAGTTATTGCAGCTAATAGTTGGAAAGCTTATTTTGAGGAGAAATTGTCCATGGTCTAAAGCCAGTAGAAGATGAGTCCCCAAGAGACACTTTCAACTTTAAAAATGAGTAACTTTCCAAGAAGCCTGCTTGAAAATAACTAGTAAATAACTAAGTTGCTAGGTGTGTGCCAGGAACTAACTTCATGTGCAGCAAGGCCTTGATCCTATAACATTAAAGTCAATGATGATCAAGCCTCCAGAGAGTACCATTCCAAACAAGCTCTCTCAGTGCTTCATTAATGAACTGATCAGAGTAGCCAGAGTGCGCCTCTCCCTAAAGGGAACTGCAAAACAAGGATTGCGGATATGCCTTCCTTGCAACATTGACCTAATGTAGGTTTGCCCTGGTAGAAGTCTAAAGTGTATGAATCATTCTCCTGTTTTAACATCATATGTATGAGCCCAAGACAGTGAGAAATGTGGCTATCAGCCTATGCAGCCACACTCTCTTAGTATTGCCCCATAAAACACACCCTCAGAAGGAATGAACATTTGTCAGTTCCTTGCCTGCACTGTGTTTTTGCAAACTCTAAATATTAGTCAGATAGGTATGCCATGAAGGTCCCTAAAGATAAACCTACCTGGGTAGTTTATATTTCCTTCCAGCCTTGCCGCAAATGTGATTGGTTACTCCTAAAAAGGACAAGTGTGTCTATTCTACCCAATTCCCGTAAGAAATACAGATAATAAGCTACTAGGTCTTGAGAGTGAAGCTGGAGAAACTGCTGCTTTTGTTAGTGGGGAAGGGAAGACCAAAATGGATTCCTTTTCAGTTGATGTGTTTGTTATGTTAGGAAGGTCATCCAGGATCCAATGTGGCTCTCCCCTCTGAGTATTGACCTGGCCTTTTGACTTTTGAGATCTGATAGGATCACAACACTATACCACTGTGCTCACTTCAGCAGCACATATACTGAAATTGAAACTATACAGAGAAGATTAATGTGGCCCCTGCGCAAGGATGACCCAGCATCAGGCTGTAGGAGAAATGCTGGATTCGACATTGTCCAGAAATACGATACCTTATTCTATAGTAGCTGATACAAGTGCCATTGAGAGAACACTGTACTACCTTAGTGGTGCTGTCTGTTGAAATGATTAATCCATGATGTGGACATAGACTAGAATTAAAAGGAAAACATATTGTTTGTGAGGTTAACTGTGTTTGTTATTATTGGAAAGAGCCCCAGGAAACTGAGTGTCCTGTTTATCCCCAGAGCAGGTGCAGCTGCATTAGAAACAGTATAAACGTCCTCAAAATGCCCCACCAAACTGTTTGAGACATGACCTTGAGGAGACGAAGGTGAAGGGGTAGTCCAGCTTCCATTGCCTCTTAAGACTGCCAACAGTGGTGTCAGCTGTGATCATTTTCTAGTAACCTACTTTTGGGAACTGGACTCAGGACAACCAAGTCAGTGCACCCAGGCTGCCAAACAGCCATCAGATGGGTAATGGCTTTCACCAGTTATTGACCTGGAATGGATTTGAATCAGTGACCTAGAGGTAAAAGGCTTTATATTACATTATCAGTCCCTTGGGTTGCCTAATGCACCTGAAATAGATTTTAGTATTTATAGCAGAGTATTTCATTGAAGTATGTTGCTAATCTTAAACCACCAGCCCTAACACTTCATTAGTAAAGAATCAGGAGCTCACCAAAAGGAGACGGAAACAACTAAGAAACATGAGAGCACAGAATGTGGGTGAACCTGAATAGTTATTGTATTAGCCAGAGAACAGCAGCAATTCTTTGGAAATGAAACCACATCTCACTTGACTATTTGACTACCTTGTCCTAGAGGCCCTGGTTGAAGTTCTGACATCATTGTCAGCACTTTCCTTATTTCAGGCTCAGTGAGTTTCCTGCTGTGGAAAAAAAACTGTCTAAAAAAAGAAACTGCTAGAGCTTAAAAGCACTCTGTTAGCAAAATCCAGCAGTGGAGGCCTCAGTTGATGAGTCATTTCACACAAATAAGTGCCACGCTAATCAATGAGAAATAGGATAAGGGGCATTTGCAGACAGGAAAAAGCGTACATAAAACTATTGTGAAGATAAGAGGGTGGGGAGTTGGTGTGTGGGGGAAGTAGTTGTTCATTGTTACATGTTCTTTTGAGGACAAAGAGCAGAGCTCTAACAACTCAGAGGCCTGCAGCCTTGTTTGTGGCAACACCCTATTTAATGAGGAGGCAGAGCATCACATTCTATCACATATTTACAACATACTGTACAGATTGTTTTACTGACATCAGCAAAATCAGTCACAAGCCAAATTGGCTTTGTTATTCTTGATATGAATCCTGCCATTAAGCATTTATTGGCAATTTATTGATATTCTATTCAAATTAAATTCTCGGTTAATTAGTCACCAGTGGATTTGCTTTCCCAAGTTGCAGCAATATGTCTCAGAACCTTTTCAAGCTTCTTCCATTGGCATTCTTCCAAGATGTTTCCTAAGAACGAGCACTGAAGCTGGTATTTAGAGAGCATATGGTGGTGATGTGTTTGTATGTTCATTAAATCAAGAAACCAATGAAAGAAAAAGTGTAAAGGCTTTCTATCCTTTTAAATGAAATTGTCAACCTAGATATCTATTGCCTTTTCTGAGATCCAGCCTGAAATGACTTGTAAGCAGTGCTCTGTTATGATGACAAATTAATTCACATCAGACTTTGATCACTGCTTGAAAAGTTTTCAGACATCAATTTCCAGCAGTTGCATTTAGAAATGAGAAGTCAGTTTGCAGTCTTAGTTTCAAAACAACAAAAGCAGAAGAGTCTCCATGTAACTGGTATGCAAACCTCTTAAAAATGCAAGGAATTTAGTGGAAGCTTTTCATATGTAAGATAAAGAATTTTCAGCAGGGCTGTCTGTCCTACATATGGCTCAGTGTACACAAAGCCATTCCTGTGGCCATTGCTTGTGTGTATCAGTGTGTGCACACAGAGTACAGCTGTCTGTCTGTCTGTCTTTTTCTGTCTGTCTTGCTTCCATGTAACATGTCAAAAGCAATTGAAAGGATCCTGCTTAAAATATAATGGAATTATATTAATGAGCCTAATAGTGAAGGTGCTTTTGGAAATATAGTTCACTATATCTAATGTTTACCACTTGACTACTCATGCCCCAGGCTCAAAATGCATAATAATGTATATTGAAACACAGCAAATGGAAGAGCTGGAATCTCAAAGATAACCATACCTAATGCAGGGTATGACAGAACAGCTGCTCTTTAATTAATCTTACGTAAAGACTGAAGCGCTGCATTAAGATGCAGAGTGTTTGACAATTGTTTTTTCTAGTTAACATGCTCCTGGCCTCCCTCATGTAATTGTTTCTGCTTTTTAACTCTCATAAAGCTCTGATAAACAACAACAACCATCCAGAAATAAAAAATATGGGGAAGGGAGAGAATATTATGGCTGAAGAATGCAAACCCAAAATGTTTCCAAGGTAGCACTGATATAGTGTTTAATTATGAGGTTGTGGATAGGAAGGATGAGAAGAATCAAAGCATCTGGTTTTGTGAATAAGTCCCAGAGGCAGCTGAAATTCATTACCAAGATTTTCAAAAGGGCTTGGGATTTTGGGACCTCCAATTTTTGGGTGCCCAGTTTGAACCTTCATTAAGGGCCCTGATTTTCAGAAAGTGCTGAGACCCTCCTCCCCTTCTGAAAATCAGAGCCCTTTATGGTGGCTCAAGTTGGTCACCCAAAATCACCACTCATTACTGAAAGTCTTTGCCAGTTTGGGTGGATAGAAATGCCCCAGGGGGCAAACATGCCTGGAACTTGTACGTTTATTTTGATGGAACAATTTAGCTATAAAAATATATTCCAAATATGATCTACTTTAGGTTAACAGGAAAATAACTTCTCCACTATCACAGTTTGTTTATACTGTGTGTGTGTGTGTGTGTGTGTGTGAGAGAGAGAGAGAGAGAGAGAAAGAGAGAGAGAGAGAGAGAGAGAGACAATTCTGGGCCTGGGTCTAGGGGTGGGCTTGAGTTAGGGGCATTCGGGAAGTAAGCACAGCTGGATACGTGTGGAGGAATGGCTATACTCACCCTATACTTCCCTGCTCAGTCTGAGACAGCACCAGCCTCGTTTACGAGGAAGCAAGCTGTGCCTGGCCTTTGTGTAGAAATGGGGAAGGGGCTAGGCACAATGGAAGAAGAGGGGAATTCTGATTAGGTTTTTTGGCTCTACTGCAAAAAGGAAGCCCGCTCATCAGGGGCCTGTTCCTAAGTTCATTGCAATCAATGGGTAGACTCCCATTGGCTTCAACGAGTTTTTATTCCGACTTCAGAAGAAGAGGAGGTTCTTTGCATTTGCTGTCATGACCACCCCAACTTTGATCATGTTGGTAGGCCTGACCACAATTTTGCCCTGAACGCCCAGCTACTCCTGTAGAGATTGTGGTAGCTTATTAATGAGCAAGATTAATAGTTTCTGTTCTGAACAAAGGGTTTATGTACAAAAACAAGGTAACAAAACTTCCTATAACTCTAACTGTAGCCTGCAACTATGCCCTGTCCTGTGTTCCCTTTGTCTTTTTTTTTCTTATCCAGAATGCTGTGCCTCACAAGAGAACAAAAAGACTGCTTTAAGAGTGTACAGGAAACATAGCATCTCTGCACTTCCTGGAGGACTTTCTTAATAGCACAGAGATGGTCCCATTCAGAACTCTGGACCTCAACACTCATACATTTTGGCTTAAGAACAGTTTCAGTCCATTTCTAGTGGTACCACCTGTGTGAATTCTATAATCTAGAAAAAAATGGAGGAAAAAAGGTGAAAGAATGGAAGAAAAAAGTCAGGAGACAGAGAAGGATGTTAAATGGCATTTTATATTTGAAACTTTTTTTATTTTTTATGTTTTACTACTTTTTAAAAAAAACAGGAAATGTATGGAATCATGTATGCAGGCACTCTAGAAACAAAGCAGGCAATGTAAGGCATTCTGAAAACTTGTTCAGTTGGAATAAATGGCTGGAGTGTTGAATAAAAATGATAGGGTGTGCTTTAAGCTGAATAAAAATAAGCTATCTGCAGAAAATGTGGAGCTGGCATGTGTGCTGTATCTGTAAAGAATCCTTTTTATTTGTCTATCTGTGTATAAGGGAGGAAGATAGATAAATTGAAAGAAAAATGCCATCTCTGTAATGTTCACTCTGGCAAAAGGTTTGCAAACAATATAAAAATAGCTGCTTTTCTGAAATGATGGCTTAACTTAAAGTATGTTTTAAAAAACAGCCAACCTTGCCACTATGGGAATTATCAGGAATTACTTTTCCTGTGTACACTTTATAAATAGCTATTTCTGTTCCATCACAACATTACATAATGTGATGCAAAGCCAATGCCTATTTCCCCCGAATAGCTTTATTTCTCAAAGTTGAGCATGTGCAGTAGATGTCACAGTGTTCACCTTAATGAGGGCCAGGAGAAGAACCTAGGGTTTACCAGCATATGAATTATTTTGGACTGTTTTTCACTCCTTTAATTTATATCCTTGGAGAGATGGCAACAGGGTGTACATCGCCTGCGGAAGTAATTTGAAAGGTTGCCAGAAAAGGGCTTTAGTCCCTCCCTTCTTATAGTCCTGGCACGTAGAACCACCAAAGAAAACAAAAGACATTTGTGAGGAGCCATCCAGGAGATAAACTAACAATGTCTACCAAAAAAAAGAGAGAAGCCCTCCCAACCATCCCCATTTAAAATGGGTTTGTGCTTATTTTAATAGAATTTGCCCAGGCTCGGAATGTCCTATAATCTAAACCAAATGCTCGTTGCTGTTCTGTGATGCTCCTTTGTTCAATAGCAACGCCTGCTCTGCAGGTGGTTTGTGGAAAGTGCAGTGATTGTCCGGCTTTCTCTTTCTGCTAAGAACAAACATAGTTGTCCTCAAGGTCATGGAGTGTGGCTGCTCGACAAAACAAAGGGGAAAATACTGGTATTCGGGGCCTTGTCAGCCTTGTTCTTGAGTCACCCTGGACCTCTAATGAAAATCTAAGGAGGAGTTTTAAACTTTCTCTGATCCTGAAATATGTCAAGGAACATGAATAGCTGAGGGAGACACTACTTTTACTTCTTTCTTTTCTCTTTTTCTTTTTTTCTTTTTGTTCAGAAAATTGTGTAGCTTTAACCTTGATTGCCTAATAATGTGTGACCTTGACTTTGTGTGGGTTGGAAGGATTTCAGACTTGGTTTTATCAAGATTAGCTTTTTATCTGCACAGAAGTACCCAAGCAAGTAACTCATCTCATCTCCTTTCACCTTAGATACCCAGCTTTCTCCTTTAATTTATAAAACAACAAGGAGAAAATAAACTAAATTAGTGTGGTAGGTACAGCAATATGACTTTCACCACAGGGCAGGAGTGAGGAAGCCATAATCCAGTGCTGGCCTCAGGATCAATGCCTTCAGGTTACATTCAACAGCATTATTAAAGAATTCAGAGCTCTCCATTTCCAAAACCATGCAATTCTTTTCATATGCTTTCCATACAAGCATCACCACATTCCATGCATGGAGAACAACAGAGGAAGAGGAGGGTCATGGAAACCCACATGCATGGGATTTGTCTTCCCTGCTTCTTCTTTTCATGTCTTCCCTGCTTCTTGCAACACAAATTGACTTTGCAAGATTGGTTCAGAAAATGAATACCCAGGACATTGCACTGTGTTGTTTTGCTGTGAAATTACTTTTCTGGATGAAAATATTGAATTCCTTTGAAGGCGAATAGTATAATATCTCTGGAAATGAAAATCCTGTGGAAATCACAAAGGAAAGAAGACTGAAGGATATGAAAGCTTTATATCTCTAAATGTTAGTCAGGCTCAGCCGCTGCTGCGTTCCTTTTTTGTGTGACAACAATCATAACTTCTCTTTCTGATGTTGATACAGAAAATGCAGGAATCTCCTAGATGCTTATATTACTGATTTATGTTTTTATCTACAATGAACAGCCAATATCATTATCTTAATTTTCTGCAGGGTTTGCATGCGCTCTGAGCTAATGTAGTTCAGTTGTTTACCAAGTCTCATGCGCTTTGAATGTCCCTTGTCTTATGCTGAAATTATTGACGTTCATAGAGGTCCCTGTCCTATCTAAGAGCTGGTGGATTTGCAGGATACTCTCAAATGAGCTAAGCCCTGAAGCCCCTACTCAATATTTCCTAATTCTTTACACACATTGAGTAATACCTAACTCCCCACTACCTAACTCCTCTAGTTGATTTCAGTGAGACTTCAGTGAGGAAGAAGATGCTACTCAACGTGAGCAAGGGTGGCAGAATTTCTGAACCTTAGTTAAGATTGAGGAAAAATAATGGGATAGATTTCTGCATACTCTTACTCTCACTGAGGAGCATCTTACTCCACAGGTAGCCCCATTATTGTCACTGGAATACTCAAGGAGTAAGGTCCAATTCAATGTAAAAATATACGATGTAGCCCTACATAAGGGCTTCAGGATTTAGACCTATGAAACTAGGGACCGAATGGCTAGGCAGCAGTTCTGCAGAAAAGGACCTAGGGGTTACAGTGGACGAGAAGCTGGATATGAGTCGACAGTGTGCCCTTGTTGCCAAGAAGGCTAACGGCATTTTGGGCTGTATAAATAGGGGCATTGCCAGCAGATCGAGGGACGTGATCATTCCCCTCTATTCGACATTGGTGAGGCCTCACCTGGAGTACTGTGTCCAGTTTTGGGCCCCACACTACAAGAAGGATGTGGAAAAATTGGAAAGAGTCCAGCGGAGGGCAACAAAAATGATTAGGGGGCTGGAGCACATGACTTATGAGGAGAGGCTGAGGGAACTGGGATTGTTTAGTCTGCAGAAGAGAAGAATGAGGGGGGATTTGATAGCTGCTTTCAACTACCTGAAAGGGGGTTCCAAAGAGGATGGATCTAGACTGTTCTCAGTGGTACCAGATGACAGAACAAGGAGTAATGGTCTCAAGTTGCAGTGGGGGAGGTTTAGGTTGGATATTAGGAAAAACTTTTTCACTAGGAGGGTGGTGAAGCACTGGAATGGGTTACCTAGGGAGGTGGTGGAATCTCCTTCCTTAGAGGTTTTTAAGGTCAGGCTTGACAAAGCCCTGGCTGGGATGATTTAGTTGGGAATTGGTCCTGCTTTGAGCAGGGGGTTGGACTAGATGACCTCCTGAGGTCCCTTCCAACCCTGATATTCTATGATTCTATGATTCTTGGGGGGAAAACAGATTCTCTTCCTGCTTATGAACCAGATTCCTTTGTTCAGCTTTAATAGCCCTATACTGAATCTAATAATCATGATCAAGACTTCAATTTGAGTGAAATATGCTGTAGATCTCATACTGTTAGTACTAAACATCCCTGGAATTTCCAAACATAATAGATGATAATTTCTTAACTCAAGAAGTGTTGCAACCAACATGAGGGAATTCTATATCAGACCTCGACTTGACTGATAAAGGTGAACTGATCACAGTAGCTTACGTACAAGTGATCATGACGTGATCACATTTATAGTGTGCAAACTGAATAAACTCCAAACCAGTATTATATACGTGACATTCCCCAGGGTACAATTTGGACTGTTGTGCAGCTGTGTCCTCTCAATTCTTCAACCTGGGGTGCCTTTTACACTGCTTTCCTGTGAAAGCAACCACTCCTGGTTTGCCCACACACAACCTCCAGCATGTAAGTCACATCCAGCTACAATGTATGAGTGCTCTAGCCAGCCACTCCTGAATTATATTATAGAGCAACACCAGCAAATTTCAAGTTCCCAGAAATGTGCATCTTGTACTGCTGAGTACCCTCCTGGACAATACAAGCTCATAGAAAGTCCATCATTTTATTAATAAAAAATGATATGCACCAACCCTGTTATCTCAAATGGAAGTTCTCAAACACTTCAATCCAAACACACTGGTGTAGATAAAACAATAAAACAAGTTTATTAACTACAGAAACATAGATTTTAAGTGATTACAAGTAATGAGGCATAAAAGTCAGAATTGGTTACAAAAAAAATAAAAGGTAAAACACAAACTAATATGTAACTTAACAAGCTACATGAATTTAAAGCAAAAAGATTTCTCTCACCACATGCTTATAGCAGTCTGTCTGGATTTCTTTTAGCTAGGACCCTTCCCCGAGTTCAGTTATGCTTCCTTTGTCTTTCAAGTGTTGTTGATGCCATGAGTAGAGATGAGGGGAGCGAGGTGATTTTGGGCTTCTGTTGCTCATATTTATATCTCTTCCTCGTCTTTGAAAATCATGTTTGGCTGAGGTTCAGGAGACAGAAAGTCTGTTTGCTAAGATGTAAATTTCTTGCTCATACCTTCTTTCTGCCAAATAATGGCCATTTAATCAGGTGATAGTCCATTTGATTATGTTGACACCTGGCTGAGGTGTTGGCCAGTCTTTTGTCTACGGGGAACTGGTTTGAAGCTGTTTCCATAGACTTGGAACATGTCTTATACAATAGAATTTTATAACTTTACATACAATATTGCAACACATATTTTACCAGGACAATAATGTTTGACAGATTGAGTTTTCAAGTGATACCTCACAAGGCATCCTTTGTATAAACTTATCATAGTCTTGTAAGTAGGGTGAACATAAGGTACAGACTGTCACAATATATATGTGGTGCTTTAAAAGAGCCAGGTACACAAAGCTGAAAACAATTGAGCCAAATCAGCTGGGAGGAAGAATTTGTAATCAGAAAAATGTGAATCATAATTGGGAATTGTTTAAGAAGAACACTTTACTAGATGCTCAAAAGGCCACAATTGAGGAAGAAGGCCATATTGGTTTTAAACAAATTACCTGATTAAGTAGCTATAAAAAATCAAATTAAAAAAGTAACAAATGGAAGAAAGGAGAAGCTGGTGGTAATGAATATAAATCAGAAGTGAGGAATTATAGAAAATTGATAAGAGAAGCAAAGGGACACATGGAGAAATCTATGGCATTGTGAGGTATCATTATTCTTAAAGACAATAAGAACAAGTGTTAAGTCTATTAGGAACAAAAAGTATCCTGACTATAGTTCTGGTCCATTACTAGATGGAAATGGTAGAATTATCAGTAATAATGTAAAAAAGGCAGACGTGTTCAGTAAATAGTCTGTATTTGTGAAAAAACAGATGTTTCATCATACAATGATGATATTCTTTCCATTCAACTAGTATCTCAGGAGAATGTTAAAGAGCAGCTACTAAAGATAGATATTTTAAAATCAGCAGGTTTGGATAACTTGCATCCAGAGTTTTAAAAAAGAGCTTGCTGGATTGTTAATGTTGATTTTCAGTAAGTCTTAGACCAGAGGGGAAGTTCCAGAAGGCTGGAAGAAAAGCTGATGTGTCAATATTTAAAAAGAGTAAATGGGATAACCTGGGTAATTATACCCTGTCAGCCTGACTTCAATCCCGGGCACAATAATGGAGCACTTTATATGGGACTGGATTAATAAAAACTAAGGGACTAAGATACATAATACTAATCAACATGGGTTTATGGAAAATTGATCCTGTCAGACTAACTTGATGAAATTACAAATTTGGTTGATAAAGGTAATACTACTGATGTAATTTACTTAGACTTCTGTAAAGTGTTTGATTTAGTATCACATGAGATTCTGATTAAAAACTGATAGGCCTCAAAATGTAATTGTAAACAGGGAATCATCACTGAGCAGGTATGTTTCTAGTAGGGTTCCACGGGGATCTGTTCTTGACCCTGTGCTATTTAACATTTTTATCAGTGACCAGGAAGAAAACATAATACCATGACTGATAAAGTTTCCAGATGACATAAGAATTAGGGGAGTGGTAAATAATGAAGAGGACAGGTCGCTGATTCAGAGCAATCTGGATTGCTTGGTAAACTGGGCACAAACAAACAATATGCATACATCTAGGAACAAAGAATGTAGGCCATACAGGGTGGAGGACTCGATCCTCGGAAGCAGTGACTTTCTGAAAAAGATTTTGGGGTTGTAGTGGGTGATCAGCTGAACTTGAACTCCCAGTGTGATGCTGTGGCCAAAAGAGCTAATGCGATCCTTGGATGATATATAAACATGGGAATCTCAAGTAGGAACAGAAATTATTTTACCTCTGTATTTAGCACTGATGTGACCACTGCTGGAATACTGTGTCCAGTTCTGGTGTCCACAATTCAAGAAAGATGTTGATAAATGGGAGAGGGTTCAGAGAAGATCCATGAGATGTAAGATGTTTGGACTGAAATTTTCCATGCTGGTGTCTGTCTCATATTGATTTTTTGGGAGTTTGTTGGTTTACAAATTTTAAATGTCTCATTTTCTGAGAACGAGATATGGGAAATAGCCCAGGTTTAAAAAAGTTGTACAATCATTTTGTTGAAAACTTCAAGCGCAGAGGTCCCCACACTGTGGGGTGCCCCCCTAGGGAGTGTGTGGAGGAACGTCCAGGGGGGTCCAGAGGGGCCTGGGCCAGCCCGCACAGGGGTGAGGAGGGAGTACCATACCGCTCCTCCCTGCCCCCAGCTCTGCTCCTGGTCTCACCCCCAGCTGCGTCCCCTGCTCCCGGCCCCACGCCTGGCCCCATCCCCAGGCTCGGCGCGGCTCCATTCCCGGCCCGGGGCCGAGGCTGAGGGCAAGGCCGAGAGCGGAGATGAACCTGGCTACAGGCCTGGCTGCTGGCTCCCACCTCAGCCCAGCTGCGGCTTCGCTCCCACCCCCAGCCTCGGCCCCCTTACCCTTGTCCGCGTCTTCCCTCCCCCAAGCCGCAGTCCTGCTCCTGGCCCCAGGGAGGCGCAGACAGGCATAAGGGGGGGGCGTGACCCTCAAAAGTTTGGGGACCACTGCTCTAGCGATTCCATGTGTTGGAGCAGGGACTTGACATTTGTCAGGGAGGTCATACTGATCTAAAACATCACTTTCCCCTTCTTTGTGAAGCCCAATTTGTTACAACTCTGTTTCTCCAAGATACTGATGAACCCTATTAGAAATATTGGATTAAACTGGCCTTGACAGATTAGGGCAGTACCTAATGGACCCATTTACATACTACAACAGATAACCCAATGCTGTCATCAAATCAACATTAGTTTAGTAATTTAGATATATAGCTAAAAATACACTTAGCATATAGTGTATTTGACACAACACAACTTTTTCTTCTTCTAAAGTTTAGAGAAATATCAAGGTATCAGATATAAAATTAAAATTGTTGTATTGAACCATGATTTTTATTCAAATGCAAAGTTTTTTAATAGCCAGGCAAAATACAGATTTGGAAACTCCAGCTACTTAACACTTCAAAAAGAAAGTCTGCTTAAAATACATACAGTACTATTGCATTAAACAGTTACTTAGAATATTCCACCATCTGACAGCTGATCACTTCTTCATTGCTGGAAATGGGTGAAATCCAGGTGTGCCCCCTCTCTGGGATATTGGGTCAATAAAATAAGGGAAATTCTTGCTCTGTGGATAATCTTATGAACCTGAAATACAACAAAACTATTCAATATTTTACTGTTTGGTCACCATTTATAATTTTTTTCTGAAATTAATAAGAATGCTACTAAGCCTGTCTTTTTAAGTGTCCTTCTGAGATGTTTCTTAAGATAGTACCTGGTGTCATGCAAATCTTGGCCAAGATTTCAAACCTGGGTGCCTAAAGTTAGGACCCTATATGTGGGTTTAGGAACCTAAATTAGTTTGGCCTGATTCTCAAAAGCTCTTCAACTCTTAAAAATTATTTAAAGACCCTAACCTTAAGTGCCCAGGTTTGAAATTCTCAACCTTTAATTGTGGTGACTGTCTTGGAACCAATATTAGATAACATGTTGATTACTCTTGTAACACTCACAGTTAAACTGGACCTGTGCCTATTGTTTCTGCCTGAATCTCCAACACTGATTGTTGTCTGTTTATGATTGCCAAGGACCGTTTTTTACAAGGTAAATAATTTGGTGCAGTGCATCTTGAAATCTTATTTGAAGATTCAAGTGTGTTTTGGCCTCGAGCATTGTCACAGGGACTTAAACTGATGGAAGAACTGTAAATAAGGAGTTATGAGAAAAGGCAATATATTGAACTAGAATTGTATTGAACTAGAATTGTCCAATATGCTGCTGGGTTCACACAGTTTCTCACTTGCCTTTAATATCTTTTCTCGGTGCTCTGGAAGAAGGGGTAACTTGCACATTAATTATGGGTTAGATTGTAATACCCTTCTCTACAGCCTTACTCCATAAGTAGCATCATTGACTTCAATGAATAGTTCCTTACTCCATGTGTGGTCCCATTTAAATCCATGAAACCACTCACTGGATAAGGTGCTACTAAATATGAGTCAGAGTATAAGAATATTGACCTTATGTAGCAATATCTTTGGGGCCATTGCTGAACCAAATGCCTAGGGAGGAACTGGAGACAGATGCAAGGGCGCCAGGAGGCTGCAACATGCCCCTATTGAAATGTCAAAAAAGAACAAATTAACTACTCTAAAAATAAGACAGGGAACAAAATAGCTGTAATCAAAACCAGCATGGAATAACTCCCTAAAAAACTTAATAAAAAAACAAGATAAAAAATTTAAAAAACAATTTAAAATAACAAGCGCTCGTCAAACAACAATTAATTACAGCATAATGGTGCAAAACTCATTGGTCCCAATGAAGAAAAATCACTATATAAAAGGGGGCCTTGCCATGAAACTTTGGGTTCGTCCTGCCAAGACTTCCCCAGAGCATCGCATTGCGACCGACGGCACCCGGCTGCTCCCTGGCCACTAGATTGATCCGAACTCTAAACTAATAACTATAAAATCGACTGGCGGGACAGTGTGTGTGTGTGTGTGTGTTGTAATTAAATGCATATGCTAATTGTTGTATCTTCAATAAATGCGGCGTGTTGCCTTTTCCCCTAAAAAACATCCTGTGTGCTTCTTATAAGTATTACAGATGAACTTCAACAATAGTGACTGCTGCTGATTAGCTTCAAAGTCATGGCTGATTGCTTTATGTCTCTGTGTAGCACCTCTATGTGATAAGAATAAATGTGATAGTGTTACATGGTATTCGAAGAATTAGTATTCATTTGAAATGGGCTTGGCCCCAAACCCTGGGTCTGGATTGAGAGCAGAGATCATAATAATATATGGAGATATACCTATCTCATAGAACTGGAAGGGACCTTGCAAGGTCATCAAGTCCAGCCCCCTACCTTAATTAGCAGGACCAAGTACTGATTTTTGCCCCAGATCCCTAAGGGGCCCCCTCAAGGATTGAACTCACAACTCTGGGTTTAGCAGGCCAATGCGCAAACCACTGAGCTAGCCCTACCCCCAAAAACTCATACCACAACTGTGCAGCATGCCTGTATCAGGTTGAATCCCATCACTGAATTTGTACACCTCCAAAATTTGGGCAAGTTTGGACTTGGACCTGGAGTTCAGATCTCAAGTCTGATTGTTCTAGTAGAGAGTTTTGTCTGACCCATTATAGGGTCATGAAGTTTAGAGCTCAGGCTTTGATTCTGGCCCCATCATTGATATTTAAAACACAATATTACTGCGCATACACCTGCCCTGCCATTCGGAGCACTTTGTGATCTAGCCATTCCAAGAGGGAAGATAGTCTGTATTCCTGCAGTGAGTCCTATGATCCAGCATGTGATTAGATTTAGAGATGGTTTTAAACTGCTCATTTTGGGGGTATTTTGTCTGGGGGTTTGGCCCAGGCCTATCTTTAGATGCACTCACTGGAATTGTTTAAGGCTTCAGAGGGCATTCGCTGACTTTTCAAACATAGAATCTGTAGAAATGTAGGACTGGAAGGGATCTTGAGAAGTCAAGTCCAGCCCCCTGGGATGAGGCAGGGCCAAGTAAATTTACATCGTTCCTGACAGGTGTTTGTCCAACCTGTTCTTAACCTCCAAACATGGGCAAACTCCTGTTGGGACTGAGGAGATAGCTAGTGGCTTCCAGTGGGCCCCATTTACAAGATGAGCATTTACCAAAATCATCTCACTGTGGTATCTGAGTATCCTGCAGTATTTCCTATATTTAGAACAGAGAGGACCTGTGGGATCTCATTTAGCTGTGGTAATTGCTGATTTCCCAATGGCCATTACTTTGTGTTTGGGTGCATGCTGTGTATTTAGGTGCACATTTTTAGTTTGATTTCCTTCAGGAAAATAGGTATGGTTGTCTCCACTGTTCACTGTCTGTGGAGAGATAACAGAAAGTCAATGCCCTTCCTTGTTATCTCCCCACAGGAAACTACCTGGAAAAGTCTTTGAATCTCCTAGATGACTCCTATGACTCATATGACTCCTTTGTCAAGCTGGAAGAAATACATCTGCTCTCACCATGGCTAAGGAGCATAACAGCGTGTTACTGAAACCACTCTTAGCTGCTTCAGAGACACATGAGGAAGAGTTCCACTGGGTGTTTAACAGCATGGTAACCAGTCTGTTGCTCTTCTCTCTATAATTTTTGGAGGCCATCATGAGAAGTGTTGCTGTCCTCCCATCTCACCTGAATGTTTGTTCTTATTCTTTCATCTTTCATTAGTGTTATTTTATAGGTGTGCCACAACGACTGGCCTGGGTTTGTCCCTTTGCCAGTATTCATGACACACAACACTCATCTTCCATTTTCGAGTGGGTGAGAGGAAAGTGCATAGCGCGCACATTGGCTCACTCCAGTAGTCTGAAGTGTGAGGTCTATAGGGTTTTTCCACCCTTGGCAATGCTAGAACACTGGCAGGAATAGAGTGAGAATGAGAGGGACCAATGGACACTCACTATAATCATGTTATCTGTGGTTTGGCTATTTCCTACTAGTCCTTACCTGCCCAGAACATCAGATGACATCTGACCTAATTTCCTAATAGGCTTCTGTATCTCGGGGAGCTTTCCCTTTGGAAGTAAGCTGGAAGGCAAATACTGTTACTTAAGGACTTTTCTTAAATTCAGTTGAGAGTCTGTAAGGGTATGTCAGCAAGTTAAAGAAGTATGGGCTGCATGAATGGACTATAAGGTGGATAGAAAGCTGGCTAGATCATCGGGCTCAACGGGTAGTGATCAACGGCTCCATGTCTAGTTGGCAGCCGGTATCAAGCGGAGTGCCCCAGGGGTTGGTCCTAGGGCCGGTTTTGTTCAACATCTTTATTAATGATCTGGATGACGGGATTAATTGCACCTTCAGCAAGTTCGCAGATGACACTAAGATGGGGGGAGCGGTAGATATGCTGGAGGGTAGGGATAGGGTCCAGAGTGACCTAGACAAATTGGAGGATTGGGCTAAAAGAAATCTGATGAGGTTCAACAAGGACAAGTGCAGAGTTCTGCACTTAGGAAGGAAGAATCCCATGCACCTCTACAGGCTGAGAACTGACCGACTAAGCAACAGTTCTGCAGAAAAGGACCTGGGGATTACAGTGCATGAGAAGCTGGATATGAGTCAGCAGTGTGCCCTTGTTGCCAAGAAGTCCAATGGCATATTGGGCTGTATTAGTAGGAGCATTGCCAGCAGATGGAGGGAAGTGATTATTCCCCTCTATTCGGCACTGGTGAGGCCACATCTGGAGTATTGCGTCCAGTTTTGGTCCTCCCACTACAGAAATGATTTGGACAAATTAGAAGGAGTCCAGCGGAAGGCAACAAAAATTATGAGGGGGCTGGAGCACATGACTTACGAGGTGAGGCTGAGGGAACTGGGGTTATTTAGTCTGCAGAAGAGAAGAGTGAGGGGGGATTTGATAGCAGCCTTCAACTACCTGAAGGGGGGTTCCAAAGAGGATGGAGCTCGGCTGTTCTCAGTGGTGGCAGATGACAGAACAAGAAGCAATGGTCTCAAGTTGCAGTGGGGGATATTAGGAAAAACTTTTTCACTAGGAGGGTGGTGAAGCCCTGGAATGGGTTACCTAGGGGGGTGGTGGAATCTCCTTCCTTAGAGGTTTTTAAGGCCAGGCTTGACAAAGCCCTGTCTGGGGTGATTTAGTTGCTGTCATCACTGCATGGCAGCTCACCAATATACCTCCCAATTATCCCTCATGTTAGACCCAAATTTACCTCTGTTACACACAATGAGCTGGTGTACTCGCTTTGTTCATATACATAATTTAATATCCATAATGGATATGAAAGAGATAGTAGCATCATGCTAGTTGTGCTAAAAGAAATGAATTCCACCTTATTTTAGAGCTCCTTGAACACAAGTCACTCCACAGAGAATGGAGCCACCCAGTTAACAAACAGTCTCAGAAAGCAACTATATTGAGAACTCTCCCCAGACAATTGTATTCCCCAAAAGAGACACTAGGATTTTTAAAGTCATCATGCTGAATTCTGCCCTCTGATACATATATGGCTTTCTGATTATCTTCATATCAATGGGTATATATCAGAGGGCAGAATGTGGCTCTTAGTTTATACTCCCTCAGAGATGTATTGTGGTGAACAGTCAAATGGAAACAGGAGAGCATTTCCCCCAAATCTGTCTGTGGGCACTGGCAAAGTTACAGTGACGGTAGTTACAGCCCCACTCAGCGAGCACAGAAGGAAAACTGCCGTTGTGTGTTCGCACTGACAGCTACCTGCGCAATAGCGTGTTCACACTTGCGGCACTTTCAGTGCTATTTGGAGCGGTGCACTCTGAGCAGCTATCGCACAGAGCACCTCTTTCTCTTTTGCCGCTAAGAGTTGTGGGAAGGCGGAGGGGATCGCGGGGCATCCTGGGTCCAGTCCCAACGCCCCGTGATGCATTGCTTCACATCCCAGCAATCCCTGTGCTTCCATCCACATTTGGCGCCATCTTTCAACGGTTTGTGTACTGCGCACCCTGCCTCTTCAGGCTGCAGGGATGGATCCTGAACTGCTGACCAGTATGCTGCTCGCTCTGACCAACACGTCACGAGTGGCAGTGGAGTTATTCCTTAAACTACAAAGTCAAGAGGAGTGTGATGTTGATCTTGCCATGCGTAGTAGCTACGACACGAGATTGCTTGTGGCTTTCATGGAGGTGCTGACCACAGTGGAATACCGCTCTGGGGCTCGGGAAACAAGCACTGAGTGGTGGGATCACATCGTGATGCACGTCTGGGATGACGAGCAGTGGCTGCCAAACTTTCGTATGAGGAAAGCCACATTCATGGGACTGTGTGATGAGCTCGCCACAGCCCTGCAGCGCAAGGACACGAGAATGAGAGCTGCCCTGTCGTTAGAGAAGCGTGTGGCGATTGCACTGTGGAAGCTGGCTACTCCAGATTGCTACCGATCCGTCGCTAACCAGTTCGGAGTGGGAAAGTCAACCGTTGGACTTTTCTTGATGCAAGTGTGCAGGACCGTTAATCGCATCCTGCTCCGAAAGACCATGACTCTGGGCAACGTGCATGACATTGTGGATGGCTCTGCACAAATGGGCTTCCCTAACTGCGGATGGGCGATAGATGGCACACACATTCCAATTCTGGCACCACCCCACCTAGCCACTGAGTACATTAATTGCAAGGGGATTTCTCAATGGTTCTCCAGGCGCTTGTGGATCACCGTGGACGTTTCACGGACATTAATGCAGGCTGGTCCGGAAAGGTGCATGATGCACGCATCTTTCAAAACACTGAAGCTGCAAGCAGGGACTTTCTTCGCAGACTAGAAGATCACTGTAGGGGAAGTCAAAATGCCCATTGTGATCCTGGGAGACCCTGCTTACCCCTTAATGCCGTGGCTTATGAAGCCGTACACGGGGCAACTTGACAGCAGCAAGAAGCGGTTCAGCAACAGGCTGAGCAAGTGCAGAATGACTGTGGAGTGTGCATTTGGCCGTTTAAAAGCCCGCTGGCGATGCCTGTATGGGAAGCTGGACATGGCCGATGACAATATTCCTATGCATATAGCCGCGTGCTGTACGCTCCATAATATTTGTGAAGGGAAGGGTGAAAGCTTCACTCAGGGCTGGACCGCTGACGCTCAGTGCCTGGAGGCTGAGTTTGAACAGCCAGAGACCAGGGCTATTAGAGGGGCACAGCGCAGGGCCATAAGGATCAGGGATGCCTTGAGGCATCAATTTGAGGCTGAAAGCCACTAATATTTGTTGCTTTGCTAGGGATTGCAGTGCTTGTAATGCTAGGAGGTGATTGGTGCACTTGATGCAAGAAGGGTCCTTAACATAATTGTATGTTGCTTTGCAGTGCTCTTTTTGCTTTCACTTAATAGAATAAAGATTGTTTTCAAACCAACACAATTCTTTTATTAAAAGACAACAACCCGAGGAGAGAGTCAAATGACAAAAATACATCAGCAGGGAGGGGGATGGGAGAAGGGAAGGTCTCCAGAGGAGGAGGGGTCCCAGGACGGCTACAGATTTGTGTATGTCCAGGGATCATACCCAACCTTCTCCTTTGAAGTACAATGCCGTGGGTGCTGTACTTCAGCAGGGCCAAACTGCAGAGGGATGGGTGTTGAGTGCAGTGGGTAGTGGGAGTCCACACTGCTGGACTGTGTGGAGGAATGAGTGGAATGCTGCGGGTAGAGAATGGAGCCAGGAGGTTGATAAGAGTGTGTTGGCGTTGTGTGTGTGGGTGCATGGGAAAGAGTTTTGCGACAGCGGCTGCAGGGGAGGGCAGGCACGGAGCTGATCGGTTTGAAGAGCTAGTATTGCCTGGAGCGTATCCGCTTGGTGCTCCATAACATTTAAGAGCCGCTCCGTGGCTTCTTTCTGGTATGCCGCGTTCTCCTTTTGATCCCTCTTCTCACTGTCCCAACACTGCTTCAATTCCTGTTTCTCAGCGGCGGAGTGCATCAAAACTCATGGAGAAAGTCCTATTTAGTTCTTCGTGGCCGCTTTCTAATTCTGCGCCGCCGTTCTGCCGCCGATAACAAAGAGGGAGGCTGTGCTCCCAAGGTCATCTCTGTGAAGTTTAAATGCAACATTTTACAGAAGCAGTATTGTTTGCAACACAGACAACACTGATTCAGTGCTTTAAAACACAGCCAGTACTCACACACCTGTCACTAACTGGCTGACCCCAGACAAGCACACATGAGCCACAAGGCCCCCAAAATGGTGAGTAGCCGCAGGGGCTGGGTAAATCACTGTTCCCGGACCCTGCTGTACACTGGGCACATGGCTCTTGGGCACTTGGGGAGAGCCAGCACTGTAGGGGGGGCCTGATAATCATTCCTGTCCCCACACTTTCCACAGGAGGTGATCATTGTGGAAGTTATCTCGCTGCTGAGGATGAGCAGGGAATCAAGGGAGGGTCGTCTCCAAGCCTGCGGCTTCCACCCTGGCCCCTATGTGGCTCGCCTGTGTGCAGCAATGGTGTGTCCCCCCCACCTGTCACGGCACAGCAGTGCAGGAAAGTTACCGTTAATGGGGCAAGAAACAAAGCAGCTCTGCCGAGGAACCTGCGGGAGCAGATTGCCCAGTATCTCCACGGGAGTNAGTCCACTCTCGACTGACCCACGAACCAACAAAGTATCCACAGGGGCCTTGGCAGTGGAGGTGGGGTCACCACCGAGTATCGTGTCCAGCTCTTTGTAGAACCGGCAGCTCGTGGGCGCAGCACCGGAGTGGCTGTTTGCCTCCCGGGCCTTGTGGTAGGCGTTCCGCAGCTCCTTCACTTTTACCCTGCACTGCAGTGTGTCCCGGTCACGGCCCCTTTCTATCAGGCATCGTGAAATCTGTCCGTAAGTATCATAATTCCAACAGCTGGAGCGCAGCTGGGACTGGACAGCCTCCTCTCCCCAAATACTGATGAGGTCCAGCAGCTCGGCATTGCTCCAAGCGAGGGATCGCCGGGTGCGTGGAGCAGGCATGGCCACCTGGAAAGATGTGCTGAGACCACTGCACGCATCACCGAGCAAACACTAAGGGGACTTTCAAATTTGCAAAGGAATGTATGGGGTGGGGCTGACGGTTGGTCGCCTGAGGGCAGGGCAGTAGAGTTCAAACCGATGGCCAGAGAGGTGAGAACAGGCATTGTGGGACACCTCCCGGAGGCCAATCGCAGCTCTGTAATCACCACGGTGTCTACACTGGCACCGCAGCGCTGTAGCCCCGGCGCAGAAAGCTCTACGCCTCTCGTCGAGGTGGGTTTTTTACAGCGCTGCATCTGCGCAGTTTCTGCGCACGAAGTGGCTTGGCAGCGTGTAACCTCGGGAGTTACAGCGCTCAGAGCTGCTTTACTGTGCACAAACTTGCCAGTGTAGACAGGGCCTTAGAAGCCTCATCCTGATCTTACTCTGCAAATACTCTGAGTAGCTCTCTAGGAGAATGCTTTGTCCTATGCAGCCATTCACAGTGAAATAGCCTCAAAGAATTCAGAGTGCCTGCCTTTATGAAGGAAAAGCACACTTAGGCTAAGTCTAATTACCGAGGGTACAGATAGGTTCCTTTAAAAATTAAAAACAGGAAATCAATTAATACAAAGATCCATATTTTTGGTAGTTCTACACTTAATCTGATTAAGTGCTGCTGATTTTGTGTGTGTGAGGATATGTGCCTTTGGCAGGGAGCTTGAGAAAGTGACAGTTTAACTGGCAATTCTCCTGGTGCTGCCGAGATCACAGAAACACCAAAACTGTTAACCTAGAATATAAAGTGTGTGAAGAAAATGCAAAGAGAAGCAACAGATATGTAAAGAAAACATACAGTGTTATAAACATTGAGTAACCTTCCTCATTTTTGGCTCACACCCTTGTATCCTCGTGTATATTTGCTTTCCACCCACTTGCACAAAGCCACCATCTCGATGGCGAAGTGGAATATGCACTAATTGCCCAGTAACTAGCATACTGCGCACCCTTGTGCTTGTTTTATGGACTTATTGCTTCTCATTTACTTTAAAGCCCCTTTACGCTGCTCTGGCAGCATCAATGGGCCTTAAAATGAGTGTGAAAGTAACTTGCTTCCACTTTTAAGCCCCTTTACATTGCCAGAATGGTATAAATGAGAATCCTTCAACTGAGACTAAAGCCAGACCTCCAGCTCTTGTAAATCAGCATAGTTCTGTTGGCTTTGGTGAAGCATTGCCAGTTCACACCACCTGAGGAGCCAGTCCGTCATCTTCTCTGAGTGCTGTGAATGGGGCTCCGTCCCGTCCTCTCTACCGGGTCCCAGCCCAGGGCCCTGTGTGCATCAACCCCTGAACAGGGGGCGGCCCTCCCAGCGGGGAGTCTAAATCTACTGCTCTGGGCTATGTCATACCAGTGTCTGTTCAGTTTTGGGGGTGGCCCCTCTCGCCCAATTTGCTGCATGGCTTTCCTCCCGTAGTGCCCTCTCGTGGAGCTTGTGTAGCACCCTGCCACAGTCGCAGGCTTCTGCGGGCGCGGCAGCGGCAGGTTGGTGAGGCCAAGTCACACAGTGTCCCTAGGCTTCACTCACTCAGTTACGTCAGGTGCCGGAGGCTCCCAGGTCTCCTCTGCAGGCTCCCTTGGCTGGGGAGCTAGTGCTTGCTCCTGGGGGCTGCCTTGGCTAGCAGAATAGTGATCCTTCCCCTCAGGTAGGGGGGCAGCTAGCTCCTGCCTGTTCTCCAGTCAGCCTCAGACTGAGCGAGGCTTTTCCCTCTGTCTTTTTCTCCCCGCTCCAGACCTGGCCATAGCTGCAGGTATGATGGAGTGTGGCTAGCTTGGCCCATAGGCTCTCTTTAACCCATGGTGTGCTGGCTGGCAGTTTCGCTGCTTTATCACATTTACTTAAATGTTTTTTCCCTGTTCAAATCAATCATGTGAGTAAGTTTTCATTTTATGAATTTTGGACCTGAACCTGTAGCCTTTCTATGCACAGAATTCATAGTTCAGTGTGTCTGCTCATGTACAGAATCAGCATTGGCAGGATTGTGACTTTCCCTTTCTCTTAGTGGGCTTTATCCTGCACCATTCAAGGCAGTGGGAATTTTTTCACTGGCTTGAATGGGGACAGAATCAAGCCGGTCTGTGATTTGTGTTCCGTGTGCTTTGTTCTAGCTGACCAATGCAGAATTGCCTTTTCTTCCCTGGTCTGTTAGTTCAAGGGCCTTGCTCATCTTATTCACTGTATAGAACTTCCACTGGATTCTGTGGAGTTGCCACATGTGAGGAGACCGCAGAAATGGGCCCCAGAGTACTAGAGCTATACGAGAAAATAATTTTGTTGGAAAGTGTAGAGTGTGTAGTCTGTTAAAAAAAAAACCTTCAATTTTTATTATGCTTTTTTGAGTAAGTCCAGTCCTATTCGAAGGTGAAGCAATGAAGAGTTGTAATATGAAGAATACTCTCTGAATTATATTGTTTAGAGCTGTCAAACTACAGCATCATGTTATGTGCATCTTTTAAAAAATGCCATTAGTTCCTAAGTGACATACAGTATAAAACTTCAGGCATTTTATTGAAGTCAATGGGAACCATACATGCAGATCTGAGAGCATCATTTCAGCTGTAAATTATAGGGCTGATGAATGTCTCATGGTCATACAAGGCAGCAGGAGACCAGGAAGTTCAGTAACCTTGACAGTTACTTCTATTTCCCTTCCATATGTTGCTTCTAGTGATGATGGACTGGAGATAAAACATTAAGTATAAAATTCTTGGCTTAACCAAACTGGCACCATTCTTATTGATATACCTGAAAAAGAGATTTCAGACCAATGCTACACAACGTATAATTCAGCATATTTCTCCTTTAAGCATGCTGTCAATTTTTCCATTGAGACAACAACTCAGGTTTTTCCAAAACTATTCTTCAATCCTACCAGCACTATTCCTTTTCCAGTAGTGTACTATAATGTTTCTTGCGGCTATAAGGTGGTGATTAATCAATTTAGCCTGACAAGTCAGCAGGTTGGTAACCTCACAAAAATTCTGTCAGATTTCTAACAGTCTTCTGCTATAATTTCAGCAATACAGGGTCTAATCTCTTGCAATTCTTGTGTCAATTTACTTCAATGGGAGTTCTCTTGGAGTGTAAGGACTCCATGATTTGGCCCCCAGCCAGAATAACTAACCACCAAATTGTTTCTGTCTTTTTCAGCTTTTTGCAAAAATGTTCATGCCTTTTTTCAATATTTTAATTATTTTATCAAAAATACCATGAAAACCTTTTGTTTTAAACAAGGGAACAAAAATGTTCCAACAGAGGGACTAAAGGGGTGAGGTGACTTCCGGCGTTAAGGCATCAGTGACATCGATATCTGACTTACGCAGTTACTTTTTTTCAATTGATTCAGTGATCTCTGTTGTTCGTGCTGTGTGGCAGGCCACATAATCTGCGCCCTGGATACATGTTTAACAGTTCATTTAGGGCCTAAAGCCACAACCCAAAGCTTAGGGGCACACCTACCACAGTGGAAGCTCTCATTGTGCCAAAACCACACACACCTCTCTTGAATTACCAAAGGGTGTAAGGGCTTGTCTTCACATGCAAGTCATTCTGGAATAAGGTAGGGTGTGAATTTAAAGCAGAAGAGCTATTCAAGAGCAGCTCAATGTGTAGACAAGCCCTCAGTTTGTAGTTGCTGCGCTCTCTTTGGAGACAGCACAGCATCTTTTCTTCTTCATACCTGGCAAGCTCTGCTGCCTGGTGCTAAAGGTGTTACAGCCCTATGTCTTCCTGTTGCCTTTGCAAAGATTAATGCTAATGCTCCTAGCCCAACAGAGTGCATGTGTACCCTGAATACAAGTCCCACTGTGAGTGACACCTGAATGGGGCTTGTAGGGTAGAGGAGAAAAACTCTGCCCTCTGCCTTTTGTACACCTCCTGAGGTCTCTTCCAACCCTAATCTTCTACACATATACAAGGACCGGGAGTAATCTGGTCCTAACGTTGGGGACCAGTGTCTCACAGGGTCTTTTCTTGACAATATTTTTTTTTCTTGCTAGCCACAATCAGGGCCGGTGCAACCCATTAGGCGACCTAGGCAGTCACCTAGGGCGCTAAGATTTGGGGGGCGCCGGCCGCCCCGGTCGTCAGTGGTAATTTGGGGGCGGGACCTTCCGCCACCTCTGTCGGGGGGGTGCATTTCGGAGGCGGGACCTTCCGCTGCCTAGCGCGGTGGAAAAGCTGGCGGCGCTCCTGGTCACAATATATTTACATTGTACAGCAAATTATAGGGGACGGGAGTCAAATTCTGGGGGCACTAGAGTTGATTGAAAAATGGGGGATGTAAGAATGCTGCATATCTAGCACTAACTGAATTTGTGACACAATTCTAACCCGACTGAAATGTAAACACTTGTCTCCAATGCCTGTCACTCCTAGTTAAATGGGATAAACTGCTGGTAGAATTTCGCAACTGTCCACTTATAACAGCAAAAGCCAAGTTTTAAAATATTTTCAGCAGATTTGATTTTTCAGAAGACAAACACTTTACACCAAAGAAACTATATTATTACATCTCAGGGTCGCCAACAAAAACTACACCATTGGAAAGGGAAGTTTTGCAATATTTCCCCTGTCTTCTCAATGAAATCAAATTTCAGTGAAAAACTGTGTCAATGTAAAGTTTGGAAAAAATTCTACCAACTCTATAATATATGACTGGGAATAGTTTAGCTAGTTTTGGCAGGATTGCTATTTGAGTGCATTGATCTTTGCCCTGCTGTGCCGGATTCAGAGCAGGGTCAATCTCTCCCACTGGAGCTGTTTCACTTTGTATAAATAATTAGATATTCAGGGGGGCTAGAGAAGCTGATTCTATAGCATATGGGTTAGGGTATTCACCTGTGGCGGTGGAAGACCCAGGTTCAAGTCCCTGCTGTAAATCAGATAGAGCAGGGGCCTAGGTTGTCTGCATCCAAGGTGAATGCTCTAACCACTGGGATGATGGCTATTCCAGAGTCAGTCTATCCCTTGTTTTGACCAGAAGTTCCATCGCTGAGTTCTTGAAACCAATACACTTCAAATTGATATTTTGCAATGAAAAAAGTTGTCAAAAAAATTCCAACCAGCTCTACTTGAATCATAATCCAGTCTCTTGTAAAAAGTTTATCTGCAAATCATAAACCTAACATAGACATTTAAATTTGGTCTTTCCTGTTGTAAATGGGCAGGTGTTAAATTCTTGTAGCCTTTTATTCATCCTACAAGGATAGAGAAGGATTGGAGCTAAGTCTTGTTGCCCAATGTGTTTTGGACTCTATAAAAAATTCTATTAGTGTTGATGTAGAATTTGAGAGATGATAAACAGGAACTCTAATTAGCATATAGCATAAGTTAGGCTCAGTGTTTCATATATATTCCACAGATTTCTAGTCAAGGCCTCAATATGAAAGTACAAAGAACTTTGGAGATAAGATATAGCCCTATCAGGTCTCCATTTCTCAGGTTCGGTTCCACCGAATGAATCACCATTCATACACAGAAATGCTGTCTGGAAAATGAGAATTTTTCCTATTGGAATTTTCATAGGAAAAGTCTAGTTCAAAATTTTTCAATTTTGGGAAAAATAAAAAAGGATTATAAGTTTTTTCTAACTTTTGCCAATTGCAAATCAGTAACACGGTGAAGTGGGAAAAACTAGGAATTGTTTTCACCCACTTACTCACACTTTCTGACTCCTTTCCTACTGGAGAAAAATCAGTGTTACTTCATGTTATTTTATCTAATTTAAAGAGAGTTAAAAAGAGAGTACTAATTTCTTTTTCAATATAATACTTTCATTTAAACGTGAAGTTAACATTTAAAAGTGAAAGTGCAAAAACTAAGTGTTTCTCTTTTTTTTAACTTATGTTTTGTTGTCTTGGGGGAAACGTAAAAAGCAAATGAACAAATAAGAATGCCAAATTGAGAGAAGGTAGGAATTTCTCCAACTTCAGAATGAAAAAATTCAAAAATATAATTTTATTTTTCCATTAATTTTGCATTTCTGTTATTACTGTTATTTGTTTTTCAGAAAAATGTCTAAAACTAAACTTGTTTTGGTGGAAAAAATTAGGGCTCAAAATTAATGTTGATCTTAAATAGCCCCCACTCAACCCAGTCAATGCTTTTTATGTATATATGGATATGAGTAAATGTTGGCCCATTATTCCACAATGCACTGAGAGCTCACAGGTGTCACTGGGAGTGACAGTTGGCAAAATTAGTCCCTTTGAGTCTTTTTTGTTCAAGTGGTGGACATTTCTAGGCATATTATATTATCTGTTGCTGATCTACTCCCAATAAGTGTTATGAACATCGATTTATTTGGAAATAATTTTTTACATCTTGATGGTAAGAAGTTTGGATGCAGTTTTGGAAGCAATGTTCCAGAGGGTGATAGCTCAGCAGTATCTGTCTGTCACATTTAAATGTGAAGTTAACACATTTTCTTACCACTGCCTGTACTCAGACATGGGAGCCAACTGACTGTTCTCAAGCAGAGCTGTCAGCCATTAACCACAGGCTCATTGTGACAAACATCTTCCCCCTTACAGACCAATGGTGGCAAGAGAAAGGCACAGTAAAGTGTTGCAGAACTTAGTCTCTCTGTCACACACACACTCTCAGCAGAGCAATACTGCACTATAAGTATGATCAGATCTCCTTGAACTTTGTATGTATGCAAAATTGTAAGGATGTTTTTGATTTAGGACTTAATCTATTTACTACTTTGAGAAAAAATGTTGCAACCTACCTTTAATGCAAATTGTCAGTCATCTCTTCAATTTGTGTGCACACAAGAATGGTTTATTTATCAGTGCATAAGTTGGTATTTCACAAATGTTTTGGAAAATACAGTTCTACAGTACTGGAAAACACAATTATTTTTGAATATGTATGGCCTGATCTGTAGTTTAGGGAAATTCAGAGAAGATCAGCAAAGATTATTAGTGGTCTTCACTCTCTCAGTTTTTGATGGTATGATTCAAAACCAAGAATGCAACAGTATTTTATAGAGCAGACTGAAAAGGGGGCAAAGGAAGAAAGGGGGACTGTCCTGTGAACAGTTGTTCAAATCTGAAATCAAATCTTAACTCAACAAGTATCATGAGATTTTTACCTTCATTGCCTATGAACATTCAAGCGTTTAAGTTTTATTGCTGCAAGTACTCTTGAAAAGTGATCTTTTAGCTTGAATTTTTAATGAAAGTTAATTTTAAATCATGTATTTGAAATTAAAGTCCAAACTTCATGCTATGTTGATTAGTTACATGTCAGATAATATTGTTTCTATTCTCTGATTGGACCCTGATCCTGCAGATGGATCTGTATGGGCAGTCTCTATTCTATTCTGGTTCTTATACTGTGCTCATTGTCGTAGTATTGTCTACTTGTGTTTGCTCCCATTGACTTCAGTGGGGTTCTGGACAGGTGCAAGGATCCTCCTGGCAGGTCCAGTTGCAGGACTGGGTCCAATAAGCACAAACTGTGAATATTGCAGTTCAATGGGCCCACTAATGAGTAAGAAGACTTTGCCCAAGAAGAACTGCAATGGAGCATTACAGCAATAGTTTCTTAGTAAAATAATACCTCGTTATGTTAATTGTATATTTGACAAGCACTTTGCTCTGAATTTGAGAACAAATGAAAAATATGAGTAAAGAGTATGGAGAATCTTGCTCTTTCTGGAAAAGGCAATGGAAGAGTGTCATAAAGTAAATACTAATACTGTTTCTGATCATCCTTATATTGGTGCAATTCAGGAATAGCTCTATTGACTGTGGTGGAGCTATTCCTGAATTGACACTGGTAGGAGAGCATATTATGATCCAAAGAATTTACATCAACATAAAACATACAAAATTAGGCTTTTTATCTGTTTGTTTTTTATTGTGTTGGGAACTTTACATGAGAAAGTATATGTAAGCCAGATTGTATGAACATTATTTTTCCCTCTCCCAGAAAATTTAAGGCATTCCTAATTTTATTCTAGCCCTCATAAAATCCAAGGGTGAAGCCTATGAAATCAATGGGAGTTTTGCTGTTGACTGAAGAGGGTCAGGATTACACCCAAGAAACAGGCAAATAGATCAGTCTGTAGATGGAGTGGATAAGAAGAGCTGCAGAACCCTTCCTCAGCTATGGCTTCTAGAATTCAAGTGCTTCCTCATGGTGGGATTTTTCCAAGCACAGACATCAATTTGGGATCCACTTCTGCATGCCAGCAAAGAACCAAAAGAAGGCTGGAAGTAGTTTGATGGTGATAATATCAGTGTCAAACTTTCTAGGCTTCTCTTTAAAAATTTTTCTCCCTATTAAGGAAAAATATTTGCTTTTTAAGAAACTGAAGACATTAATTTTTCTGGGTGCTCATTTAAACTTTGAAAGTTTTTGACATGTGAAAGCCCCAGCAGCCAAATTAAAGAGTGTAATCTTTCGGTGATGCTGTTACGGTACATGTCAGTCTGTCTATAAATCTGCCTAGGGTTAAGATCAAGGGCATTTTTCAAAAACTTCTTTTAATTCCTGGATTGCAATTCAAGTGAAAATCAAAGATACATAAGAACATTTTGTGACTTAAAAAGTTTTTTCTTTTCTTGAAGTTAAAAAATGCTGCTGGAGGTCTTTATTTCTTATCTTATGGTCCATGCTACCCAGTGTGATCTGGACTACCCGATTCTCAGTAAAGAATCTTTGGTAAAGAAAGTTCCTTTTGATTCTTTTTTGTTACTTACGAAATTTCAGACTGTGTTTAATACATGTCTAACAAGCCCCATTAATGAATCTTATAAGACAGAGATTTTAATTCCATATCTATCTCTTTATTATTTTATTTTTTTAAACATGATATATGGGGCAAGGGGAAAAATAGGTTGGAAAAGTCCAGTAGCTATCGCTGAGAAGTAATGGTGATTGGTGAGTTGGTGATATCATTAAAAAACAAACTGCAGCGCTCAGGTTTATGATTTGAGGAGAATATCAATTGATCTTGTAGGGTGTGTGAGTGTGAAGATTGATGTTAGTGTGTGAGGGCATGGGTTTGTCTGGATTTGCATGTCTGAAATGTGTGTTCATGTGTGCCTGATGTGTTCCCTGTAGAACACTCAACATGTTGTTGTCTGTTCATCAGTATCTAACAAACTGATAGTTTTGCTTTTGGCAAATGCATATGAACAAAATTAAGGCTGAGCTAGAGCCAATTTTTATCACAGGAGTTATTTGTATGCCTGAGTTTTTTATATGAACTCGAATCCAGCTTTGCATGTAGGAAAAGACCCTTCCATGTGAAAAAAGAGGCAGGGGAAATCCCAAAGGTTATTGCAGAAGCTTCTGCTTTAAACACTAGGCAATTCTGTCCACCTGTCACCTCCATTCATTCTGAGTTAGAAAACTAGCTGTGGCATATTTTTCATGGTGCACACACAGAAGTCATTCCAGATCCTGTTGTGGCTTTGCAACAGTAAGGAAACAGTGGCAAATGCATAAACAATCTGCTGCTATCTAGAGTAGAAAGAATCAAACCACAGTTTTGCATTGCTATGTATACAGTTTTGCATTGCAATATATCCTCAACAAACATCTGTACTAGGTAAGTATAAGGGAGGTTTTGGTAGAGCCAAGAGCTGCCTTTTGCCCTGGCATGCAATTACACTTAATGTAACCTGCTTGCAATGTTTAGAAGCTTGTGCAAGCCAAGCTGCAGTTTATGCATTGCAATATGCAGAGCGTAAATCATTGCATGCATTTGCCTATTTGGGAGCAGAATAATCCAGTATAATATGTAGCAATCAGCCAATTTATTTAGAAACGTATGAGCTAAACGCTGCTCTCAGTTAAACAATGCAAATTCTTTAACCTTAGTGTGGTTGCATGGGAGTGAGCATTTAGGTTTTTGTG
Organism: Platysternon megacephalum; assembly: GCA_003942145.1. Classification (NCBI taxonomy): domain Eukaryota; kingdom Metazoa; phylum Chordata; order Testudines; family Platysternidae; genus Platysternon; species Platysternon megacephalum. The sequence goes on along the minus strand of QXTE01000214.1, from coordinate 1,260,603 downwards.
TGTCTATTTCCAGTAATGAGTGTGTTGACAGCAAGGAAAGAGCTGTAACCTGTCTAATATGTTTCATAAGGAACCCTTTGATCAATGTTAACAGATGATGCTATTGTATTTTGCCTGTTATGATAAGGGTTAGAGATGAAAAAGAAAAAAGAACTTAGAACAGGTACAGCATGAGGCGGGACCTCTTCTTTTGCCAGCATTTATAAGTGAAATCTATTTGAATTGCTATTGCTGTTTGATACCTTATAAAAGCAGATGATCTATATCCATGGATACTGAAGGAAAACTATGACCAACAAGTTTCAGAGTAGCAGCCGTGTTAGTCTGTATCAGCAAAAAGAACAGGAGTACTTGTGGCACCTTAGAGACTAACACATTTATTTGAGCATAAGCTTTCGTGGGCTACCGCCTACTTCTTCGGATGCATAGAATGGAACATACAGTAAGAAGATATTTATACATACAGAGAACATGAGAAGGTGGAAGTAGCCATACCAACTGTAAGAGGCTAATTAATTAAGAGAAGCTATTAACAGCAGGGGAGAAAAACTTTTGAAGTGATAATCATGATGGCCCATTTCGGACAGTTGACACGAAAGTGTGAGGCTGCTTCAACATGGGGAAATAGATTCAATTAGTGTAATGACCGAGCCATTCCCAGTCTCTGTTCAAACCTAAGTTGATTGTATCTAGTTTGCATATCAATTCAAGTTCAGCAGCTTCTCGTTGGAGTCTGTTTTTGAAGCTTTTTTGTCAATTGCCATATGCTCCCTACTATGACAATTTGAAAGTAACAATGGGCATAAAATCTAAACGCTTTTGTTCCAAAAGTAAAGGATCCTATCACTTAAGCTAAAGGAGAATCTCCTGCATCTGTTAATGGTATAAGGTCTATGACAGGAATCAGGATTCTCCCTGACTCTACTCTTTCCCATCTACCATACCATATAATAGAGCTGGAAGGGACCCCAAAGGGTCATCGAGTCCAGCCCCCTGCCTTCACTAGCAGGACCAATTTTGCCCCAGATCCCTAAGTGGCCCCCTCAAGGATTGAACTCACAACCCTGGGTTTAGCAGGCCAGTGCTCAAACCACTGAGCTACCCCTCCCCCTATGCAGCCTCTCCAATGCAGCCTTTGAGAAAACAAGCTAGAAGCAGCAGCAGCAGCTGATCTTCCCCCATCCCCAACCCCACACCCTCCATTTCTTCAGTAGCGCTTTTCAGTAGGTAGGTATCCGATATTGTAGAATATCAGAGGGTGATCTGATGTTTGCACTGACCATTGTGAGGCCAGCATTCGGTCATGTCAAGGGGCCAGGAGGGGGACAGTGTTCAAGCAAAGAGGGGAATTGTGTAGGGAGGTGTTCCTTATTTGATGGATTTGTTCTTTTTTTTCCCTGCTAGCCCTCTGGCTCCTCTATTCCTTAATTAGCTCCAAATGCTCTTTATTTTCACTCTTCTGCTCCTTGGGCCTTGAAATACAATGCTATCAACTGGCATTGTGTCTTCTTTGTGACCTTTGCACTTCCTGAGTTCAGCTTGCTGCTCTTGGCTATCTTTAAGTCATGAGCAGTTGTAACTGTCACACACACTTACATTTGACTCTGTCACTCCCTTCACATGTTCGGAGATCTGCTTGCCACATTTCCTGCAGGCTTAGCCAGGTGGAAACCTGCTCCCACAGGGGAGAGGAGATACGGAGGAGGGCAGACATCTGCCTTGATGTAATTGTCAGGCTTCCCATTTTGACTCTGGTTGCTCCTTGCTTTGACCTCTGCTAGGCAGTCAGCTTATGGCTAGGTGAGGAAATGTATTGTGCATGGCCTGTGTGATTCATTGTGGCATGGGATGAAAGGGAAAGTTGTGCTTTCTCTTTCCTTCTCCTTTTTGAAGAGGAACCTTCCTCTCTCTCATTAGCTGGAATCTTGACAGAGAGGAGGAGAAAAGCTGGATATGGAATGCTGTGATGGAAGGGGAAATACACAAAGAAATCGCTCTTGGCTTGAGATGAGTGGCAGGAGGGGATGCTAGAGAGTAGTGGCAGAATGTTCCGCAGATGTCTGTATGGTATGATAATTGTATTATAAAAGAACCTGTGTGTGTCAACTCATTGGCATGTTAGATTCCAGCCTCTTATTGGGGAGAGAGGGAGAGAGAGACAACACAGAAGGGATTGAAAGGAGGAAGTCTACAGAAGGGAATGATTTACTCTCTGGTGTAATGTTCTGGGGGATTGTGCTGCTTATTTAGGTTGTGAGCCTTTGCAAAGACTTTGCTTCATCACTTTGCATGAGGTTGCGACTTGCTCCTGTGAAGCTTATCCAGGTAGATGGAGAGGTGTTCAGACTGCAACATCAACCTCTACCTTTGGACCATAAGGCAATGCCAAGCTACTTCACAACAGAAGACATCTTGGAACCAAACCCGGCCATGCTGAGCAAACCGTTTTTGTCAGGGATTTACATGGGGAAGGGGCAATGGAAAAGGCTTCACAATGCTGTGTAGCACCTGCGTTAACAGCTCTGCAACTATTACTGTGACATATGGGTTGTTGGATCCTTGCCCACTAGGGGGACTTTGGCTAGTGGATCCCTGTGGTCACAGATTTACTGCCCACTCCCAGGCCTCTATGAATTTAGAGTGGTGTGGATCCAGCCTTGGTGGTCCATAGCATACAAGACTTTTTTCCAAGTTCCTCCAAGTGAACTCTACAACCTCTGTGTCTTCATTTTATTAATAGAAATGATATGCACACATCTTGTTACCCCAAATGGAGTTTCCCAGACACTGTGATTTAAACACATTGGATTAGATAAAACAATAAAACAAGTTTATTAAATACAAAGAGATTTTAAGTGGGTACAAGTAATGACTAATGAGGCTTAAAAGTCAGAAATGATTACAAGAAAAATAAAGGTAAAACACAACTGGTTCCTAACTTAACATGCTAATTCAAAGCAGAATTTTTCTCCCCACATGCTCTCAGTAGTCTTACTGATCAAGCTTCTTAGGTCAGGATCCCTTCCCCAGTTCAATGACTGCTTCCTTTGTCCCTTCTGGTGTAGTGAATTGATGGACAGAGAGAGAAAGAGGAGAGGTGCCTTGCAATGTTTGTCCCCCTTTTATAGTGTCAGTCCCCTGTTGGAAAACATTTCCAGCTAAGATTCAGGAGACAGAGTCTATAGGGAAGGATGTTCCCTGCTGCTTTTCCTCACCTCTTGGAGCTTCTTTTTGTTTCCCCTCCTGCTTGGTGACTCTGTTTACTGGAATAGCTCAGTGGTTTGAGCATTGGCTGCTAAACTCAGGGTTATGAGTTCAATCATTTAGGGGTCTGGGGCAAAAATCTGTCTGGGGATTGGTCCTGCTTTGAGCAGGGGGTTGGACTAGATGACCTCCTGAGGTCCCTTCCAACCCTGATATTCTATGATTAAATGCAAATTAAGCAGAGCACACGTTCCTTTGTTTGAGACAGACCTGTTTGCTAGTCTGTTTGGAACATGTGTCAAGATCACCACAAGATAGAATCTTATAACATCACATACAATGTTGCCACACATTTTATCAGGACAATATTGTCTAGCAAATTATGAGTTTTCAGATGACACCTTGTAACACATACTTTGTACAAAGATTATTATTAATACAGTGTGTAGGGTGAAGACGTGGGTACATTCTGTCACAGTTGGCAGGACCCATCTGTAATGTTCCTGTGAGCCTTTCTGCTTCATAGTATAAAGAAATGGGTTAGAAACTTGTTGAGCACCATTTTACAGTATATTCAGCTGAGATGATCTCTCCTTGTCATTCCACTATAACAGGATCTCCTGACTAGGGTTTTTCTACCTGGCCCCAATGACGTACGTATCTACTCTAGTTGTTTCTCTCACAGATTATCTGTCTCATCTATTAATCATATACATTTAAGGCAGAATACCAGCTCGCTGTAGTCCTTTTATGTGGTGGGTGACTCTGTAACTCTACCTAATGACATGATGATTACAACACAGCTATTTTCCAGTTGTAGGCCCTTTCCTTGTGACATGTTACTGGTATGATCATACTATAGTTCTTGCAAGCAGGAAAAAAAATTTCTCATTTTTGAGTTTTTGTTTGTTTCTGGTATGTCTTGTTTAATTATGGGGGTAGGGATAGCTCAGTGGTTTGAGCATTGGCCTACTAAACCGAGGGTTGTGAGTTCAATCCTCAAGGGGGCCACTTAAGGATCTGGGGCAAAATCAGTACTTGGTCCTGCTAGTGAAGGCAGGGGGCTGGACTCAATGACCTTTCGGGGTCCCTTCCAGTTCTATGAAATAGGCATATCTCCATATATTTTATTTAATTGTTTATGTATGTGTGCACTGACGATCATGTGTTACGTAATAGGTTCAGGAAGAAACCTACTGCATCATTGAGTCCAGCCCCCTGCTATAGCAGGCAACCCCATCATATTAGATCATAAGCTCCTTTAAAATTAGATAGGTTGTTTGCTCCCACTCCCCCCATTGGAAGTCTGTTCAGAACCTCAGTACAACAGTTACAAATTCTGCTCTCAGATATACACGTCCAGTCCTGTTGAGTTCAGCAGCAGCTGGGTGTACATATCTCAGGGATGATTTTGGACTTCACTGTACAGTGCAGTATCTTATGATATGAGTTGCCATGATCCAAATTAGATCTGATCCTAGGCACTTAACATTTTTAACAGTGAGGGTAATGAACCATTGGAACAACTTTGCAAGGCTTGTGTGTATTCTCCATCACTGGCAATTTTTTAAAATTAAAATTGGATGTTTTTTCTAAAAGGTTAGCTCTAGTGCAAACGGGAATTATTCCTGGCAAATCCCATGGCCTGTGTTATCCAGGAGGTTCAGACTAGCCGATCAGTGGTCCCTTCTGGCTTTAGAATCTATGAATGAATCTGTGAACTATTACAGGGACTCCTAAAATAAGTAGTAGCATGAATAGTGCCAAATCCTGAAGTCTTGATTCTCTTTTGCTCAGTATTCCCTCAGGCAAAAATCCCTGAGTAAAATCAAATTAAGAACACCAGGATTCATCCATAGTGAATATGCAGAGTGAGTGAAATTCACCTCCATGCAGAGGGCCAGCAGGTGTCCTGTGCACTGCTTGAAACCCCAGGGTTTTAACAGGCGTTAAGTGATGCCTAGCTGCCTTGTTGGTAGTCTACCAGGAGAATTTCACTCAGTGTGACCATTAGAATTACAGATATTGGGCCAGATCCTCAGTGGCTGTAAATCAGCATAACTCCATTGCCCTGAATGGGGCTATGCCAGCTGAGGATCGGGATCACAATTTAATGGAGTTACTCTGGATTTACATCAGTCATTGAGATCAATCTGACCCATTGTACCTTCAACTGACTTCACAAGCTTTTTCGAGTCAGCGTTGTTGTTTTCTAGCCGTTGAGAAGAGGCTTTCTGCAGAAAACCCTTACTCAGCTTGGTTTCTATTGTGAGTTAGGCCTCCCAGCCATGACAACTATTGTTAGCAGGCTCACTCCCAGCTCAGTGGCATTTTTTTGTTTTTAAGTGCTGAGCCAACCAAAGAATACCTGTTATCAGTGGGCATCTATAGATAACTCTCACATACACACATGTCCCAAACAATGTGATTGGACAGCATGCTCAGACATTCCATCTCTTCAGTGTGGTACTGATTGACTATGAATGACTGTGAATAAAAATTCACATCAAGATTCGTGCATGGAAAACAACTCATTCAATGCTATGTATCGATATAACTGAATGTGTTGATATGATATGGGCCTACTCCTTATATGTCCCCAAACAACCACTCCTAATAAATAAACACAACTCTTATTTTACAATAATTTGAAAGTATTTTCAGGCATATTAGGTGATTTTCTTTGTTTTGTTGTTTCTTCCCCAAATCTAAATCTTCCCGATAAGTCTACTTCATGGTGTCTTTCAATTGTTTTTATTTATGGGATGAAACGTGAAGAAAGGAAGAACAAATAACAATTACAGTATTTTAGGTGTGTGTATAATGTGTCTAAACAATATTGGATGTGTATATATTATAGGTGGGGTGCTAGCACTGTCTATTATTAAGATTGCGAGATACTTCCCATTATAAGACCTGTTTTCCATTTTTTTATAATTTTTGCCAAATTTTAACTGTTTGGGCAGTAAATTTCCATTGATGGGTGTCTGCCTCAGGCAGATTCCATTCTAAACATGTTCATTCACTCTGGGGATGGCTTGTGCATAGTCTGGTCAGTGAGGGGATTGAGCGTGCTCAGTGAGAATGGAATCTTTTCAGATTTTAATAGCTAAAATCTGAGTTCTCTACTGAGCAGGTGCAAATTGCAATCACCCCTTGGCAAGATTTGGGTAGGTTTCCATGGAGATGGCAAAAGACACATCCTTTTCAGAAAGACCACCCCCTGACAAATTTTGAGTTCTGCTCATAAGCCAGGGGAAGCTAGAGAAGTTTGAAGAAGAGGTCATCAGAATTGTTTAACATGGGCAAAACAACAATATTTCCCTAGCTTTGTTCTCAGAAATGGCTGAACCAATTTGTCTGACATTTTTCAAAAGCTTGAGGGAGACATGCGGCATGTAAAATTTTAGTCCATATGGTTAATTAGATAAAGTTATAAGCAACTGAAATCAGGGTCTTATAATGGAGTGTTGGGCAACCTTAATAAAAGTGCTACGAACTCTGCCTATAATATGTGTATATGTAGGTGTGTGTGCCTCGTCAATTTGAATATATGGCATGATATGTTATGTTGTATAAAATATATTAAATTATACATATATTAAAAAATAAGAATAATTCCAAAGCTTCAGCTCATCAGCATTTTTCAGTAATAGGAAGCCATGTATGGTCTTCTCAGGGACTGTGTTTCTGGAAATTATCTGGTAGCCTGGTTACAAGTAGCATTAGTCTATTGTGCTTATCTCCAAGCATCCCGTGGGTGCAGAGAGAGCTGAATTTTGCAAAACTGCATTTGGGCTCCACTGTGATTTTCTTTTAAACCTCTTATTGCTCTGCCTTGCTGCTGTGACTGCTTTGGATTGACTCCAGACCACTAACTCTTCCTTCAAACATGCCAATATTTGCTATTCCGTTAAACAGGCTGATAGAGTGAAATGGAAATGAACATGTGCAAAAGTCATTTAGGTCAGATGAAGTAACATGCTTTCAAAATATTAGCCCACATTTTAGCATAAAACTTGGATGAGGCTGAGAAATCGGCTATTGACCAAGAGCATAGAATTGTCCCTTGTACAGCCCATGTTTAGAACCTTATTACACAATTTAATTCTATGTTTCCCTGAGGAGTACTTAGAACTGAATTAAAGGGTGTCTTGTCAATGTTCTGGACACTGATTATAGGCCCACAGACTGAAGCCAAAGACTGTTCTATAGCTGCTAAGTATGCAAGTGGAGACACTCCTTAATTCAATTATATGGACCTCCTGGGATCTGGGTAATTATAGTATGAAGCCATTTTGTAATTTAGCCAAGACTAAAGTTAGAGGTGTTTTTTTGGGGTGTGTGTGTGAGAATTCAGCAGTTCACCTAGGTTACTTCCCATGCTGATTTTCCTAGGACAACTGCGGCTTTTGCACGGCCACCCTGCCTTTTCCAAAAGCAGCCTGAAATATCTTTGAGATCAATGCAACATTGAGATCATCGTGTAATGACTTCATTCCAAAGGATAAAGTTTGAGGGAGTGCAGTTCTGGGGTCGCAGCCACCCCTCAATGAATGTTCATTTAAAGAGTGTAATGTGCTGCATGTTGCAGGGTATGGCCAAGTTATCGTCTATGTCAAATTGAAGCTCTTGACATGTATGGCTTAATTTCTCCAATTGGCCGAATGCCCCTACATGATTTATGAAGTACTACACATCCCTGTGGGAGGGGATATTAGTGATGGTGGCTTTCAGTGCATATTTTCTTTTGTCTTCTGGAGCTTAGCACACAACGGGCTAAATCGTCAGCGGATTTAAATCTGCATAGCTCCATTGACTTCAGTGGAGCTGTGCTAATTTATACCAGCTGAGGACCTGGCCCAAAGTGTAAATCAGCCATTTGAAACAAGAGTGTATATTTTGGTGCAGTCACTGTTTTAGTGGTGAATTGTTGTTTGTTTGGTATTGAATTGGCAGACATTCCTGTAGATGATATACATTACCCTTGGACCCTAGAGGATGGCATGCATGTTGAATGGTTACACCTCATAGACTCCCTATTTTTCAATTTGTGTGTATTCTATTTGTTGTTTGAAGTCTGTATATATGGATATACTATATGCATTGCACTAGCATGACTCTGTTGGTTCCAAAACAAGAACTAAAGCAGCCATGGGTAGTTCCATGATAAATTGCCTCCCATATTCTCCTAGCCAGATCCCCAGGCATTGTAAATTCCCATAGCTCTACTAACTGCAGTTGGTTTACATGAGTGGAGGTCAGTGAAAGTATGCTGACTTACACCACCTGAAGATCCGGCTCCTCAGTATCTACCACCTACATTCCATACGGCAGCTCACCATGTGCACACCTTGATCATACAGTTGTTGCAGATGGAACAGAGAAAGTTGGCGAGGTTACTGTATGTGTAGCAATGCTTTGTGCTTCCTGGCCGAGATCAAACCCAGGTGAGATTGCAGAGTACATCTCAGACTCATAAGTTGTTGAAGGACCAAAGGGATTCACATAGCTTTAATATTTATCTTCTGCGTAGAGATGGAGTGCATCAGCACGTTTATATTCTCTTGCTCGCTAATTCCCAATATCCATTTTGAGTTAAAGTGCAAACAACTGAATGGGAGGTGGGTGGTGGTGGTGAACCAGGGCCCAGCAGAGAGGATCATTATTACCTGATTCTGTCATCCTTGATTTCAATGGGATTACTTGTGTAGCATGTTACTTCTCAACCTGAATAAGGCAGGCAGAATCATGCTATAAGATTAGGGAAACAGGGCCTAGAGTTACAAAAGCTTGAAGTACCCATTCTGGTGTGCATACCAGTGATTGAGAACTCTAGCTCCTGGGTGCTATTTATTGATGAAATCACAGAAATGTGGCAAGCAACGTAGACAGGAAACCAAACAGGCTGAGTCCCTGTCATAGAATCATAGAATATCAGGGTTGGAAGAGACCTCAGGAGGTATCTAGTCCAACCCCCTGCTCAGAGCAGGACCAACACCAACTAAATCATCCCAGCCAGGGCTTTGTCAAGCCGGTCCTTAAAAACCTCAAAGGATGGAGATTTGAGAGATTAGAATATTCATCGTGTAGTAGTTTACTGAGAGTGGCCCTATACTCATCTCAATGGCATTCCTCTCTGTTTGTCTCAAGTGACCACTTTTGAATGCTGCATCCGATCAGTTCCAAAATTTCAGGGAATGCTCTATGTATAAATGGGCAGAACCCTATTGATTTTGGTGAAAACTGGAATGCTGGAAAAAGCCTGACTTCCACTAATCAGTCTCACTGACTGCACATTTGGTACAGCTGGTCGGAATTTTTCCTATTAAACTCTATTTTGTCAGAAAACAACAGTTCAGTAACCCCAAAATGCCTCATGTAGGTGAGTCTGGTCTGAGCTTTTGTCAGATTTCAATCAGAAACCTGCCTGGTTTCCTGCCAGCTCATCAGGTGTTCTGCTGGGGACCCCAGGATTACAGGGCCCATTGCTCTGGGGCTTTCATTTTGATTTGGAATGAAGCCAAATTTCAAAATATCAAAATTTCTCCCAAACTGAAAAACCTGAGTTTTGGCCAGCTCTACCATTTGGTGCTGCAGGCAGAGGAATCTCTCTGGCATCCCCTGCTGCCACCAATTCCTATCACTGGCAGAGATTAATATATTGCTCTCTCTCTCATTGGGTATAAGCAGCTAAGGCTATGTCTACATAGCTCCGCATTTCTACGATAATGTGAACTAGATACCTGTTAGTTGGTGCTCACAGCATCCACACGGGGGAGTTACAGAATGCTACTGAGTATTACAGTTCACGCCCTTGTAGTCCAAACTGTGGGCCTGTGTAGATCTAGCCAACATGTTGCATTCTGTTTTACTAAAATTTAATATCTGTGCCAGGTGATCCCCTTATAACAGAGCGACATTTCAGCAAGAGCCATGTTTTTGGGGGAGCAGAAGAAAATTGAATCCAGTCCTGAGTGCCTTTCTGCAACAGATACGAATATCAGTTTGACATGAAAATGGAAAAGGGTATTTTAGAGTTTTCAATTCTTTTGAAAGCTTCTCTCGTGAGTTTATGTGCAAGAAAGCATCTATCAGTTATATTTCAGTTGCCACTGATTATACAGAGAAAAAGGGGCAACTTAGTGTTACCAACTCTTGTGATATTTGGTGTTTTTCTTAGACTCCTGACTCCAAGAGCAGGATATCTGTTTCATTTAAAAGAAAGTTTGTTTCTAGCTCTTTTCAGTGACTTCAGCTGCACAGTGCTGGGTAGGCATTTACAAAAGTGATGTTAGTTTCTTGCATGAGCTTCTCAATTTGGGTATGAGGATTTGGAGAAGTGAGCTATCATCTAAATAATATATAAATGATAAATCAGAGGTCTGCAGTTCTAATTATCTCATTATAGCCAGGAAAATTGTTGTAAATATATGTATGGGATAGGAAATTGCAAAAATCACATTAATTTCACTTCTAAGATGATGCATTTCCACATCGGCCTTCTTTATATTCTACTAGGTCCTGGCTAGTCACCAGCTGTTAGTGGCAAAACATTGGCGTAAGGAGAGAGCTCATCCCATACATTACCAATATTACATTTCCATATCTCTGAAACAGGCACAGCAATAACTTGTCGTCATGATATTAATATCACCTACTTGCAGTGTAGTGTTTTATGGGATGATGAAATTTCTGCTTTCTATTTTTACCACATGTCCAAAAATCATCACCATTTTTACTAGGAGGCTAAACACCTGTATATTTATGAATAAGGGATCAGTGGTTAAGATGGAAGCATCCTTCCCTTTAGTGATCAGAGATTGTTCTCTTCAACTAAAATAATGAAACAAAAACATTTAAAAGTCAGACCTGGCCAAGGTGGAGAAGATGTGCTGCTAGCACCACACTGATAGCCGCGTCTTTCCCAAAGTTGGGCTCCTATCAGCTCATCTATGTGCAGTATTGTGTAATATGAGTTGAGCTCAGGAGGTGGGGATCATATTTGGTGCCTAAGTCCCATTTTCAAAAGTGACTCAACATTTAAGAGCTTAAGTTTTGTTGAAAGTCAGTGAGACATTTGAGCCTAAGTGCCTAAATCAATCTGAAAATGAAGTGAAGGCCAAGACTATAACAGGGTTCAAAAAGGAATTAGATAAGTTCATGGAGGGTAGGTACATCAATGGCTATTAGCCAGGCTGGGCAGGGATGGTGTCCCTAACCTCTGTTTGCCAGAAGCTGGGAATGGGCAACAAGGGATGGATCACTTGATGATTACCTGTTCTGTTCATTCCCTCTGAAGTACCTGGCATTGGCCATTGTCAGAGACAGGATATTGGGCCAGATGGACCTTTGGTCTGACCCAGAATGGCCGTTCTTATGTTAGTCCACTTAAGGCCTTTGTAAAATGTTACCCTTGTTGTTTGTTTCTGGAATAGTTTTAGCTTAAGGCTTCAGATTTTAATGAGTCTGAATTTAGGGGTAGGGTTTAGGTCCAGGTTTGGATTCATTGGTGCCCATATTTTGGGAGCTGCTTAACATCCTTGAGTTGAAATCCAAAAGACTTCTCAGACTTCTGCCACATCCACACTGAGATCAGAAAAAAGGGCCCTTCCAGTTTTGTATCAGTTCCAGAATCAAAACTATAAGGCTGTTGGGAGGGAGTCCAATGGTTGAACCTGACCCTGCCATTGTTAAATTGGAAAAGGTCCAGACTTTGAGTTTCCACATTTGGCCCATTTCTCTCTTTCTCTGTGTCTCATATAATGAGGAAATTGATATAATAGGCATCACAGAAACTTGGTGGAATGATGATAATCAATGGGACCTGGTAATACCAGGTTACAAAATATGTAAGAATGACAGAGTAAGTCACGCTGGTGGGGGAGTGGCACTATATGTGAAAGAAAGCATAGAGTGAAATATAGTAAAAATCTTAAATGAATCAAAAATCTTAAATGAAACGCACTACACCAGATGAAGAAGGGAAAAGCTCCAGGCAAAGATGGAATAACATCAGAAATGATTTCCGCAGGAGGCGAAAAACTTTGGAAGGCCCTCGCTTTAAGATTCAATTGATATCTCGAAGAAGGAAAAATACCATCAAGCTGGAAGGAGTCGAATACCATCTTACTGTACAAGAAGGGGGATCGAGAAAACCTTAAGAACTATCGCCCTATATGCCTGCTCTCTCATATCTATAAACTCTTTACAAAGGTGATAACGAACCGACTCTCGCAGAGTCTGGATGAACAACAGCCGAGAGAGCAGGCAGGATTTTGAAGAAATTTCAGCACGATTGACCATATATTTACCCTTAGCCAGCTTCTAGAAAGAGCGAGGGAATACAAACTTCCTCTGTGCATTGCTTTCGTCGACTATGAAAAGGGCTTCGATAGTGTCGAGTTCAACGCCATATTAAAGGCGCTTGCAGAGCAGGGCATTAATACGCAGTACATCAGTTTGTTGAAGGAAGCGAATACTGGATGTACAACAGACAATACTCCCCTCAAAACTCCCCTCCGCATCCCAATCGAGAAAGGCGTAAAGCAAGGAGATATGATTTCACCAAAACTATTTACCACCTGCCTTGAAATGGTTATGAACAAGATCAATTGGAGGAGTGGTGTTAATATAAATGGAGAACGATTATCTCATCTCAGATTTGTGGACGACATTGTACTAATTGCCGAAAGCACCAACCAACTGCAGAGCATGCGACGAAGACTCGACAAGAAAAGCAGTCAGGTCGATCTGAAAATGAACCGTTGCAAAACTAAATACATGTGATCAGACGTCTTCAGAAAAGCCCGAATAACGGTAACAGGAGAAGAAATTGAAGAAGTGGAACAGTACGTATATTTGGGCCAAGAAGCTAATATGTGCCAAGACATGAAAGGAGAACTCTCGCGAAGGATTCGGGCAGGATGGTGTGTGTTTAATTCCATCAAGGACATCCTCAAAGAAAAATTCGACAAGACCACATGTACAAATATCTTCAATTCAACAGTGCTGCCAGCCATGCTGTATGGCAGTGAAACCTGGGCACTGACGAAGAGAGAAGAACAGCGACTGTCGGTAGCTGAACGGGCAATGGAACGAGCTATGTTGGGAATTTCCCTTCTGGATCATATCCCAAATGAAATGATTAGAGAACGCAACGGTGTGAAAGATATTGTCATGGAAAGCAGATATAATAAGATACGATGGGCGGGCCACATAGCACGGTTCACGGACAATAGGTGGACCGCAATCATTACTGAGTGGTACCCACGAGAACAGAAGAGACCACCTGGTCGGCCTCCAAGAAGATGGGAAGATGACATTGTTAAACATTTCGGATGAACATGGAGATGAAAGGCAAGAATGCGAGAAGAATGGCGGATGTTTTGTGATCGGCGCAGTCTTAACGACAGCTGAAGACCGATCGATCCAGGTGATCCAGGTGAATCAAACATACCATAGAATCTCTACAGATAGAAATGTCATGCTTGAATAATAAGACTATAGCAGTAGGCATATACTACCAACCACCTGACCATGATGGTGACGGTGATTGTGAAATGCTCAGGGAGATGAGAGAGGCTACAAAAACAGAAAACCCTATAATAAAGGGGGGTTTCAGCTATCCCCATGTTGAATGGGAACGTGTCACCTCAGGACAGGATGCAGAGATAAAATTCCTAGATACCATTAATGATTGCTTCTTGGAGCAACTAATCCTGGAACCCACAAGGGGAGAGGTACATAAGAACATAAGAACGGCCCTACTAGGTCAGACCAAGGGTACATCTAGCCCAGTATCCTGTTTTCCGACAGTGGCCAATGCCAGGTGCCCCAGAGGGAATGAACAGAACAGGTAATCATCAAGTGATCCATCTCCTGTTGCTCATTCCCAGCTTCTGGCAAACAGAGGCTAGGGACACCATTCCTGCCCATCCTGGCTAATAGCCATTGATGGACCTATCCTCCATGAATTTATCTAGTTCTTTTTTGAACCCTGCTATGGTCTTGGCCTTCACAACATCCTCTGGCAAGGAGTTCCACAGGTTGACTGTGCATTGTGTGAAGAAATACTTCCTTTTATTTGTTTTAAACCTGCTGCCTATTAATTTCATGTGGTGACCCCTAGTTCTTGTGTTATGAGAAGTAGTAAACAACACTTCCTTATCTACTTTCTCTACACCAGTCATGATTTTATAGACCTCAATCATATCTCCCCTTAGCCATCTCTTTTCCAAGCTGAAAAGTCCCAGTCTTATTAATCTCTCCCTATACGGAAGCCGTTTCATACCCCTAATAATTTTTGTTGCCCTTTTCTGTACCTTTTCCAATTCCAATATATATTTTTTGAAATGGGGCAACCACATCTGCACACAGTATTCAAGATGTGGGCGTACCATGGATAGAGGCAACATGATATTTTCTGTCCTATTATCTATCCCTTTCTTAATTATTCCCAGCATTCTGTTCGCTTTTTTGACTCCCGCTGCACATTGAGTGGATGTTTTCATAGAACTATCCACAATGACTCCAATATCGCTTTCTTGAGTGGTAACAGCTAATTTAGAGCCCATCATTTTATATGTATAGTTGGGATTCTGTTTTCCAATGTGCATTACTTTGCATCTATCAACATTAAATTTCATCTGCCATTTTGTTGCCCAGTCACCCAGTTTTGAGAGATCCTTTTGTAGCCCTTCTCAGTCTGCCTGGGTCTTAACTATCTTTAGTCATTTTGTATCATCTGCAAATTTTGCCACTTCACCGTTTACCCCTTTTTCCAGATCATTTATGAATATGTTGAATAGCACTGGTCCCAGAACAGATCCCTGGGGGACACCACTATTTACCTCTTTCCATTCTGAAAACTGACCTTTATACCTACCCATTGTTTCCTATCTCTTAACCAGTTACCAATCCATGAGAGAGCCTTCCCTCTTATCCCGTGGCAGCTTACTTTGCATAAGAGCCTTTGGTGAGGGACCTCCCCAAAGGCTTTCTGAAAATCTAAGTACACTATATCCACTGGATCCCCTTCATCCACATGCTTGTTGACCCCCTCAAAGAATTCTAGTAGATTGGTGAGGCATGATTTCCCTTTTCTAAAACCATGTTGACTCTTCCTCAGCAAATTATGTTCATCTATATGTCTGACAATATTGTTCTTTATTATAGTTTCAACCAGTTTGCCCAGTACTGAAGTCAGGCTTACAGGCCTGTAATTCCCGGAATCACCTCTGGAGCCCTTTTTAAAAACTGGCGTCACATTAGCTATCCTCCAGTCATCTGGTACAGAAACTGATTTAAATGATAGGTTACATACCACAGTTAGGAGTTCTGCAATTTCATATCTGAGTTCTTTCAGAGCTCTTGGGTGAATACTATCTGATCCTGGTGTCTCATTGCTGTTTAATTTATCAATTTGTTCCAAATTCTTGATTTAGTCCTAAGTGGCGCACAGGATCTGGTCCGCGAGGGAATCTACCTGAACCGCTTGGTAATAGCGACCATAATGTAATTACATTTAGCATCCTTGTAGTGGGGAAAATACCCAAAAACCCATCACAGTAGCATTTAACTTCAAAAAGGGGGAACTATGCAAAAATGATGAGGCTAGTTAAATGGAAATTAAAAGGAAAAGTAATGCGTGAAATACATGCAAGCTGCATGGAAACTTTTAAAGCACAATTATAGAAGCTCAGATTAGATATATACCCCATATTTAACCCCCTCCCCTCCCTCCCAATAAAAACCCTGCCACTATGCTTAAACACTCAAGTAAAATAAGTGGTTAGGGACAAAAAGACATCCCTTAAAAACTGGAAGTCAAATCCTACTGAGGAAAATAGAAAGGAGCATAAACTCTGGCAAGTCAAGTGTAAAAGTATAATTAGGCAGGCCAAAAAAAGAATTTGAAGAGCAACTAGCAAAAGACACACAAACTAACAGCACATTTTTTTCAGTGCATCAGAAGCAGAAAGGCTACCAACCAGTGGGGCCATTGGACGATCGAGGTGCTAAAGGAGCACTCAAGGAAGACAAAGATGTTGCGGAGAAACTAAATTAATTCTTTCAATCAGTCTTCACTGCAGAGGATGTGAGGGTGATTCCCACACCTGAATCATTCTTTTTAGGTGACAAATCTTGAGGAACTGTCCCAGACAGAGGTGTCAATAGAGGAGGTTTTGGACCAAACTGATAAATTAAACAGTAATAAGTCACCAGGACCGGATAGTATTCACCCAAGAGCTCTGAAAGAACTCAGATATGAAATTGCAGAACTCCTAACTGTGGTATGTAACCTATTAAATCAACCTCTGTACCAGATGACTGGTTGATAGCTATTGTGGCACTGATTTTAATAAAAGGCTCCAGAGGCAATCCTGGTAATTACAGGCAAATTGGTTGAAACTGTAGTAAAGAACAGAATTATCAGACACGTAGATGAACACTATGTTGGGGAAGAGTCAACACGGCTTTTACAAAGGGAAATCATGCCTCACCAATGTATAAGAATTCTTTGAGGAGGTTAACAAATGTGTGGACCAGGATGATCCCGTGGATATAGTATACTTGGACTTTCAGAAAGCCTTTGACAAGTCCCTCACCATAGGCTCTTAAGGAAAGCAAGCAGTCATGAAATAAGAGGGAAGGTCCTCTCATAGATTAGTAACTGGTTAAAAGATAGGAAACAAAGGGTAGGAATAAATGGTTAATTTTCACAGTGGAGAAAGGTAAACAGTAGGGGCCCCAAGGATCTGTACTGGGATCAGTGATGTTCAACATATTCAAAAGTGGTCAGGGAAAAGTGTAAATAGTGAGGTGGCAAAGTTTGCAGATAATACAAAATTACTCAAGATAGATCCAAAGCTGACTGTTAAGAGTTACAAAGGAGTCTCACAAAACTGGGTAACCAGGCAACAAAATGGCAAATGAAATTCAGTGTTGATAAGTGCAAAGTAATGCACATTGGAAAACATAATCCCAACTATGCATACAAAATGATGGGGTCTAAATTAGCTAAATGACCACTCAAGAAAGAGATCTTGGAGTCATTGTGGATAGCTCTCTGAAAACATCCACTCAGTGCATGGCGGCAGTCAAAAAAGCTAACAATGAAGCCTTAGGAAAGGGAAAGATAGTAAGACAGAAAATATCATAATGCCACTATATATACCCATGATACACCCACACCTTGAATTTGCATCCAATTTTGGTCATCCCATTTCGAAAAAGATATATTAGAATTGGAAAAAAGTACAGAGAAGGGCAACAAAAATGATTTGGGGTATGGAATAGCTTGCATATGAGGAGAGATTAAAACTACTGGGACTGCTCAGTTTAGAAAAGAGATGAGTAAGGGGGGATATGATAGAGATCTATAAAATCATGAATGGTGTGGAGAAAGTAAGGAAGTGTTACTTACCCCTTCACATAACACTAGAGCCAGGGGTCACCCAATGAAATGAATGGGCAGCAGGATTTAAAATAAACAAACAGGAAGTACTTCTTCACACAACACACAGGCAATCTGTGGAACTCATTGCCAAGGGATGTTGTGAAGGCCAAAAGTGTAACTGGGTCTGAAAAATAATTAGATATGTTCATGGAGGATAGGTCCATCAATGACTATTAGCCAAGATGGTCAGAGATGCAACCCCTTGCTCTTAGTGTCCCTAAGCCTCTGACTGCCAGAAGCTGGGACTGGATGACAGGGGATGGATCACTCAGTAAATTGCCCTGTTCTGTTCATTCCCTCTGAAACATCTGGCACTGGCCACTGGGCTAGATGGACTATTAATCTGACTCACTCTGGCCATTTTATATTCTTATGACCAGAAACTGACACTTCTTCTCACACTTAGGACCATGTTATCTTAATTTCGGGTTCTATACTGTCACCATCACTGTAGTATCTGAGCACTTTCTGTGTCAGATTGATAGCACTAGTGACGTCCTTAGTGGATTTCAACTGTGCTTGGGGCAGGGATTTCATTTTTAATTTTTGTTAAATTTTATTAATTTACTTTCTTTCAGGTTGACTTGACTTAGGTTTTATTTTATTTTATTTTGATTGAGGGTTTTTTGGTTAGGAAGGGAAGCATCAGTGTTACAGGTGTAATTCCTATAGAAAAGCCTTTGTTGAAGAGGATGGTTTTACAGTGTTTATAGTCAGACTCTGGATTTGCCTGATATGCTCTGGAAGTTTGTTCCATAGCCAGATTCCTGCGACAGAAAGCACTTTGTCCCCAGTTCTCATGAACTTTATCCTGGGCTTTGTGAGCTGTGTTATCCCATGGGAGAACGTCTTAGTGGCTCCCGAGCAGTCCCACTGACATCAGTCCGCAAATTCTGCTGATTCAGGTCAGATGGAACTTGGCTTTAAATCGGTGTCTTTTGATTTTATAAAATGAAAACTAGCTGCAAAACCAGATCATGGTGTCCTTGGTCAATCTCTAATTATAAGGTAATGTTTTGCGTGAGGAAAGCAGTGTCAGTAAAGCTGTGTGTGTGTTAAATACGGTAATTTTATAAGCAGGATTCATTACAGCTTGGTTTCTTTATGGGAGTGTAGTGGACATTTGAAGAATGTAAAATCAAATGTACTGGTAATTTTGCATACTTCTCATCTCATTCTTTACCTCTGCGCTGTCAGCTTTCATTCTATTTCCTCTTCTGCATCACCCAGTTAAAATCTTTCTGGTTCTTTCCATTTACGCCAACATTACTGCTAATTGAGTTTTCTATTATTTCTTTCCCATTCTTTTTATTTCCATTTTTTTGTCTTCTTAGCTTGCCTCTGGCATTTTTGGCTGTCATTCCTGGTTTTTGAGAAATTCTCTCTCTCTCTCGATGTTCATCAGCTATTTCACAATAACCTCAGTGTCTTGGAGGTCATAACTACAATATCCTGCAAGTTATTTTTCTTATTTTCCTCAGCTAAAGCTGGATTTCACTACTATTTTCCCCTACCCCATTGTCTTTTGGTTCCCCTGTTTGTTATTTTATAAAACTGCTTGAAGAGTGTGTGTGTGTGTGTGTGTGAGTGAGTGAGAGAGAGAGAGAGAGAGACTGTTCAGTTGAAATTGCTGCTTGACACTCTGCTGCCCTCTTTCCCCCCTTTTTCATCTTCTTTCAGATTAAGGTGGAATAAAAAACCCACAAAAGGAATTTTTACTATTACAGGTGGACAACTAGAGGGAGGAGGGAATAATATCTTTAAATTGCTAGCAGTGTGATTACCTTTAAATAACCATGACTCTGCCATACCTGATTGTTGAAATAATCCTTGTACTTGGGTTTCCTCATTGCTCATAACTGTGAATACTATCTTAAATTAAGCCTGGAAGGACTGTGGGCCTGCTCCAGAATACAGCCAGGCTAAGTCTCCTTAGAAAGAGCGAGATTTTCATTTTATTTTATACACGGAACCCTTTGGGTAACCAGTGTAGTTCTTCAGCAGGCTATGAAGCGCTTGACTTAAGGACTTCCAAAATGCTGGGAATGGCACTCCCGTTATCTCTCCAGGTTAGACACACATTGAGTGTTCTCTTGATTCCACAAAAGATTAGAACAAACCTTCCCTGCTCCCTCCCTCCCCAGCCTCTGAAAGAAACTCTGTGCATTATGATGCTTTCTGGCTGGATGACTTCATTAATAGAAGTGGAGATGTCCTTAGGAAATGGGTTAGACAGTATACTTGTGTGAAACTTTTACGCAAAAATGTATAGGGCTGGCAGAGCTGGTTGATCAGGCTGGGTCTGTTACAATTCTAATGGCAGAATGTGCGGCCATATGGCTCCTTGATACTTCAGTAAAATATATTTTATTGCACAATGTTATCTTCCTATTATGCATTTATGAAGCTCTTTGGGTCACTCAGTTGTTTGCCTAATGCATTACATGGTCTGCTACAGAAGAAATGCATATAAAATGTTTTTACAGCTGTCAATGGGCAGTAGTGTGAGTGTATGTTTCAGTATCAAAAGTAAAGAGGGTATGTAGAGGGTTTTGCAGTATTGTTCTGCATTGACAATTATTCTTTATAAGGGCTAATTGCTGGAGGACTATGCATCTGTCGATTTCCAGAGCATGCCGTATCTGCAGGGTTTGCAGGGTTGGAGACTGAAGTAACACAGTTTTTATATCCAAGGTTTGTGGGGATTTTTGTTTTGTTCCCTCAAATAGTCTTGTTTTTAGCAAAAGAAACAAACAAAAAAGCCCCATTAAATCAGGGGGGGATGCATCCCCACACTATGACGACTGTTGGATCATGAATCTTTTTAGGTTTGTAACTTTTGGCTTAGTAAATCCGTTTGCAAACTAGGACCAAGCTACCTCTTTGAATTACTGACTCCTGAATTACCAAGACTCTTATTGTGCTGGTCTCCAGCAAAGGTCACCGGCACAGGTCTCCTTGCATCTTCAGTGCAAAAATGTGTCACTGTGGGTGGTCACTGGCTTTGTGGAACTCATGGCCTACTATGCATGGCCTTTGTGGAACACGTGGTCTCTACCTTTCCTTTGTTGGAGTCTGAATTTAAGCCATACTCTATTTATAGCCACTGATGTATAAAACTTTAACTAATTATTAACTCTGCAGAATGGATTAACTTTAAAATTAAAAGTTATTGTAAAAAACCTTGCATGCTAAAGCACTGAAAAGGGTAAGCTTTTCTCTATGACATACACAGCCTTTAGTTACAAAGTGTGTGTATAATTGAACATGTGGTTCAGTAGAATATTTTCTTTAAATATTACTTTAGTGTGACACTACATTTAAACCTTTTTGTAGCACTTTCTCAGGCTTAGGTATCTGAAGGTACTTTCTCTCACAAAACATCAGATTATAATTAAACCTTAATTCATCCTGTAGAGTTAATAATTAGCTTTAAGCCAATGGGATACAAGTGGAACACTGCTTAAATTTAGACGTGAACAAGGAGAGAATGTGAGGATTTAGAACTGGAAGAAAGCAAAGACATGAAGGATTATAACATTTCACACCTATAAATGTTTGGATTCACTCTGGCTTACTTGGGGCCTGCAACATTTTGCTTTTTAGTGAAATATCAGGGCAATGGATATCTTTTATTTAAAAAATTGTACCATAAAAAGCTATTTTGGGGCAAAAAATTGTGCTTGCAAAATTTTGATCAGAAAGGGATTTAGTGACCATCTTTGCATTTTTCCTTTTGCTGGGGCTGCTTATAGACAATAGCAGGTAACTGGGGAGAAGAAGAGGGCAGAGTTGTAGTTTTGGGGTATACACCAAATATGAATGTCATTAACCCTCCCCAAATTCCACAGGCCAGCCTTGTGCTAGTGATATGATCATGATGCACATGGAGTTCTTCAGAGTTTTAGTGGTGGCAAAACTTTGTTTCCCCAAGTCTAACCAGAAATACTGAGGGCTGGCTGTGGGATATTGACAAACTAAAATAATCCATTGTGATTTAGATCAGGAAGTGGCAGACAAGCCACAACATCTCGCTATAATGATGGTATGCCTGCACCACCAGCACTAGGAAATCATCATTTTACTGTGAATAGGTTGCAGCTGACTAACCCAAAGGCCTGTGCTGTATTGCACAGTCTCTCGAGTGTGCCTGTTGCTGTGATTTCTGCAGGGTACATCTTTTTGAAACTTAAACTGATCCAGAACTTCTTGAGGTTTCCAGTGAGTCAAGGAGGATATGCAGGATTTCCAGTGATATCAATAGAACATGAACTGTCTAAAAGCCTGCAGTGGGTGGATCAATCAAGCATTTCTCCACATGCTTAACAAAAAAAAAATCAGAAAGGTCCCTCTGAAACTTCAAGCTGCTGCAAATTTGTAATACTTTGAGACACTGTTTAGGTTTAGAAATAACATTAGTTTATAGGATAAGCAGATTTTCAGGGCTAGACACTAAGCTGGTATAAATCAGCATAGCTCCACTCAGTGGTGTGAAACCAGGTCACTTTTCCTGGGGGAGGAGTGTCCACTAGGCGATGGTTTTAGTGAGGGGCACAGGAGGGTTTGGCACAGTGGGGTGGTGAGAAAAGCTGCCCATTTCTTTGCTTTTCTTTCTTTGTTCTTTCCTGCTTTCTTCTCCAGCCTTCAACCTTTTTTATTGCTCCACTCCCTAACTCTCTAACACACTTGCTCATTGGTCCTCAGTCCCCGCTCCTTATGCTAGCAATGGACCCAAACCAACTTCCTGCATCCACACTCCCCCAGACTTTGGCGAGGGCTCACACCCAGGGATCCACATTTAGCTTATCACTGATTTGATTTTTCAGTTTATTCTCTCCCCCACTTTATTTCAGTATATTGTGCCTTTTTTCTGCTGTGTTGTTTTTCAATCATTCACCCAGGAATTTGAAGTGTTCACTTAATGATTTAGCAGAGCTGCTCTCTGAACTCACAATAAAATTTCACTGGGCATCTGTTTGTGAATTTTGTGTTGCTCTGAATTCTTTCACTCGCGGGGCATGGTTTTATAGCACTCCGAGATTCATTTAGTCTTGTGTAACACATGAATGATCCCACTTATTCTAAAGGCCACATGCTTGATTGGGTAATTACTATGGATCTGTCTCTCAGTGGTTTAGTTTTGTTGCTTCGTCCCTTGTCTGTTACTTAATTATTTCATGAGATCTTGCTCTACCTTAACTACCATCACTGGCTCATGTTGTCACTTATCACTCTCTTCTTTGGAACCTCAGGTTTATATAGGAGGTTCTGATTTTGAATATTATTTTTCTGTTACACCAAACATGGGTTTGCTATTATACAGCTTTTCTCTCCAAGGGGCCACTGAATGTGATGGCTCTTTCCTCTTGCACACACTAGCTCTGTTCTTATAAGGCTATCATGTGGGACTGGTAGGTTAGGAGACAGAAGGTCACTTGTCAGACCAATGGCTAACTAGACTTTGGGCTAATTCATTCGCCCACT
The DNA here is from genome assembly GCA_003942145.1 of Platysternon megacephalum. Taxonomy (NCBI): domain Eukaryota; kingdom Metazoa; phylum Chordata; order Testudines; family Platysternidae; genus Platysternon; species Platysternon megacephalum. Next base: position 1,237,454 of record QXTE01000214.1, on the reverse strand, counting down.
AGCTAGGTTATCAGGAAGCATAGATAATACTATCATCCCTACCTGTTAAATCAGCCCTACCTGTTAAAAAAAAATTCTGTCAGCTGCATTCCACCTTCCAATTGGCTTAAAAAATCACAAGATTTGAAAAAATAATAAATTGTAGGTTCTTTTTATTTGCCTTCTCATTTTTTAATTTTTTTTTTTAGCTTTTGGGGGGTCACGTTGTCAAGGTTTTCTCTGCACCCATGAGAGCTAGAAACATAATTTCTTTTTTAATAAAAACTGAAAATCTCATGTGATCACATCACTTCAGAAACTGGGGCTTTAAGAAAAACACTAAATATTGCTCATATAGCTCTGTAAGAATGTGTTCATTAGTTAGCCCAGCCCAACCTTCCAGGAGGTGATTCCTCGATTTCAGGGTTATTCCGCCCTGTGCCTCTACTGTAGGCATGAGAAAGTGATGTTCTGGGAAACAGATTTTTTTTTTTAGGAGGTAGAATGTGTCCTCTGTGGCAGAATGGATGTTCCAGTCCCTAGCATGTAATTTTGTCTTTAACAAAATGATCTTTAAAGGTACAAATATGGAATGTAACAGAAAATGAATTTTCATTGGCATGGCAAAGGTGTACATCTGGAGGTAATACGTTAATTTGTTGATGGTTCTTGCACAGTGATTCAGGTGTAAAGAAATACCTGGACTTGCTATCAACAAGCATTTTAGTTTGAGATGAGTCCAAGCTCCAAAGTTCAGATCAATGGCTGGTTTAAAAATGGGAATTCTTTTCTGCTAAAAATTTTGAACAAAATGACAAAGTTTTATTTTATTCAAAAAATTTCATTTTTTTTTGAACGGGTTTGAAATGAAAAAAATTGTTTTCATTTTTTAATTGAAAGGAATTGAAATGAAAATGCTTCAGTTTTTGGTTTCCTCTCCCTCTTTTCCCCCTTCTCCCTCAGCCCCCAAGTTTAGGGAAAACACTTCTATGAAGGCTTTAGCTGAAAAATCTGAACATTATTTTGTGGAACTTTTCATACATTTTCTTTTCTATAATCTAGGATTATTGTAAAAGATAGACCAGCCATAACAATCGGATCCAGATTAATACATTCTCAAATTGAGGTTGAGATATTTCTCTAATGTTCTAATTCATGTAAAGAAAGCAGTTAAGAGCATATTTTAATAGTCATATGGTGAAAACAATCTCTCTCAAGTTACTGGAGTGAGATAAACTCTCTTTAAGGTAATTGGAGAAGCGTTCCCTAGATCAATGACACTTTTGTTTTCTTTCACTTTTTGGTATACTGTGCACTTTACTGGCTTGTCTGGAAACTTGTTAGATGTTCCAGCATGCTCCTGTGATCCATATGAAACCCAAGGTTTTGCTCATGGCATGGCTCTTGCTGGTGGATTGGGATGTATATGCTACAGCATGCACCTGAGTAATATGTTGAGACAAACCCTGCCACCACACACTCTTCACCAAGATTAAGCTTTGGGATTCTAACAGCAGCTATTGACAATTATTCAGAACTAATTTTTTTTATATAGGTTGGTCTTTTAATAAATTAGACCATCCAGCCTGGAATTAATGTTGTATGGGACTACCAATTCTCACATAGCTGCCATAGCCATGGGCTCCATTATACCTTCTGGTCTACATCTGAATTTTCAAAATTCTGCAATAAATTCATTGGTCATTTGGAAAGGCTGCTGCTCAGCAATTTTAAATTCCGGGTCAGTCTCTGTCGTTACAGCCAGAGTGAGAGCAAGTAAGTGTGAATCCTCACTTCTAGGGCATCCCCTTGTGCTCGGATACGGAATTGCCGGGGGTCTGCAACTCTGGTGCCCCCTACTGGGCTCTCCCTGAGGACCTGCATCTTCTCTACTCTCTCTCTGTGTGTTGTGGCTTGGCCCTCTGGCCAGGTCACATAAAAAGTCTAAACTTTTGGGGTAGCAAGAACAAATCAAATGAATAGCTCTTCTGTCTCCTCTGCAGTCACCCCCTAACTGAGCTCCCACAGTCTACTTATATGGCTTAGCTCTGCCTCCTCTGGGCAGGAGACAATTAATTAATCACCTCCTAGGTGCAGAACATAACTAATTGGACTCTTTCCATTGCCTTGCTGGTGATGGGGCTTATCCCTATCACAGTGCACTAAAGTTTTTTGTCCTTCTGCCCAAAAGCAATGCACTAAAATAGGCTTTCTGTCTGTTAGCTATTCATCTCCAGAAATAGCTACCAAGGAGGTTTCAAATATCTCTTGCCATTGCTTTTATAGCATGGTAGGTGTCCCTAGTGTAGAAAGGAAAGCAAGTGTGTGGGGTGTGAACTTAGGATTCATCTTGTTCCGTTCCTTTTTTTATTTGCTTTAGTATTTCTGTTCCTCTTTGAATGCAGCCAAACGTTCAGAACTAGAACGAAATCCTTGTATCTTCGTTGCTACTTGCTGTGTGTGGAAACTCCCCTAAGAGTATTTTCCCAAAAGAAACAACCTGACACAGCCTGTGTGAAGAGAACAAATGTTGCTTAACCCTCCTGCATTCTTACCTCACCTTTGGTCGTGTGAGCCACTTCCCTCCAGCAATACATGGTGCACTTGGAGAAAACAAGTCCTCATTCCTCAAGGTCGCAACTGGTGTTTCCTCTCTTGCACGGAGAACTTGTTCTTGGGACCAAACTTCTTTGATTTCTCTTCATGAAAGAGACATCAATGAATTCTGTTTGTGAAAAGTTGACAGGTACTGGCATAGTGGGAGAGACAGAACAAAGGTTAGCGTGGGTGGATACAGTGAGTCATTTTTATGACTAAGAGACAGGCATAAGAATACCCAGTCATACATTTTGGTAATCAAATATTGTTTTTTGTGGTCATGGGCTCTAATGAATCAGTGTGTACAAATGAATCCAAGTCTTAGGCTCATGCTGTTAAATACAAGAGCAGATGTATAAAGATTTTCCTCTTCATAATTTAAGGATGAGGCCCTTATCTTGCATGTGTTATCAAAATTTGCTTCATTGGCACTGCTGATTTAATGCTGCTGTTTCCTATCAGGTATTTTGATGCAGCATGAGCCGTAGGTCTGGTCTATGCTACAGTTTTACTGTATCTGAACACTGCTGCCAGCAAGGATGTTACCTGACCCAGGGCTGAACAGCCATATTCAGCATCATATTAGCAAACTTCAATTAATGACACGATGTAAGGGAGTGCATCATGGTCAACGGACACTATGCTGAACATGTCTGTCCCAGTGTACGTGACTCCAAACCATGTCATCATCCTGTCACCTAATTCTTTTGTTGGCCACCATGTTCAGACAAGGTAAAATTTCACTGCATAGGTCTGTCCTGAGAGGGGTGAGGGGGAGGTGAGTGTCTCTGCCCTTTGTATTCAGCCTGAAATGAAGATGGTCTCCTATTCCAAAGCTGAGGAAGGGAAGAGGTGGAGAAAGTCCACCTCTATTGGAGAGAGCCATCACCACCTTTCAAGAAAACCACATTGATGGCATCTCTTAGGGAACTTGTTCTGCCTTGTTTGCTCAACAGAAGAATGACTGACTGTAGCCCACGAAAGCTTATGCTCAAATAAATTTGTTAGTCTCTAAGGTGCCACAAGTACTCCTGTTCTTTTTTTAGAAGAATGACTGTTGCTTGACAATCTGATCAATTGTCACCCAGTATCTAATCTTCCATTTTGGCTCAAAGTAAGAAGCTGCTGATTTTGTTTTGGTTGGTTATGTTGTATTTTTAATTCATGGCAAAGTCTCCTAGTTGGTGCTTTTAAAAAAAAAAAAAGTTTATACGACAAATCAAGATAAACAAGTAATAACATGCTGTTGTTGACAAATTTCAACAGTCTGTACCTAATGGTAGCCAGTAAAACTTCTTCAGAGATCCTAGGCTGAAGCCAAAATAGAAGAGACCCTCATTTTTAATCCAAAAGAATATGGACCTCCTAATATATGGATTAGTATTCAGCCCTTTAATTTAGTGGTAGCATTTTACATTCAGAAGGCTTAACTTTCATTTTGAAAGGCTAAGCATTAGCCGTGGACTGACTCTAAAGATGACATTTGAAGAGAAGATTGGAGCCCTGTTCTCGGAAAACTGAATAATGTGATAAACTGGACAGACAGCTGCATGCAAGAGGGGTTGGGCGTGTAGAAAACAGTCCCAGAAGAGTAAAAGGCCCTTCTCCCTATCAACTGAGGAGGGGTGACTACAGGTCAATCAGGTTCAGCTGAGAATCAAAGAATCATAGAATATCAGGGTTGGAAGGGACCTCAGGAGATCATCTGGTGCAACCCCCTGCTCAAAGCAGGACCTAATCCCAACTAAATCATCCTAGCCAGGGCTTTGTCAAGCCTGACCTTAAAAACCTCTAAGGAAGGAGATTCCACCACCTCCCTAGGTAACCCATTCCAGTGCTTCACCACCCTCCTAGTGAAAAAGTTTTTCCTAATATCCAATCTAAACCTCCCCCACTGCAACTTGAGACCATTACTCCTTGTTCTGTCATCTGGTACCACTGAGAACAGTCTAGATCCATCCTCTTTGGAACCCCCTTTCAGGTAGTTGAAAGCAGCTATCAAATCCCCCCTCATTCTTCTCTTCTGCAGACTAAACAATCCCAGTTCCCTCAGCCTCTCCTCATAACTCATGTGCTCCAGCCCCCTAATCATTTTTGTTGCCCTCCGCTGGACTCTTTCCAATTTTTCCACATCCTTCTTGTAGTGTGGGGCCCAAAACTGGACACAGTACTCCAGGTGAGGCCTCACCAATGTCGAATAGAGGGGAACGATCACGTCCCTCGATCTGCTGGCAATGCCCCTACTTATACAGCCCAAAATGCCGTTAGCCTTCTTGGCAACAAGGGCACACTGTTGACTCATATCCAGCTTCTCGTCCACCGTAACCCCTAGGTCCTTTTCTGCAGAACTGCTGCCTAGCCACTCGGTCCCTAGTCTGTAACAGTGCATGGGATTCTTCCGTCCTAAGTGCAGGACTCTGCACTTGTCCTTGTTGAACCTCATCAGGTTTCTTTTGGCCCAATCCTCTAATTTGTCTAGGTCCCTCTGTATCCTATCCCTACCCTCCAGCGTATCTACCACTCCTCCCAGTTTAGTGTCATCTGCAAATTTGCTGAGAGTGCAGTCCACGCCATCCTCCAGATCATTAATGAAGATATTGAACAAAACCGGCCCCAGGACCGACCCTTGGGGCACTCCGCTTGAAACCGGCTGCCAACTAGACATGGAGCCGTTGATCACTACCCGTTGAGCCCGACGATCTAGCCAGCTTTCTATCCACCTTATAGTCCATTCATCCAGCCCATACTTCTTTAACTTGCCGGCAAGAATACTGTGGGAGACCGTATCAAAAGCTTTGCTAAAGTCAAGGAATAACACATCCACTGCTTTCCCCTCATCCACAGACCCAGTTATCTCCTCATAGAAGGCAATTAGGTTAGTCAGGCATGACTTGCCCTTGGTGAATCCATGCTGACTGTTCCTGATCACTTTCCTCTCCTCTAAGTGCTTCAGAATTGATTCCTTGAGGACCTGCTCCATGATTTTTCCAGGGACTGAGGTGAGGCTGACTGGCCTGTAGTTCCCCAGATCCTCCTTCTTCCCTTTTTTAAAGATGGGCACTACATTAGCCTTTTTCCAGTCATCCGGGACCTCCCCCGATCGCCATGAGTTTTCAAAGATAATGGCCAATGGCTCTGCAATCACATCCGCCAACTCCTTTAGCACCCTCGGATGCAGCGCATCCGGCCTGATGGATTTGTGCTCGTCCAGTTTTTCTAAATAGTCCCGAACCACTTCTTTCTCCACAGAGGGCTGGTCACCTCCTCCCCATACTGTGCTGCCCAGTGCAGCAGTCTGGGAGCTGACCTTGTTCGTGAAGACAGAGGCAAAAAAAAATAAATCATTGAGTACATTAGCTTTTTCCACAGCTAATCCAAAGCCTTCTCTCCGACATCACCTGCGTAGGCATTCGTTGACTTCCACTATTCGACGGTCTCTACCCAGGCCTTTTCCCTGCACAGGGAGGATGGACGAGAACACCACTTGCGCCTCAAACTCCTTTATCCTTCTTCCCAGAGCCATGTAGTCTGCAGTGATCCGCTCAAGGTCATTCTTGGCAGTATCATTGGTGCCCACGTGGAGAAGCAGGAAGGGGTAGCGATCCGAGGGCTTGATGAGTCTCGGCAGTCTCGGCAGAAGGGGTTACCTGAGGTCAGTTAGGATCAGCTGATTGCAAATAAGGGCTGCCTGAGACCTTTTTAAACCCTCCCCTGTTGAGAGAAGGGGAGGAGAGAGAGAGAGGGAAGGAGTCAAGCTACTAGTAGCAGCAAGGGAGGTAGCCTCTCCAGGAGGGGAGGCTGCATTCCCTCCCATAAGGGAGAAAAACAAGCCCAAAACACAGGCTGAGAGAAGGATGGACTACCCCTGTGCACCCAAGAAGGACTGTTTTACCCAAGCCCATCTCTCCAAGGCAAAAAGACAGCTGAGGATGGTGAGACCGAGAAGGTGCCTTGCCACACGTGGTGTCAGGGTGGGATCCTTGAGTGAGACTTCGTGGCAAACCATCTCAGGGCAGGGTAAATCAACCCCAACAAAAAAAAAAGGAGGAGGTAGTGAAGGCGTTGATGCAGGCCACCACAGCCCAACAAGAGGCTACCAGGGTTCAGATGGCTACCCAGCAGGAGATGAATCAATTACTGATGAGCCAGGCAACCCAGAATCGAGCCACTCTTCATGAGGTTGTGAACCAGCTAAAGGCTCTGACCACTCTGACACATGGCCCCCATGGGGCCCGGCCCCTGCGGGCAAGCAGCTACTTACAGAAGATGATGATGGACGACGATGTAGAGGCCTATCTCCTCACGTTTGAGAGAATGGCCTTGCGGGAGGCCTGTCCCCAAGACCAGTGGGCCAGTATCCTTGCTCCATTTCTGTGTGGAGAGGCCCAGAAGGCGTCTTTTGACATGACAACAGAAGCAGCTACAGATTACCCCCAGCTGAAGGTGGAGATCCTGGCGAGGTCTGCCATGATGACAGGTTCCAGCGGTTCCACGAGTGGAAATACTGGGACAGCAAAGCGCCGAGGTCCCAGCTATTTGACCTGATCTACTTAGCCCAGAAGTGGCTACGCCCCGAGACCCACGGCCCAGAGAAAATTGTGGATATCATAGTTCTGGACAGGTACATGAGAGGGCTACCACCGAACATACGAGGGTGGGTCTGTCAAAATGATCCCTCCTCCTATGAAGTTGCCCTCGTAGAGAGACATCTAGCGGCCCAAGAACTTTCTCGGACCACCGAGGAAGGAATGCGCCGGAGTGGGAGGCAAGTCTCTGCGCCAAGGTGTGACGTTGCACTCTATCTGATTTTATGAAAATATGCTGATGAGTGTGAATATAATGTAACTAAAATATGCTTAATGAAAAAGGTCTCATGTAAGGTATCATTACAAAGCTTATAATCTACTGGGTGTGATCATCCTATTTGTATAAACGTATCACTCTTGTATCTGAAACGAGAAATATGAAATATAACTCTGAGGGCCTATTGTAATTATGCAAAGTGTGGGCCATTAATGGTGGTTTGTAATCTTGATGGCTCCCATCAACCAGGACAATTGACTGTGGATGGCTCTGTGGAGGCCTTCCTGTGAGCCATGCTGGGAGGAATGAGGGCTTGGGGGTCTTACAGTGACAAGTGATCTTGTCACCTGAACTGGAATCCATCTTTAACCTGGTGTTTTTTCATTGAGAAGAAGGGGTGGGAACCCAGAGGGACAAAGGATTCCCGCCTTATGCAAAAGATATATAAGTGGGTGGAACAGAACAAAGGGGGCGGCCATCATGAGAAATCCCCTAGCTACCCCCTGAGCTGGAACAAGGGCTGTACCAGGGGAAAGGATTGTGCCCATGCTAGGAAGGCGTCCAGTCTGTGAAAGAAACTTATTGAAACATCTCTGAGGGTGAGATTTTATCTGTATTCAGCTGCTTTTGTAATGAGCCAGCCACTCCCTATTCAAGCCCAAATTAATGGTGTTAAATTTGCAAATGAATGAGCCCTTGATGGTGTGACTGATGTGGTTGGGTCCTCTGATTGGTCCCTATAGCAAACCTTGTTGCCTACTCTGTCCCCATATCTACTCTAGCGACACCATCAGAGGACCCAACCACATCAGCCACACCATCAAGGGCTCATTCACCTGCATGTCTACTAATGTTATGTCCCACCATGTCCCAGCAATGCACCTCTGCCAAACTGGACAGTCTCTACATAAAAGAATAAATGGACACAAATCAGACATCAGGAATGGTAACATACAAAAGCCAGTAGGAGAACACTTCAATCTCCCTGGACATTCTATAACAGATTTAAAAGTAGCTATGCTTGAACAAAAAAACTTCAGAAACCGACTTCAAAGAGAAACAGCAGAACTAAAATTCATTTCCAAATTTAACACCATTAATTTGGGCTTGAGTAGGGACTGGGAGTGGCTGGCTCATTACAAAAGCAGCTTTGCCTCTCCTGGAATTGACCCCTCCTCATCTATTATTGGGAGTGGACTACATCCACTCTGATTGAATTGGCCCTGTCAACACTGGTTCTCCACTTGTGAAATAACTCCCTTCTCTTCATGTGTCAGTATGATAATGCCTTCATCTGTAATTTTCACTCCATGCATCTGAAGAAGTGGGTTTTTTACCCACGAAAGCTTATGCCCAAATAAATCTGTTAGTCTTTAAGGTGCCACCGGACTCCTTGTTGTTTTTGTGGATACAGACTAACATGGCTACCCCCTGATACTTCTTAAGTTGTTTTCAATTAAGTCTGCAGCTTTGGGGCACGTGGTTCAGGCCCTGGGTCTGTGTTGGAGCAAACTGGTGTGTCTGGCTCAACAAGACAGGGTGCTGGAGTCCCAAGCTGGCAGGGAAAGCAGGGGAAGAAGTAGTCCTGGCACATCAGAACGCAGCCCCCAGGGGGTTTCTATAAACCAACCCATCACACAAGGGTCCGAGTTGCCGTAGCCCTGGGCAGAACTATGGAGGGGAGGAAGGAGGCCGAAGAGCGGCCAGAGATCGCGGAGAGACTCGGGGACTGGGGGAGAAAGACTCGGGGGGTAAGGCCCAACAGCCCAAAAAATAGGGGGCTGCCCCGAGTAGGGTACAGATGTTATGCATTTGGGGAAATAGGGCATATAGCTGCCCAATGCCCTAACTTAGAAGAGCCCATGCAATGTGACCTGGGAGATCTAGGAGGACCATGTGACCTAATAAATCTAGTGGGGTTGCGATGGTTCCTCACAGGTATACTAGACCAGTTAACCTGAATGGCACAGAAACCACTGCGTTAGTGGACTCGGGAAGTGCGGTCACGCACTTGGGAAAACTACTCAGGCAAGATCAACTATCCCGGGCCAAGCGCACAGGAATATCCTGTGTACACAGGGATATCAACTACTACCCGACCATCCCGGTAAAAATAGAAGTCCTGGGAAACCCCACTAAGGTGACAGCGGGGGTGGTCCCGAAACTCCCATATCCAGTCCTTATAGGGCGAGACTTCCCAGGGTTTGGCAGCCTACTCCCCGGAGAGGAGTCAGAAGAAGGTAATAATCCTGAGAGCAATGGGGTGACCTCGATAGTTAGCACCCTCCCGGTCTTCCATGAATTTGCCCAGGATTTGTTCTCTCCCTCTGGGAAGCCCAGGAAGACTCGGCAAGAAAGCAGGGCAGATAAGAGGAGGGGAATGAGAATCTTGGCCCAGAACCAAAAGCCTACACTTGTAGGGGAAAGAGTTGGCCCAACTGACAAAGGGACTATGCAGGGGGTTGACGAACCAACAGCCAGATCCAGTTCCCCGGGGACACCCCCCTTCCGAGAGGGAGATGGAAATAGGTCCCCCTGAGTATGGGCAAATTGGACCCTCACTGGAGAATTTTGGGCAGGATCAGGCCAATGATCCGATATATAACAATATTTGAAAAGAAGTAGTTGAAATGGAAGGAAGAACCAACGGCCCAGAGCCATATTATATGATAAAGAAGGATCTTCTATACAGAGTAGTCCAAATCCAAGAACAAGCCATGGAACAGCTCTTAGTACCGCAGAAGCATCAGAGGGGCGTGCTGGATCTAGCCCACAGCCATCTGTTCGGGGGGCATCTAGGCATAGATAAAACCCTCGATCGAATTTTGGCCCGGAATTTATGCGGCGGTCTGATGATATTGTGCCTCCTGTCCTGAATGCCAATTACATGGTCCCCAACCACACTTAAGGGTTCCTTTGGTACCTCTGCTGATTATTGAAGTCCCATTCGAGCGGATAGCTATGGACCTAGCAGGCCCACTGGAGAAATCACCCCAGGACCATCAGCACATACTGGTTGTGCTAGATTATGCCACCCGATACCCCGAGGCCCTGAAGGAAGAATGTTAACCTGCACTTTTGGCATGTTTAATATTTAGGAGTTTGCAAATTTTAGGTGCTTAGTGTGAGCAAACTGCCAAAGTCATGAGGGCTGGTGGTGACACAAAGGATATCACGGATGAGGGAAGTGGAGTGAACACTCAAGTTTTTGCAAATTGTTGCTACTTTAAAAAAGTATTCTTCCTGTTAGAGCTTCTTTGACTCCGGTGTCTAGAATATGTTGTAATGCTAAACTCTGTCAGAAATGGCCAAGAATTACTTTTTGATTATGACTTTCTTGAAATGGGAGCGCGCCTCAATTTAACTCTGAGGAAAGCAACAATAACCCTCTCTGAAAATAAACATAACCCTCTCTGATCCTGAGGCAGAGTACACTGCAGTATTCAGGCCCAGAGCTCATAGGCCAGAGAGCCACCGTGACTGCATCCTCATTTGTTCAAAAGGGGTGCAGCCACCTGTCCAGCTGTAGGTGAAAAGGACATTTCTCTAGACCAGGGGTCTCAAACTCAAATGACCACGAGGGCCACATGAGGACTAGTACATTGGGCCGAGGGCCGCATNAGGAAGCGGCTGGAACCTGGGGGAGGAGGGGCGCAGGGGTGTGTGTGGCTGTTGCTTCAGGCACCGCCCCCAGCAGCTCCCATTGGCCACAGTTCACCATTCCCGGCCAATGGGAACTGCTGGGGGCGGTGCCTGAAGCAACAGCCACACACACCCCTGCGCCCCTCCTCCCCCAGGTTCCAGCCGCTTCCCGGTGCGGGGGCAGGGCAGGCAGGCAGGGAGCCTGCCCTGCCCCCCGGTGCTGGTCGGCCGGAGCCGCTCTAAGTAAACGTTGGGGGAGGGCGGGGGGGCCGTGAGGAGCTTGCGGGCCGCAGAAAATAACCCTGCGGGCCGAATGCGGCCCGTGGGCCGCGTGTTTGAGACCCCTGCTCTAGATACTATTTGGATGTGTGGGAGCAAAGAGAAGTTCAGAAGGAGCTTGAGAGCAAGTGTGACAGCCACCATCTTGACCAAACACTGGGGATTGAAACGAGGATCTCCAGAGCTTAAAGCATGAGCTGCTACAGCTTGAGGTAAAGAGCCAGGGCTGTAGCAGACTCATGCCCTCTGCAGATTGGTCACAGTCAGGGAACTGTCGTACACACTCACCCCTGGGCTTTCAAGATGGCTTCAGTTGAGAATGATGTTACAGCTATAGGCTGTTATTAAAAACATTTCCTCCTTCTTACCAACCTGCCTCATCTTGCCTGGTTTCACATGGAGCTAACCACTCTTCATTCAGGTGTTTATCTCCTCCAGGCAGTGGGACAGTTGGGGGATAGAGCTCTCTGTATTTAATTTGAATAAGATGTGCAGCTATATGGCACCAAAATCTCTTTTTTCTCGTGGTCTAGTGTGTGTATTTATATATATATGTTCTGTAGGAGTAGCAAGTGTGAGCATCGGGGCTCCCTAGGTGGGAATTCTTGGGGACGAGCGTCTTATGGTGAGTATCTGGGGCTTAGTGCGATACCGTACATCAGGTTTCATTAGGTGGCCAGCAGAGCCTCATCACTGAAAGTTCTGAAGGTTGCTGACAGACCCAGCAGGATTAACGTAGCTATTTGCCCATGGCTGAAAGGAATCATCCTATCAACATGAGTGCTGGTGTAACTAAGACATATACTGGTCTGTACCATAACTGGGGAATGAACTTCTGGAGATGCAACTGGAGGTGTTTCACCAGCTCCCAAAGAATGGAAGGTTAGAAATAGTGCTGATGAGATCACTTGTGTCAAATGATGGCTTCTTGGACATTGGCTGGCCCCTTGCATGTTTCAAAGTGACTAGTAGATTTCTCTCCATCAAGGACTCATTTGAGCTGGATACTCTTTGTTAGCGTTTACAAATGATGTGGTGCCAGGCCTGATGTCTTGATTGCAATGCAGTAAGCTGCCTCATATTCCTAGGGTTCAGAGATCTTGTCAGAGAACTAGGCTACAAGAGCTTCTTGCAGAAGTAGGTTCATTCTATTTAAGTTACTCTCCAAGATGCAGTAAAAAAATATATATACATAGGGACAATAGTATGGTAGATAATAACCCTATCTATTGTATTTATGACAATCATTTCTTTGTAGGTGCATGGCATTCTTTCATTAAGTATGTCAGGATGAATTTTTGTTTACTTGGATGGACTTTGATTTATGTATTTGTTCTTACTTCATAAATAACATCTTTGAAGACTAAGAAAAAGTTACTCTTGTCCAGTACACTTTTACTTACTGTCTATATCACCCAGTAGGACATTATTGTTGGTTTGTATACAGTGGTAATAATGCTCTTCCCCTCCCCGACCCCACCTATGGTTACCAGATAATGTATTCTGATTATTTGATTACTTCAGTGGAGTTTCTTCCTGCTGGCATGGCATGTGGCATGCAAAATTACATGCCTCACTAGGCAGGCTGAAGAGAAGATATTACATTATTGCCACTGAACAGAAAATATACTAAAACAACTTCTGATTTAACCAACAAGGTAGTTTGAGTGAAATCTCTTTCCTATTCTCTCTTTCAATTAAAAAATATGACTTTGTACTTACATAAAACATTTCTTCCGTAGCTCTCAAAGCATGACTGGTGGTGATCATGATCCAGCTTTACAGACAAGGAACTGAGACACAGAGAGATTAAGGCCAAGATTGCTCTGGTTTTGGGTACCCAACTTGATACCTGAAAAGGGCCTGATTTTTAGAGAGTTGGTGCTCAGCATATTTTAGATGCTCCAAGTTGGGCATCCAAAATCATTAGGCACTAGGGCTGTCAAACGATTAAAAAAATTAATCTCGATTAATCGCACAATTAAAAAAATTAATCGTGATTAATCGCACTGTTAAACGATAATAGAATACCATTTATTTAAATATTTGTGGATGTTTTCTACATTTTCAAATATATTGATTTCAATTCCAACATAGAATACAAAGTGTACAGTGCTCACTTTATATTTATTTTTTATTACAAGTATTTGCACTGTAAAAAAACAAAAGAAATAGTATTTTTCAATTCACCTAATACAAATACTGTAGTGCAATCTCTTTATCATGAAAGTTGAACTTACAAATGTAGAATTATGTAAAAAAAACCAAAACTGCATTCAAAAATAAAACAATTGTGATAGACCCAGGCCAGTTGGGTACAGCAGAGTAGCAGAAGGCAGATATACTGGCCACTGGATTAACAGTTTTCTGTTCCCTGACTGACCAGAGCCCAGGCTAATGAAAACACCTGACTCCAATTAACCTGCAAAGAGTCAGGTGAGGCCATTAAGCTAATATGACCATCTGACTCTAATTAAGGCCCCTCTGATACTATAAAAGGGCTCACTCCAGTCAGGCAGAGGAGAGCCAGGGAGCCAGAGGAGAGGAAGTGCAGCTGAAGGGCTGGTTAATGAAGACACCCTCAAGTCATTGGTAAGGGAGCCCTAAGGTCAGGGTGAAGAAGGGAGAAGCAGGTTCGCTGTGGGGAAGTGGCCCAGGGAAATGTAGCAACTCTGGCAGTGAAAGGTAGGCTGCCAACAGCTGCTACCATTAGGGTCCCTGGGCCGGAACCCGGAGTAGAGGGTGAGTCTGGGTTCCCCCAACCCACCACTACAGAAACACCTCCTGGGAGGGGACGACAGGTGCCTGTCAGGACAGGAGACTAAACTGTTTTGGTACAAGGCCGTAGGAGCAACAGAGACTGTGGGAGTTCCCTCACCAACCTCCTTGCTGGCTTATGATGAAAAGGGCTCAGTAGACTGTATCCCTGGCCCTAGAGAGAGAAGGGCTACGTGGAGGGTTGCAGTGAGCCTCTGAAGCTAGCATAAACCGCCTGGAAGCACGGGACCCACGGGGACAAGGTTGGAGCTCTGCCACACAATATAAAATTTTAGAGCCTGCAAGTCCACTCAGTTCTATTTCTTGCTCAGCCAATTGCTCAGACAAACAAGTTTATTTACATTTGCCGGAGATAATGGTGCCTGCTTCTTGTTTACAATGTCACCTGAAAGTGAGAACAGGCGTTCTCATGGCTCTTTTGTTGCCGGTGTCGCAAGATATTTACATGCCAGATGTGCTAAAGATTCATATGTCCCTTCATGCTTCAACCACCCTTCCAGGGGACATGTGTCCATGGTGATGACGGGTTCTGCTCGATAACAATCCAAAGCAGTGCAGACCGACACATGTTCATTTTCATGATCTGAGTCACATGCCACCAGCAGAAGGTTGATTTTCTTTGTTGGTGGTTTGGGTTCTGTAGTTTCTGCATCGGAGTGTTGCTCTTTTAAGATTTCTGAAAGCATGCTCCACACCTCTTCCCTCTCAGATTTTGGATGGTACTTCAGCTTCTGAAACCTGGGTCAAGTGCTGTAGCTATCTTTAGAAATCTCACATTGGTACCTTCTTTGTGTTTTGTGAAATCTGCAGTGAAAGTGTTCTTAAAATGAACAACATGTGCTGAGTCATCATCTGAGACTGCTATAACATGAAATATATGGCAGAATGCGGGTAAAACAGAGCCAAAGACATACAGTTCTCCCCCAAGGAGTTCAGTCACAAATTTAATTAACTCATCATCAGCATGGAAGCATGTCCTCTGGAATGGTGGCCGAAGCATGAAGGGGCATACGAATGTTTAGCATATCTGGCGCGCAAATACCTTACAATGCCAGCTACAAAAGTGCCATGCAAATGCCTGTTCTCACTTCCCGGTTACATTGTAAATAAGAAGAGGGCAGCATTATCTCCCATAAAGGTAAACAAACTTGTCTGTCTTAGCAATTGGCTGAACAAGAAGTAGGACTGAGTGGACTTATAGGCTCTGAAGTTTTACTTATGGGTTTGTGGGTTTTTTTTGACAAAAAAAGTTAACAAAAAAAATCTGCATTTGTAAGTTGCACTTTCATGACAGAGATTGCACTACAGTACTTGTATGAGGTGAATTGAAAAATACTATTTCTTTTGTTTATCATTTAATAGTGCAAATATTTGTAATAAAAATGATATACACTTTGATTTCAGTTACAACACAGAATACAATATATATGAAAATGTAGAAAAACATCAAAAATATTTAATAAATTTCAATTGGCATTCTATTGTTTAATAGTGTGATTAAAACTGTGATTAAGCACGATGAATTTTTTTAATCGTGATTAATTTTTTTGAGTTTACTGCGATTAATCGACAGCCCTATTAGGCACCTTTGAAAATTTCAGCCAAAGTGACTTGCTCAAGGTCGTAGAGAGTGTCAATGCAAAAGTGGAAATAGAACCCAGGCCTGGTGTTTCCTGGGACCCTGCCGCTGGTCCATCATGCTCCCCTACATATGACATGTGGTCCTGCTTTGAGGAGGAGGTTGGACTAGATGACCTTCTGAGGTCTCTTCCAACCCTAATCTTCTATGATTCTATGACATATGTACATGTGATACATACACATTCCAGGAGGAGGGGCAGAGCAGGAATGGTTGACCAGGAACCCCTACATAGTTCCACATTCCCCAGTTACCAACTCTTTATTAATGATGCCATAACATTCCTTGTGTGTCCCTCTAAGGTCCTGGAAACTGACCAATCTTGACTGGTTTAAAATACCAGAGGACTGTCCTGGGTGCTAAGAGTTAATTTAGGTGCCCTCTGGAAAAACACTGGTGTGTATCTGTCACTTAGAATTTCAGGGGAAAACTATATTTTGTTGGCTAGTTTCCCTGATTTTTGAGTGCAGATTTATGAGACTTCAGAAATCAACCATTGCAAACGTATGTACTGTGGTGACATCAGGCATAGAGTTAGAAATAACCCTGAGAAAAGAAGGAATGTTGGGGGTCAGCATAGTAAGGGATGGCCAGTGAAGAAACGGATAGATGGGAGGTGGCAGATCACTGGGAGATCAGCTGCTGAGTATGTGAAGTTAGTGATGGATCGAGAAAGCTTCTGAAAATTCTGCTATGATGTCAGCAGTGTTCAGACAGGAGTAAATGGACTTTACTTCCTTCCTCCCTTCCCTGATTTGAACATACTGGGTGTGTCATTCAAACTGTATTTGTGTACAAGGGTGAGTGGTATGTGCATGAATCTAACAAACCAGAACGGTGCTATAGCTCACATAGTTTCATTTGAATGCCTAACCTGCTAGTTAAAGGCAGGTTGATTAGCGTTTGACAAGCCAGGTGATGCAAAAGGGTTTGCATCCTAAATAGTTAAGCTTCAGTTGTGCTTTCACCTGATAACATGGTGTGAGGAAGTCTAAGTTAAACCTCCTCTGCAGTGAGTTGATGGCTGCTGGGTGATAGTCTGACTGCACTGATGCAGTGGCAGAATTACCAAGTGATTTTTAAAATGAACCTCAATCAATAAGCACCTTTTACAACAACTCAGAAATCATCTAACCAGCTGCACTTCAGGCTGACATCAAATGAGAGTGGAAGTTAGGGTGACCAGACAGCAAATGTGAAAAATTGGGACAGGGGGTGGGGGGTAATAGGAGCCTATATAAGAAAAAGACCCCAACATCGGGACTGTTCCTATAAAATCAGGACATCTGGTCACCCTAGTGGAAGTAAAAATACTGTTGAGTAACACCGAAATGTTGATTCCATGGTCCCATCAGTGCAAAATATTTCAGGAATACTAGTAAAAGTATCCTTCTCAGTATCCAACTTAAAACACTCTCTGCTATAAAGAAGTCAGATTCACTGTTTAAATGTAAATATTTATATCACTCATGCAATGTTATTGCAAGTTAAGATTGCTCCCACTGCCTTTAACTCAGTCATATCCTAGGGTGTGCATTAATACATGAACAATAATGTGCAAAAGTTTATATTAAACATGAAACACAGGATAAAAATACAATATATGTGCAACATGGCGGAGTTAAAATGGAGAGAAAATGTAACTCGTAGAATTACCAATTTTTTTTGGTGGCTGTTTGATTTTGCAACCATTGGGCTCCATTGTGGGTTTGCCAGAATTCCTGAGCAAGGAGCAGCACTTAGTTGCACTACTCCAGGAGCAGACAAGGAACAATATTGTGACCTCATTGGAGCTGCATTCCAATAGCCAATAAGCAAGCAGCTGATAGACAGACAACTAACACATACATGCACATCACATCCCACCTCTTAGTGCATTACTAACATATCTGAACATTCCATCAGCCAAGCATTCTCGGTTCTGTGGCTTAAAACTATTAATAGATTTAGGGTAAATCTACAACATGGAGGACCACCTTTACTTAGAAACCAATGAAATGCCAAAGAGGCGCAGTGGTGTAGGAGCTCTGGAGTTTGTACCCACTGGGTGTCAGAGGACTGCTGGAAGGGGCTTTCTCTCCCTCAACACAATAAATTAGTTTGTGAATGGCACAGGTCAATGGATCTACAGCTATTTGGATCTTAATAGGTTTTCTCCCCAGTGGAGTGTGCAACAGGAATTATTGCAGCCCTGAGGCTGCCAGGCTAAAGTTTTGGGGAAAGATTCCTTCCTCCCAACTCAATGTCAGACCCTTACTACATGGTCCTGGAAGTAAGCTAAATCTTTGTCAAACTTAGAGCAAAATAAAGCCACTTGCATCCCTTGCTCTGAAGGAAAATCTCTCATTGGTGGTTGCAGCACGTACTGATCTTCCTAGAAGCAAGTGGTACTGAAGAGTGGGTGAAATTCTTCACACTGCTATATTTAACTGGCTTAGTAATACTGGAGATCTGCTATGCATTGGAAGCCTGAGGGGAACTACAAACTGCTAGACCAAAGTCATTCAGAAATTTCAAGAACACTGATCCATCCAAACACTTCACTTGGCGAAGGTAGTTTTCTTTCCTTATAGTTTCCAGGTAAGATCATTGTCTGTTATGTCAGAGGCCTATAGGATAAAGTTAAGTCATATGAATTTGAACAGTTAACAGATGGGCTATTTGGAAACTGAATTAGTTGTGGTATGCCTGATAACCAGGTTAAAGCAAGGTTGTTGCAAGAAATAAGGCATACGTTATTAAACAAGGTGTAAATTTTTAACAGTGAGGGTAATTAGCCATTGGAACAATTTACCAAGGGTCATGGTGGATTCTCCATCACTGGCAATTTTAAAATCAATACTGGATGTTTTCCGAAAAGATCTGCTCTCGGGATTATTTTGAGGAAGTTCTATGGCCTGTGTGGTGCAGGGAGTGAGACTGGTCACAACGGTTCCTTCTGACCTTGAAACCTATGAATCTACAAAATATGGACTCAGCTTTGCAAAGAATGGTGGATATTTGCAGAACTAGTGCAAACTGTGTTTCCCAGGTGAAAGCATCAGCAAGCAATGAAAGAACTGAAGTGCATCTAATTAAAAATGCTCTACCAAGGCATAAAGACAGAACACATTATATCTGAGGCCCCTGTTACTGTGGTATCTGAGCACCTCACAATTTAATCTTTTTTATCTTCAACACCCCTCTCACAGGCAGACATGCCAAACCTACAAAAAAAAGCAGAAATTGGCCTTGTTTTTGGCTTAATTGACTAGTAGCTTCTTTTTTTGATTGGCTCCTGACAAGCAAGGGAGAGAGTCTGAGGTGCACTGCAGGCCCACCCCTGTCCCAGGCTGCAGGCCAGAGGGATCTAGTCACATAAGTGTTGGGGTTCTTAGGGATTGGGTTGTTTTGAAATGGGATTACTTTGATTTTTGGCTTATTGTGAAAGTCGGGATACTTATTTACTGTCAGAAAGTTGGCAACTGTGGAAATTAGCCTCATTATACAATGGGGAGCTGAGGCACAGGGAAACTTGCCCAAGGTCACAGAAGAAGTCTGTGGTAGAACAGGGAACTGAACCTGGGTCTTCTGAGTCGTAGGTTAGTATTGGAACCACTGGAACGTCCTTTCTCTTGCTATCAAGTAAACACTGTACATTCATATAAAATGTACCAATGACATGTGCCTGTATATTTTTTATTTCCCTGGAAACTTAGCAGAGTTCATCAACCATATGAAGGACTAACCATGACCACCCAGAGCAGATGCTCATCACGTTCTTAAGGAAATGACTGAAACATAAAAATCAACTTTCATTTTAAGAGCAATTTTTGTTTTTACTGCAGTTGGGAGGCTTGACAGTAATTCTGAAGGAAGAGGAGTGAATTTTTTTACCTCCAGGCACTAGTTACAAAAGCAGTGCATAATCAAGGATGAAACATCTCATCCACAGGCTGACTTTGTACCAGCCTTGAAAAGTGCTATGGTAGTGCCACAGATGAGACAGGAACCCAATCAAACTGCCACCATCAGGACTAGAGGGAAAAAACCCTCTAACACCCAGCTGTTGCCCAGTCTTCCAGCTGCCCAGCACTGCCAATCCACAGGTGACGCAGATGTTGCTGCACTGCTGGCATCTGACGAAGACGTACAGCTGGAGGGGGAGCTTTCTCCACAATGTGGTCAACAGTATAAGCCAATGTAAACTCTTGTGCCCAGATTTTCAAAGAGATCAGCACCCAGCCCCTCCTCTTTAGGCACCTAAATGAAGCGAACCTGATTTTTCAAAGCATGCCCAGCACACTCCATCTCTCAATGGGTGCTGAGCACTTTGGAAAATCAGACCACTTCATTTACATGCCTTAAACGCAGGCTTAGCTCCATTGAAGATCTGGGCCCAAATATGGGTTCTGATTGTTTGTGAAAATTTGGTCCTTTGTATGCCTAGGTCATCAGGCTGGTAAGTGCTGAGCTGCTGTCGTTTTGTTGGAGACGGTTTTCAGGGTGAAGTATACAGTGGGCTATTGTGCTCCCCTTTAATCAATTAAGGCCTGTTCAAGCCACAAATATTCTCATGAAGTTTATTTTCTCTTAAATTCTGTGTATGGTCAGGAGAAACATGTGGCCTAATTTTGCTCTTCCTTACTCCAGTGTAAATCAGGAGCAACCGCATGGAAGTTCAGGAGTTAGTGAGTTTGAAAGAGATGGGAATCAGCCCATTTCTTTTAGCCAAGCCTCTCTATGAATTTCCTGCAGGCCTGCCTTTCTATCGATCTCCTTTTGATAGATTAGGCTGAATACGTGAATTGAACTTCAAGCAGAAACCTTTGATCCTCTGCTGTTTCCATGCTGCTCAGCACCAAAGGCTGGCAGTCTCCGAAGACAATGCATACCGCAGAGGCGAATTTGGGGTGACTAGAGAGCACAGAGGCCAGCCATTTTACTGTGTCTTCCCAGCAGGAGGGTCGATCTGTTGCCTTTAGGGCCAATCCAATTCCTGTAGCATCAATGGGAAGGTTCCCATTGACTTCAGGAGTGCATGAATCAGGGACATAGTCTGAGACAAAGGAACTGTTAATTAGAAAAGGAATAAGTGTGTGTGTGTGTGTGTGTGTGTGTGTGTGTGTGTGTGTGTGTGTGTGTGTGTGTGTGTGTGTGTGTGTGTGTGTGTGTGTGAGAGAGAGAGAGAGAGAGAGAGAGACTGGAGACTTTCAGAACTGATGTAAGGCCATGTCTACTACTTATGTACTCATGCGACTACTTATGTTGGCAAAACTTTCATTGCTCAGGGGTGTAAAAAAACATCCGTTGAGCAACATAAATGTTGTCGGCATAAGCACTTGTGTGCACAGTGCTATGTTAGGTGTCAACAAAGGGCTGGATCATGCCGTGCCCTGAATAAGGGCCAGTGTAAAACAGCTCTACCCCTTTGGAAGCAAAGGGAGAGACTGTGCCTCCCAGAGGCTGACTGGTGCACATGGGGGCGCATGCTTTGCAGCATCCACTTAGGCTGCTGTAGATTTGCTCCTCCTGGTGCACCAGTCCTGATCCAGGAGTATGTGTGGAGAAGAGGGGACGGGCCATGGAATTTTGCCTCCTCCCTGCCCCTTTTTTTGAACTATTTGCTCCCCAGTGGGAGCAAGAACTGAGAAGTCCCTTCTTGCAGGGACTACTGTCATGACTGGCCTTTGTGTAGGTCCTACAAAATGTGTGTGTGTATAGGAGGGGGTCTCCTTGCACCACTACCTCCCTGTTTGGGCAAAAATATATCAGATCAGCAGCAATGTTGATAAGGAAAAGTGTCCACAAAGTATTTGAAAAGGAAGCCGATCTAAGATTTAATACTGAGGCTTGGTCTACACTACAAGCTTATGTTGGTATAACTACATACTCAGGGAGTGTGGAAAATCCACACTGTAGAGCAACGCAGTTATACCAACCTAACCCCCAGTATAGACAGCACTTTGTTGACAGGAGGGCTGCTCCTGCCTCTCAGGGAGATGGAGTACCAACGCCGACAGGAGAAACTCTCATCGGCAAGGCGGCATCTTCACTAAGCACTACAGCAGTGCCGCTGCAGCATTGTAAGTGTAGATAAACCCGAATTATTTGCCTATGTGTCAGTTGACCTTTAAGATTTAATTTCTCCTGTCAGTGAAATCCACAGGCCTCTTCCTGACAATAGATCTTACTTGGCCTACAACAAAGATCTCACTGCATCACTGGCTATTGGAGGGTATTTGCCAGATCCCCCAGCTCGAAGAGACGGTCAGGCTTCAGCCAATGGCTCCTTTCATGGCTGGAGCTACATTTACACACATTGCTAGTTAACGTTGCCTTAGACTAGCTGCCAGGCACAGTAATGAGTCCCTTAATTGCTCTCCACAGAACTTTCTCATGATTAGAGCTTTTGTTACCTTTGAAAGACAAGGTGGGTGAGGTAACATCTTTTATTGGACCAACTTCTGTTGGTGAGAGAGAGAAGCTGTCGAGCTACACAGAACTCTTCTTCAGGGCTGGGAAAGGTACTAAGAGTGTCACCGTTAAATACAAGATTGAACAGATAGTTTGGCATAAGTTGTTAGCACATGTTCTAAGGGACCATTCAAGCTGAAGTGGCCTGTTTACAGCCCTGCAGACAGAGGACAAAAAGGAGGGGTTAGTGGGTTAGAGATTGTTGTAATAAGCCATAAAACCAAAGTCTTTATTAAGACCATGATTTTTAGGGCCTAGCAAAGTTATGATTTTAAGCTCAAAGACTTGCCTTTTGAAAGTGTTGTGCAAGTTTCCTTTGAGGATGAGGACTGAGAGGTCAGATATAGAGCGATCACTTTGTGAGAAGTGTTTCCCCCCAGGTGATGTGTTTTGTCTTTTGTCATTTTCCTGTGAGTTCATTTGAGAGCAGATTGATTGTCTAGTTTCACCCACATAGTTGTTATTGGGGCATTTAGTGCATTGGATGAGGTCCATCACATGTTGTGATAGGTATGTGTAGGACCCGTGGTTCTTGAAAGGTGTGCTGTGTTGATCATTGTAGCAGTAGAGATATGTCTGCAGGTTTTGCATTTGTTGTTCTGGCAGGGTCTGGTACATTTAAGCACAGTTGTTTTTGTGCTGGAAGATCAGAATCACAACAGATAATCCAGGTGATTGTCTGAGTCTGTTTTATCCCAGGCAATGTTCTCTAACAATGACTCGCGTATCATGCACAGGCCAAAAAATCATGTAGATTCTCTGCTAGATTTTCTACGGAGTCATGCAAGAAATTAGACTACAAATGAAAGCAATAGGGAGGATGCCATATTGTGGCCCCGTTGCATGTATATCATAGAAATACTAGACATATTGCTTACCTAGTGTTTGGTGTGGCATGCCCTTGAGACTGTTTCGTGCATTTAACTACTACAGCTTTTCCAGTGATCTCTTCGGATTGTGTACTCTGAACTTTTTCTACTACTCTTGGTTAATTGGCAGGCAAGGAAGGATGTCTATTTGCAGCTAAATTCCCATTCTTTTCGGTAGTTACAATGAGGTTGGGAGTTGTAATTTATTTATGCAGCAGGACTCGGGACTTCTGGTGCACCATCTAACATCCAGTCCCATTAACTGCTGAGCTCCTCCAGCAATGAGTTATTGAGCATTCTCAACTTGCAGTGAAGTGATGAGTGTGTAGTGCTCTCAGTCTCTGACAGGAGGTGCTCGTCAGGGCTTTTATACCATAAAAGATACAAAACCCACCTAATAGCCGCTCACTAGATTGAACCCTCCTTTTCCACTGATGTTCCCCTGGCTCCAGCAAGCAGAAGGAGCTCAAAGGATTCGTCCCAGTAGCACGCATTGAGTGAGTGGTTTATCACAGATTAGAATCAAACCCTTTTCTCTAACCCTAAGTCTGTACCACATCCTCTTTGCCATTGTTTTTGCTGTGCATCTATGGGCACTAAAAGGAAATAGGGCAAAGAAACATATTTATCCCACACCTGGGAGATGTTTGCAAGGGCAGAAAGCCCCTACAATATTGTATGTAGTTATAAATGTCTTTGAATGCACTATAGCTCTGTTTGTGTGCTTGTCTGGAAAAATCACATGACCCTCTCCAGCTCACATTACCTAGTGTGTTTTAATGATATACCATTGTAACTAAAATGCTACACAAGTGCTTGTAAAAAGCCAGAAGTTTTTCAGAACCAGTAAAGTGCTCCAACTCACAATTTCATCAAAAACACTGTAAAAGTAGCCGTACCCTTCATATCCCGAGGTGGAAAAGGTGCTGGAGATTTATGCCTTTCCTTGAACACGCAGATTTATAACAGTGTGTAATGTACATTCATTTCATCCATATTTATAACTGCATTGATGCAGAGTCTGGTATCCATTACTTTAATCTATGTAACTTGATCATCAGAAATTTGAACCATAATTTTTAACACATATTGCAAAGAATTTCTTTTTGATTCAAAAAGAAGAGAACTATATTAAAGCCCCAGCTGCAATTACTTATTAAAGCTGAACTTCTTTCCTGGAATACATGTGTTCTTTCACATATTCTCTGTGCCATTCTGTCCTGCACTGGTCTTTTACCTCAGAATAATTCTACAACCCCTCATTGTAAATACCTTGAGGGGAGAAAGAAAAAAATGATGCAGTTAAGGATCATATTTGGGTAGAATTCCTGTAAATAAATCTTTTACATCTTGGCAAAGTGAAATCAGAAATTGAAGAGTCAGTGACAGCAGTAGCCTCTAGTCACTTAAAGTGAAGTTAAAAAAAAAGAAATTCAGGGCCAGATCAAAGACTCCCATTGACAGCCAGCAGAAATTAAACCCAGATCCCATTTCACAAACATGGGCAATTGACACTCAACACATGGTTATCGTCCAGCTTTGGAAAATAAAACATCTCTACTCAAAGTCCTGAATGGATCACCCTACACTGAAGTTAATCAATGACCAGGTGCTGAGTAAGAATGGAGTCTGTTGCACTGTGTCACACCCATCATGGCCTCAGCAGGATTTTTATCATTTCATTAGCACACCAAGGTAAAGTTGGAGAATACTGTGTTAAAAATAGTTTCATCTAGTTCAAACACTGGTCAGAAAGACAAACAATTCAACCTACTCAAGGTTGTCTTTCTTTTTGAAAAATGATCTCTTACTCCTTCTCTCTGAATAGCATTTAAGGTGTTAATATTATTTGCTGATTTTATTTTATGTCCCTTTGGTGATGAGAAACCAAGACTAGGTTGTCTATCCATAATACCGGTGTCAACCAGTCATTCTACTGACTTCAGTGGAGTTACTCTGGATTTGCCTGCATGTAACTGAGAGCAGAATCTTGCTCATAGGATGACTAGATGGTGGGGATCTTCCTACTATGAACAATACTTTGAACCAGAAGTGGGTTTTTTTTAAAAAGCTTTTCATAGGATTTTATTTTTTTTTAATTTTCCCATGATACATTTTTTCATTGCCCCCCTCCCTTTTCTCCCTTCCCCCTTCCTTTTCCAGTTGCAAAATGGGGAGAAAGGGAGAGAAGGCCGGGAGAGGGGCGGGGGGGGGGGGACAAAAACAGGTATTTTTTCATGTTTTAGAGGTGGGTCTTTTTATTATTTTGAATTGAAAAAGTTGAAAGAAATTAAAATGATCCTTTTGGGGGGTGAGGTCTGTTTCTATTGGAATTTTTTTTTAATAGAAAACCTTTCCCGCCTTTAGATTTTTTAGTATTTGCGCCGTTGGACTTTTACCTGATTAAGATGATCAGGCCCATGGGGAGATTGTCTAATGCAGGGGTTCTCAACATTTTTCTTTCTGAGGCCCCTCCAACATGCTATTAAAAACTCCATGACCCACCAGTGCTACAATAGCTGGTTTTCTACAAATAAAAGCCAGGGCCGGCATTAGGGGTAGCAAGCAGGGCAATTGCCTGGGGCCCCACGCCACAAGGGTCCCTGCAAAGCTAAGTTGCTCAAGTTTTGGCTTCAGCCCCAGGTGGCAGGCCTGGGAGCCCTGGGCTTCAGCCCCACACAGTGGGGCTTCAGCTTTTTGCCCTGGACCCTAGCAAGTCTAACACTGGCCCTGCTTGGCAGCCCTCCTGAAATCCGCTCGTGATCCCCCAGCGGACCGCAGATCCCTGGTTGAGAGCCACTGGTCTAGTGAACTCCTTGGGTGAGAATCAGAAAAAAGAGTGAAGGTGAATTTAGGATCTGATTCACCTCCAAACAGAAGGGTAAGAGCCCTGCTTTAGCAGAGGACTTTGTCATGTGCCGAGCTTTAGTATTGTGAGTAATGCAACTGGCTTCAATGGAACTACTCATTTACTTGTAGTTAGGCATGGTCTTAACTGCCTTGCTGAAATGGGGCCATAAGCAATGACTTTCTAGAGCATAGTGAACTCTGTTATAAGGCACAAAACTTGTCTTTCAGCAACTGGTTAAGGGCCTGATTCACCGCTGCGGTACTTCAGTTTTATGACTGTTTGTTTCACTCCACCGATATCGCCTGAGTTGCACTGATGTAAAATTGGTGTGCTGCACTGGCACTTCAAACCCTGTATGATTACGTTTTTTAAACTTCAATGCATCTTCTCAGCAGTTTCAGTTAGATACAGACCCAAGCTACAGTGATTGGGCTAAGTCTGGATCTAAACATGCCAAAAATTGTGTTAGGAGGATCACATTGTTCTGCTTCAGACCTGTCTCTAATTTTAATGCCGTCTTCTATTTCCTTGGTTACCAGCATAGGACATAATAAGATATCAGATAACAGTGGAAAAAAGGCATGTTTTGATTGGTTCATGAAAATGTGGAAGAGGAGATGGACAGCTGAACTTTGTGTCCTCAAAAGTTCATATCGAGACTTCTGGAGTCTGCAAAATTTAGCAAAAAATCTCAAAGAAACAGCCTTTCCTTGAGGTTTAGTGTGTTAGCTGCTCTGCTTAGGTTGGAAAGTTCATGAAAACGATCTCTCTTCTAGAGCTGGTGAAAATATTTCACAATTTTAACAAAACTCACTAACTTTTTGTGGATATAGATATTTTTGCCATCTCTACCGTCTTCAGTTTTTCAGCAGTTCTAGTGATGGCAGGGTCAAAAACTATTTACCTAGTGTGCTTCTGATATCCCATCACCATAGAAATGATTCACCCCACAGGAATAAGAGGAGGACAAGTAATGGAGAAGCAAAGAAGTCAACTGCACATTTCAGAACCCATGAAAGACTTCATTTTAGATTATGTTCTAGTACAGGGCAGTGAGGTCCACAAAATCATTATTTATTCTCCAAGCCACTTCTGTCATCCCTAGACTATACATTGTAAATGTTGTTACTTTAACAGCCCATGTTGTCCATGCCATACCACTTCTTCCTATTGCAAACATGATGCATTATACTGATTGTAGTGAAGAAGCTACTCAGTGACATGTTCCTGTTGACACGGTGAAGTTCAGATACAGCTGCTGGGTGTTTAAAGACATCTAAATTTCTCTGCTGGTGAGAGGAACAGCAATTTTTTGCCAGTCGTCATGTTTCTCACAGCTGCTGTCACACCACTTGAAAACAGACCCCAGGTGACCAGAGTCCCAGATCCCTTTATGCAAGCTGCCATATGTCGCTATGGGTAATAGCTGACGCAGAACAGGTGTATGTCATCACGGCAGACCATCTGGAGGGCAGAGGATTCACAAAATAAAGGTACACTTTCAGTTTACAAAAGCTTTGGGAAGACTTTTTTTTTTTTTCCAAATAAACCCAGGAGCCCTGTGATTGTCATTTTTTTGGTTTTAATTGCACATTTATTTGAAGAAAAAAAGGGGGGAGGGTATTTTTAAAATATTTGTATTGGACTTGATCCTGCTTATATTAAAGGAACATGACCTTTGTTAAGCAGAGATGGGCTGAGAAGGGCAGTGTACAGATACTGATCTGATACTAAGGTTTGTGGGTCAAATTTGAGGCTGAATCACAACTAGAGTTCAGATTTAGTGTGACAAAGCTGAAATCTTGTCAGTCCCAAATGGTTGCAATACCATGAGATTAATATATTTTGTGAGATTTCTGCCATCTTGAAAAGTGAGACTCTTGAGGGACAAGCCCTTTTCATGCGATCTCTGCACCAGAAGTGGAAAATAGCCATCTTTCTGGTTTTGAACATAACCTGGAAAGAACTGGTCAAGGGCAGGCTTAGATTTTGAGGACTTAAAATCAACCCTGAAATCTGAAGAGGTTTCACTTAGGAAATATATCTACTAATGTATGAAAATGGTACTAAGTTGTAAACTTGAGTTTTGGATGTAGATCCACATCCAAAGTTTTGGGATGCTTTGAACTGGCATTTTGATTCGGTTCATTATTAGAGAAAAGAAAAGCTCCATAGTTTGCATGTGCCTTGGAATTTACCCCCACGTTCAAAGATTTTTGGATCCATCAATTGTAAGGTTGGTCCTATATCTAATAACACTACGTTATTAAAATGAAATAATTTTATAAATCAAATTTGGTTTTTACCATTTATACTGTATCTTTACACTGAAGGGTAAACCATACATTATTTTCACTGAATTAAAGATAATCCAATATTTCTATTCCCGTTAGGTTTTCTACAGCCCTTTTAAAAAACAAAAATCTAACGTATAGATTTAAAATTAAAGCAGGTGTCCCCTTTAGTCTCATTCAATTATCTTACTGTATATCAATTTACTTAGTTCCTGGTTCCCCATAACAGTCAAGGAGACTCTTTCCATTGCCTTCAATGGACTTCTGATCAAGGTGTCATTGCTTTCAGAACTTTATCTATCAGTAAATAGCTGTGAATTTTTGTAAATGATTATTTTTATATGTACATGTGAATGCAATGGTTGGTAATATTTAAGGTGGCTTTGTTTTAGCAGAAAAAGAAAATTTCATTGACATTGGGAATCAAATTACTTCAACCTCACTGTTGTTTCCATGGCTTCCAAATGAGCAAGACTCTCAAAGTATGGCTTCAAATCTTACGTACACAGAAATGACTTGCTAATGGAACCCTAAAGGATTTAATGGGGTTACACCAGAGAGTAATTTTGCCCAGCAGAATCAGACCAGTCATTTACATAAAATTGCTACTGTACATCATTTGTCACGTTGATGCATTTGCTGAGAGATTGACTTTTGTAACAGTGGGTTCACATCATAAGTCATAATTATTTGTATCCTCCTTAGCTGCTCATTGTGATGTGCATTACACATCCCAGAGGATTTTGATAAAGGACTTGCAATGCAACAGCATGCTGTTGAAACATGCAGCAGCTGGAGAAACAACACATGGAGTTTCTCTTTGGAAAATTGCAAACATAATTAGAAATATTATTTTTAAAAAGAGTGAGGGGGGATTAGGTGGCTTGAATGGCCTTGATTGAAAAGCACATTTCATCTGCTCTCTTGTACTGTGCGTCACGTGTTTTTTTTATGAGTCTTTCTTTAAAAAATTTTTTTAATGAATCTGGTGCCTTATTTTCAGAAGCACAGAACATCCAGAACTTCAGGAGAAGTCAATGGGAGCTCTGGATGCACAGCACCTCTGATGAATCAAGTGTTCCTGAAAGTTGCTGGCCTATTTGCTGCCCGTACACAAAACCATAAAGACCCCCTCCTCAGCAGAGGGGAGGGACTAAAAGAAAGAAGGGGATCAATTAATTACAGGGGGGAAAGCAAGTACAAACAGGAACAGGAGTGCAGGTCATAGTGACAAAATAAAAGAACCAGAAGGGGACACTGAGCAGAGAACCCCAGATAGCAACCACTGCTCCACAAAAGACACCAAAGAGTCATGGATGCTGCCCAGGGGAATTCTGCCTGTATGCATTGAAGGTAAAAGTGAATGAAAATAGCCTCCCCCAGTCACAAATAACTTGTCCATCCAACCTTCTTTCTTCTGCTAGACTGGTAAATGACTATCTTGGTCAGCACAGGAGGAGGTTGCAAAGGAGTCTTCATGGGACCATAGATAGATAGTGCATAAATAAAAAGATGCAAGGAAAAGTGCAACCTGGCCCTCAATAAGAGATTCTGTAGAAAGCAGAAAGGTTCTGCAACCTGGCACACTCTAAGTGAACATCACTGGGGATTTGCCACTTACTACAAAAGGAAATGGTGTCAGGGGACCCCGTGAACCTTACCAACAACTCATAAACTCATAGACATTAAGGGCAGAAGGGACCATCATGATCATCTAGCTTGACCTTCTGCATGTTGCAGGCCACAGAACCTCACCCAGCTACCCCTGAATAGGTCCATAACCTGTGGCCAAATTACTGAAGTCCTTCAATTCAAGTTACAGAGATTCCACCATTTAGTCTAGTTCACATCAGCAAGTGATCTGTGCCCTTTCCTGCAGAGGAAGGCAAAACAAACAAACAAACCCCAAACAAACAACCCCCCAAACCAAAAACCACAGCATCTCTGCCAATCTGGCCTGGGCAGAAAATTTCTTCCTGACCCCAAATATGGTGATCAGTTGGACCTTGATCATGTGAGTGAGACCCACCAGTCAAACACCTGGAAGAAATTATCTGTAGTAACTCAGAGTCTGTCCCATCTCCAGCCACTGGAGATATTTGCTAATAGCAGTTGTGGATGGGCCATATGCCATTGTAGGTAACCTCCTCTTACCATCTCCTCCATAAACTTATCAAGCTCAGTCTTGAAACCAGTTAGGTTTTTGCCCCCCACTGCTCCCCTTGGAAGGCTGTTGCAGAACTTCACTCCTCTGATGAATCCTTGTGGCATTCCTCATTGTTTTTGCTGAGTCAGACTAACACGGCAATCCCTCTGAAACTCCTCTGATGGTTAGAAACCATTGTCTAATTTTCAGCCTAAACTTATTGCTGGCTAGTTTATATCCATTTGTTCTTGTGCCAACATTGGCTGTTGCCTCAAATAACTCCTCTCCCTCCCTTGTGTTTATCCCTCTTAAGTATTTATTGAGAGCAATCATATCTCCTGTCAGCGTTCATTTTGTTAGGCTGAAAAAGCCAACCTCCTTAAGTCTCTTCTTGTAAGGCAGGGTCTCCATTCCTCTGATCATCCTAGTAGCCCTTCTCTGCACCTGTTTCAGTTTGAATTCTTCTTTCTTAAACATGGGAGATCAGAACTGTCGTCTGTCCTTTAACCAGTTCCTTACCCACCTTTCAATTCTCATATTAATCCCCATCTCCTCCAATGTAACTAATAATTTCCCATGTGGAACTGTATCAAATGCTTTACTGAAATCCAGGTAGATTAGACCTACTGCATTTCCTTTGTCTAGAAATGTGGTTGTCTTCTCAAAGAAAGCGATCAGGTTGGTCTGGCGTGATCTGCCTTTTGTAAAACCATATTGTATTTTATCCTAATTACCATTTACCTCTATCTTTAATTACTCTTGCTTTCAAAATTTGTTGTAAGGCTTTGCATACTGCCAATTTATGTCCCTGTTGCGCCATTGTTGAAAGGTGCTGGATTGATGTATCTGTAGAGAAAAATCCTCTCTCTCTAATCACATGGGCATTGTTAGCATCCTCAATCCTGTGTAGAAAGGACCAAGTCAAAAAATAAACCCTCAAGGTCATTCTGTCCTTGAACTCAGCTGAGGCAGTTGATGAGCTCAGAGTCAGTCAGTGTGAGATGTGGAGATTACTCTGTTATTAATTGTATTACAGTAGCTCTTAGACGCGCCAGCTGAGATTGTGGCCCCATTGTGCTAGTTGCTCTTATAGCTTATTGGAAATTTTCCTATGGAGCAGTTTTCCCCAACAGAAAATGCTGGTACAGCGAGATTGAAACGTTTGGAGGGAACATGTCAGTTCCATTGAAACTTGTGACAGCCCCACTGCCGGGTTTCCTGCCAGCTCCCCAGCCTGGCCCCACAGGCTCCCTGGTCTTCCAGACTAGCAAAGCATTTGGCTTGCCTAGGTGTTGGGCAGCCCACAGAGGCAGACAAAAAAAATCCATTTCAATTCTCACCACACAGATTTTTTTCAGAATTTAGTGCCCATGAAAAATTTCACATTTTGGACTTTTCATCATGATTTGCATCTGGTCCCCCCACCCAATTTGAAATTTCTAGGAGCTAAATTCTGTTAGCCAGCCAGCTCTTGATGCTGTACAAACACACAGATAGTCCCTGTCCTAAAAAGTTTACAGTCTCAATGGACATGACAACATGTGGGAGAAAGTATTGCTTATCCCCATTTACAGCTGAGGCCTGGAGAGATGAAAGGATTTCTCCAATGTTACTCGGGAAGTCTATAGCAGAGCAGGGGAGTGAACCTAGATAGCCCAAGTCCTAATCCAGTGGCCCAACCCCAAGACCATCCTTCCTCTTCCTTGCAAAGAAGCAAATAGACAACACCAACCAATTTCATGCACAAGTGTGTATCAGTTGTAAGAGCTAATCCATTTTTATACAAAGCCTTTGTAATTAAGCAGAGCCTTGAAGTGACTGCAGGCAAACAGGAGTTGGCATATCGCAGTACTGAATACCTCTAAACATAACCAGTGCTGCGGCCATGACAAAAATCTATCATGAGTGTCGAGCATCATGCCAGGTGGCATGATGGCAACATCACTCAATATACTCTCCAGGGAGCAATCCAGGGAGCTGGACTAAATCAACTGTCTTTCCAGAGTCTAATTTCTATGATTCTATCAAGATCTCAAATAAAACAAGAGTTGCTTAAAGCCAGCTAGGCTTGTTTGGATCTGCACATGCTGTACGCCTTGTAGCTAATCAATATATGGAAGACAATTTCAGGTGTGATGCAAAATAAACATGTTTCAGCTGAAAGGACTATGGTAGATGAGACCAGTAAATCTTCAGAATGTGGATAGCCTCACCTGAAGGAAAAATAAAAATGTAAATGGGACCAAAACAAACAAAAAGAGGTACAAATGGTTGTGTTCAATATGTCAACCCAAAAGGGTGATGTGGCTTTGGTAGGCATGGGTGCATGTAGTTTTTCTCTTAAAAATGGGGCTTCACTCTGATGATGGAAATAAATGGTTGCCATAATCAGAATGAATACACTTACTATAGGGGCACATGTAGTGGGTGCCAGGCAGCTGCTGAAAATCAGGACGCTTATTTAAGCACTTAAATAGGGATCTTGGGGTTCCCACTTCTGAAAATTTCAGCCCCAGGCTCTTTGAACTCTGTGGGCATTGATAACCATCCAGTTCTTGGAGGTACAAATTCAGGGAATGGAGATTATAGCATCTTCCCTAGCACATATTGCACTAGGGATTATGGAGCATCTGAATTCCCTTGAATACCGGCTGTGAATGTGTGTGTGTGTGTGTGTGTGTGTGTGTGTGTGTGTGTGTGTGTGTGTGTGTGTGTGTGTGTGTGTGTGTAAAAGACACATCTTGCCCCTCAGAAGCCTCTTTAGGACTAAGGAAGAAGCAGCACATACTGAGCAGCAGTATGATATGCCTGCTGGGATGAGGTAGAAAGTTGTCATCTGCTACCAAGCAGAATCAAAGCGGAGAAAAGGATGGGAGTGGCTAGCCTCTCCCACAAACTGAGCAACTGGGTCACTTCTGAAGACATCAGATAAGGTGTGTGGCTCAGGAATGACAAGGAATGGCTCTGGGGCATCTTTGGAGAGCATTATTGAGGAGACCTGACATTGGCAAACTTCATAAACTTGGACTACTGATCTATGATGTGATGGATCCCAAACCTAACCTGATTTTGGACAATTTCAGTATTCTATCTATTTCATGCAGTATTGGTTAAAACCCTTTGGAACTGCTGTCCATATTCAGATAAATCATATGCCTGATGTCAGTTCAAAGGCTAGCAATGTGCATAGGATACTAAATGCAGTTGTTTCCCCCTATTTTAACACTGAGTAACAGAGGCCTTTACCAGTGTAGAATATCTTTTTTAGCTTCCCTTTGTTGTATAGTTGAACCCTCCAGAGAGACTGAAGCTAATCTGTGACAACCTGCTATGAAACCTATTGTGCTTCCATCTGGAAAATTAGGTAAAAAGCATAATCTTGCTGATAACCAAGTACAGCACTTGAAAATACATGACAGGGGAAAGGAAAAACTGTATATAGTTCTACCATAAAAATAGAGAGACTTCCCTCATGGTCTTACATTGAGACAATTATCCTAAAGTTTCAGGATTTAACAGTCTTTAATAATAATAATGAATGTCCAGGGTAATGATGAGGCTATATGGTGGCAGCACCTAGGATCCCCCATGAGGACTCCATTGTGCTCGACCCTGTTCAGGCAAGTAGCAAAGATGACAGTCTCTGTCTCAGAGAGCTCACAATCTACACGTCAGGTAGGAAACGACAGGTGCAAGGAGCCAAATGAGGTTTGAGTGGAGGAAGATAGAATAGAATAGATGAACAGAGCTTTAGCAGAAAATCAGAAGTCATGGGTAGCCCATGCCAGAGGGGAGTTATTTGTAAACATCATGGTAGAGGTAGATTTTAAAGAGGAATTTAAAAAGATACGGTGTTTGGTTTATGAAGCTAGACAGGGATTTTTTCCCAAACATTCTGCAGAACAGCTGCCATCTAACAAACAAAAACAACCAAGGAGAGAAAAAACAGACTTAGATATGGAACTACTTAATGTTCAGAATTTCTGAAAATCAGGCAAGTTATTTAGGCACCTAATTATTTATTGACATAGGAGCCTAACTTTTAGAAAATCCTGGCACTGATATTCATCATATGACAAGAAGTTGCTTAACTGATCATTCAAATTCAGTGGACTATATATACAGCAAAGCAAAAAAACTGCAGGCAATTTTATTGTAGCTTGAAATCTGACTCTTAGCTTCATGAGTAAAGTATCCATAAATGGAAGAAACAGTGAAAGTCTATAAGATTTTGTACAGAGTCCAATGGTACATGATGGCAATAGTGTAAGTCCTTTGGAACTGTGGCTCTTGAAAAATATGAACTAAATTTTGTTTTGTTTTTGAGTTCATCCTCATCTCTTTACCCATCTTCAAAGATCTGTTTCACCATTTCAATACAGTTCTTAGCCACAATCAAGTCAATATCTATGGCTAGCATGTTTGTCTCATGCAAAGCTGCTTCAAAGATGTTGAGATGATAAAACCTTATACCCTGGAAAGCACAAAGGAGAGTATTTATACATCTTGTGGTATGTTCAAACCTTCTATATTCTCCACCATATTCAAAAGACATGGGTGGAAAATAATGACAGCATTGTGTCACACATCGAAAGCTGGTAAATGTGCAGTGCTGTGAAGGACTTGCTATGTCATCAGAAGCACTTTTGACAGGATGTTGCAGATAGGTCACTTGGTAGGTTGATTTATTGATGAAAGTTGTTGTTGCATTTATAACCAAGCTGTTGCCAAGTGCAGGCATCTCACTAGGTGTATTGATCACCAGGTTCTGATAACGGGTTGCACAAACATACAGTGCAACTAGATACTCACTGTGAATGAATTCCTGAGTTCCAGAAAAGCAGCCAGTCATCATACGAGCTTTATCAAATCCCAAACCTAACAATCCACTGTGAGATCACTCATATAATTCACACCGAGTGGATTGTTAGGTTTGGGATTTGATGAAGCTCGTATGATGATGATTCATTGTCTTGCAGCCTTATCGGTTCTGTCAGATGGATAGAGTTCTGCTCTTTGTGTCAAGGACTGTCCTCTGACTCTGTGTACAGCTCCTAGCAAGCTCACACAGCTGGTCAGCAGAAGAAACAGGAATAGAACCCAGGTTTCCAAATCCAGCGGCCTATCTGCTAGACCAGGGGTGGGCAAACTTTTTGGCCCGTGGACCACATCTGGGTGGGGAAATTGCATGCAGGGCCATGAATGTAGGGCTGGGGCAGGGGGCTGGGGTGCGGGAGGGGGGGGGGGGGGGGGGGGGGGTGGGGGAGAGGGGGGGGGGTGCAGGAGGGGGCTCGGGGCAGGGGGTGGGGGCAGAGGAGGGTTGCAGAGTGTGTAAGGGGGCCCAGGGCAGGGGGTTGGGATGCAGGGGGTGCGGCAGGGGGCTCAGGGCAAAGGGCTGGGGTGCAGGAGGGGTGGGGCAGGGGGCTCAGGGCAGGGGGTTGGGGTGCAGGGTGTGCAGGGTGTGGCAGGGGGCTCAGGGCNCTGGGTGGGGAAATTGCATGCAGGGCCATGAATGTAGGGCTGGGGCAGGGGGCTGGGGTGCGGGAGGGAGTGTGGGGTGTGGGAGAGTGTGCGGTGTGCAGGAAGGGGCTCAGGGCAAGGGGTTGGGGCAGAGGAGGGTTGCAGAGTGTGTAAGGGGGCTCAGGGCAGGGGGTTGGGGTGCANGCAGGGGGTTGGGATGCAGGGGGTGCGGCAGGGGGCTCAGGGCAAAGGGCTGGGGTGCAGGCAGGGTGCAGCAGGGGGCTCAGGGCAGGGGGTTGGGGTGTGGGGTGCAGGAGGGGTTTGGGGTGCAGGCTCTGGCCCGGTGCCACTTACCTCGAGCAGCTCCAGGGTGGCAGCGGCGCACAACAGGGCTAAGGCAGGCTCCCTGCCTGCCATGGCCCCACACTGCTCCCGGAAGTGGCCAGCATGTCCGGCAGTGGCTTCTGGGGGTGGGGTGGGGCAGGTGGCTCTGCCGCGTGCTGCCCTCACCTGTGGGTACCACCCCTGTAGCTCCATTGGCCGCAGTTCCCCATTCCCGCCCAATGGGAGCTGTGGGGGACGGTGCCTGCAGGCAAGGGCAGCGTGCGGAGCCCTCTGCCCCCCCCCCCCCCATTTGCCCAGGGGCCGCAGGGATGTGGTGCCGGCCTCTTCCAGGAGCGGCGCCGGGCCAGGGCAGGCAGGGAGCCTGCCTTAGCCCCACTGTGCCATGGGGCTGGCAATCCCGTGGACCGGATAGAAAGCCCTGACGGGCCAGATCCGGCCCGCAGGCCGTAGTTTGCCCTCCCCTGCACTAGACCATGCTTTCTGCGACTGCTTTACATGTATTACCCATATGGTTTTATACAGAATCATTGTTTCTTTTGATCTCAAGATCATTGCTTTGGCTAAATTGCCTGCAAAGATCAGATCCTCCATTATTGCTCACCAGAAAGTTCTTTGCTGCCTCTGTTCTTTTTGTGGCATTTTGTTAGGTGAGGAGCTGGGAATATAACCAGCACTTTCCTGAAGGTCTTTTTTTAGAGTTTTTTCACTACTTCCATGACCACCTTCCTGTTGGCCAAGATGACACTGCACTTGCAGAATATATCTTTCTGTACATCAATGTAGGCTGTTCCATCATTCATTGGAAGGCGCTCATGGCAGACATAATTTCCTACTTGACTGAATATCGAAAATGACACTGGTATTTCCTGGTGTCTATGTGTTTAGCCAAATATCTCCACATTCTTAATCATTAACTCTGCTGTTTCAGAGATACTGCTGAACAGGTCCTGATGAGACAGGCTCATCAGGCACCCTAAGTGCTAGCTCTGAAGCAGATGTGAATGAGAAACAATGTTCAGTTGTTGAGGATGAAGAAGATGTTGGAGTAGATAAATGACAAGGTGGCATTTGTGTGGAGGCAGCTGAAGATGGGATAACCCAAGAGGATAATTAATGTGCTGAAACAGGAGTCAGATGTCAATAGAATCAAATTTTCTGGTCATTTGGGTGCTAATTTGGTAGCAGGCATTGATGGGGCAGACTTGTCCAACAGCTGGTTTGTGAAGTTCAGTGTTGCCTGTCTTAATGGCTTGTTAAAGGGAGTTGACGTTTTGCTGAAGGTGATGTCAGCCAAAGAAAAATAAATGTTGAGAAACTGGTTAGAAAGAGCCATTTTTTAAATTTTCTACTGAAGACCCACTTTGCCAAAGTGTCCTTGCAATGAAACATCCAGCTGAAAAATTATATTTTCTCTTTTTAAAACACTCTCTTGTCAAGCAGTAGGTCCCTGCATGGATGTGCAGAACCATTCTGCTCATTCACATGATCAGCCAGAACAGCTGGGTCTTGTGAGGTGCATATAAAGGGAAGGAGTCTCTCTAGGCAAGAAGGCTTTGACAGGGAAACCCTAGCCATCTGCTAACCGCCCAAGGAAGGAAGCTATCTCAGGCTGTGGTGTTTATTTGTGGGCCTGATTCAATGCCCGCTGAAACAATGGGATGATTTCATGAGACAGGGATGGGGGATTTGGACAGTAACCTGATAGATGTGTACATATGTATATATGTGTGTATGTATAATGTACTTACGAAGTACAGTGGAGCAGGTTGATAAAAGAAGTCTTTGTCAATCTACCGCTGTCTACACAGGGACTTAGGTCAACTTAGCTACACCACTCTGAGGTGTGGATTTTTCGCATCCCTAACTGGTACAGATAAACTGACTTAATTTTCTAGTGTAGACCAGGCCTCAGTCCCTTCCCACTTCCTCCAGGGCCTCCTTATCTCTTGCCCTTGCTGTTCTGCTAGATACTAATAGCCCACCCTTACATCTTAGACTTTTGCTGCACATTGGGCTACCCACATTTTCCATCCTTGCCTGTCAACTGTCCTTCTCTCCAAATCTTCCCATTTCATGTTCAGGTGATTGATGTCTTTCAGAACTGTTCATTTCCATGTTATTCGCGGTCTTCCTCTCTTTCTTCTTGTGTTTTCTGGCTTCCATTCAAGGGCGGTATTTAGTAAGCATTATTTTTCCATTCTCAGCACATCCTACCCACTTATGTCTTCTTTTGTAGATTATTTGTGAGAGGGTGCCTTGACCAGTAATTTTTCTGACTTCTTCATTCGTCTTCCTATCTCTATATGTTATTCCCAATATTCTTCTCAGACATTTATAATGAAATGCATCCAGCTTTTGCGTATCTTTCATGTCTTACTGCTATACGTTGTGATGGCGATAACAATTGCTTTGTACACATTCAGTTTTATCTTGAGGGAGATGTTTTTGAGATGCCAGATGTTTTTGAGTCTTCCAAATGCAGCGTTTGCCTTCCTGATTCTTCGTCTTATTTCCTTATAGTCCACCCCAATCAGAACTAAATGGAATTCCAAGAGGGGCTGAAACTCCCATTTTCAAGAAGCCATGATCAAAATAAGTAAATCTTTGCTAATCTCTAGACATCAAGGCAAAGGAAACTTTACCAGACAGGGTACTTTACAGGTTGCCTCTATTTTAGAAAAGTCTTAAGAGTGTTGATTAAGCTGCTTGTTTTTTTAGCTGCATAGTTTCCTAGTTTGAATCTGATGCTAAAATATAAAACCATTCCATCAGCAATAACAACAACAAAAAGTCACCGTTCCTCCTAGATATCACACTGATGGTGTAAGGGCATGCAGCTCTTAGTGAAGTCTCTGTGCCAAGTTCAATGGTCATAAAACAAATGTGAGTGGTAAAGTGATAAAATCTGTAACAATTGGGCATTCAGTGAGTGTGCAAAATGAATGTAACTTGCACATGCTGTGAGGAGAGAGGAGATGGTATTGTAGGGAAAGCAGCTAACAGGAGGGTGCAAAATAAAGCAGGGTCTGCTGCTTTCCCTTATACCCTGCATCTAGTTGCTTTGCATGCTACATACTCCTTTTTCATCTTCATGGTGTGTAAGTCCCATTCATTTTGCACAGCCACTGAATGCTAAATCATTTCAAGGTATCCTACTTTACCATTTACACCTCATTTATGAGGCAATTACATCTGGTGTGTAACTTACACCAATCAATATGGCCCAATGGACTACATTCATTCAGTGTGAATCTGGAGTAACTCAGCAGAGCTAATCTAGATTTACACTGGTGTTACTAGGATCAGAATCTAGTCCAATGCCTGCCTCTTCTAGGCCAGCTGCTGTATACACCAGCATAGCTCCACTGAAATCAATGGAGCTATGCGACATCCACTAAGGATCTGGCCTTTGGCACATGATCAATTTCTTGTATAGCTCACATTAATATTTATTTCTGTGTAGCTGCAAGATGAAAATACAAGTATTGTAGCTGGTTGTTTTCTAAGAATTTATCTGCCCGTATCTTGGTTTTATTTTTAATCTGAAATTGTGCTTTCTGCATTTGCAGTCAAGATTCTCCATGCACCTTTCATTGTGCCTGCAACAACTGCCTGCTCATTTTCAAAGTCCAAAGTATCCTTTCGCCTCACAAATGTGACAGGCTGAGAGAGGCCACTCTGGTAGCTGAATTTGTAAACTCCCGTCCATCATTTGTGTGCCACATTCAGTATAGGGTTGGAAGCACCTTGTTTTTTCTCAAGACAGCTGAGCCAGAGCAGGTATCATGACTGTTTCTGAAATTGATCACTGTGCAGGAACACAGTCATTTAACGAGGAGGAAAAGACTTGGTTGATCTGTAAGTGTCTCTCCACTCTAAAGGTCATCACTGAGCGCTCTTTGGCATTGTCTATGTTACGTATGCCCCAAAAGAGAGTCAGGACTGAGCTGTCCATAGGGCTGCAATTCTGTTTGGTCATGCAAGAGTACCCAAGCTCATTACCTCCTCCCCCATTGCACACCTATGTTAAGGCTAAACAGAAACCAGACCTATGAATCCAAGAGTCCCGTTGATTTCAGTGGGCATTGACTCAATCCCTATATGAGTAGAGTAGTATGGGAAGAATAAAGTACAGTGCACCTAATAATGGGCAAAATCCTCACCTGATTTCAATGGAACTATGTATATTTACACTAATTGAGGATCTGGTCTCATTATTTATATTACTGAGGGGTTCTGATATTAGCAAGGAGTGACTTCCATCTGAGACAAATGTAACATATTTTTCTCTGGTTAGGCCAAGGGCACACTTCTGTTTTGGCAAACTTGCTAAAGCTGTTGCTTCTGGATCATGATGGGTCCTTTGATCTACAGTGTATTGTCCATTACACAAAGGAAACAAGAACCAAGAACCTACTTCTTCAGACCTACCTCTTATTTTGTGGAGTAGCACTACTCAGTTTGTCTCAGGCATTAAGGCATTACAGTTGTCACTGGATAATGCAGTGGTCCATGTAGTAGGCTATTATGTACCCCTCAATGGACAATGCCCCAGATGCTTCAGAGAAAACTGTAACCCTCTTTTGACAATACAAACCATTGCCATTACCACAGTCTGCAGAAGTATGCCCCTCCTTGTGCGAGAAAGGGGAAATTACCCCAGAGGGAATTTTGTTGCTGATCTCAGCTGGTGTTCAGTTCATCTTATCCCAGAAGTATAGAAGTGACTATCCTGATTTTTTGGGGCTTAATTTAATTAGACAGTTGCTAAAGTTCTCATTGAGACTTAAATACTTTTAAAAAGTATTTATTTTTAGTCTCAATTAGACTTACATACAGACCCGATGAACTCTGTGTCTTTGTTTCCAGTCTAAATCCTTGT
Organism: Platysternon megacephalum; assembly: GCA_003942145.1. Taxonomy (NCBI): domain Eukaryota; kingdom Metazoa; phylum Chordata; order Testudines; family Platysternidae; genus Platysternon; species Platysternon megacephalum. Next base: position 1,196,433 of record QXTE01000214.1, on the reverse strand, counting down.
CTGTCTTGTAAGCTGTTCAGGGCAAAGACTGCCTCTTGCTATGCATTTGTATAGCCTCAGTCTTGGACTGATAGTCAGCTAATTAATGAGCCACACTTTGTTCAGTTTGGAACCATTGGCAAAATCCTGTGAAAATACTAATAATGGATACCGTTTTGGATATTGCCTTTAGTGAGGAAAAATATATACCTTAGAATGGGCTTAGAAATCCCCTGACGGCACTGAAGGAAACAAGATGAAAAGAAATTTATTTTTATGCCACCGATGTGACTAATTGGTTACTGTCCCCCTGTTTGTATCAATACTTTTCATTTCCTCTCCCTGACTGTATGTCCACTAGTGCCAAGCTTCCCTTTATTTTCTGCAGCTCCCTCTGTTCTGATATCTGCAAGCCTTTTTGTAGTTGGGTTCTGCCCTTGTCTGTTTTTTTCTTCAGTTTTGATGATGTCCTCAAATTTGATCCTGGTTGAATTTACACCAAGGTAATACCTGACAAAGATAGACATGAAACAGACATGAGTGGTACAGAAACCAGCTTCATCTTCCTGCTCTCCACTTTGGTCAAAAGAGCTGCTGGGATAGTTAAGCAAAAGTCCTGGATTTATTTACAGCTAGCTGCAAATGTCACTGTTCAAAGACTTCCCATTCATTATATAAAGAACTTCCACAGGCCACCATGCACTGCTATGAGTGACTAATACATTTCAAAGATCCTTAGATGACTAGTCTAATGCATTTCAAAACAATTCAAGGAACTTCAGTGATTGATGTTGAAAATGGAGAATCAGACTTCTGTAAAAGCCATCTGTATTACTTCGGAGACTTCTCTCTACCATGGGCTCTGATAATCCACTTTATCAAGAGATTTTTATAACTAGTTTCAAAGGCAACTTCTGAACTCCCCCTTCAATCTTGTCAAATTTCTCTTTGGGAAAAGTCAGTTAGATCCTCAGCAGAGAAAGAGGGGAGAGTTCTAGAAGGAAGCAGAAGTGCTTTAATACCAGCTCTTATGTTGCACTTTTCCTCATATCAGTATCATTATCCCCATTTTATAGATAGGGAAACTGAGACACAGAGAAGTGACGTGACTTGCCCAAGGTCACCCAGCAGGCCAGGGTCTGAGCTTGGAATACAACCCATGTCTTCTGAGTCTCAGTCTAGCGCAGTATTCATGAGGCCGCACTGGCTCCGCAATGAGTGTTGAATGAATGGTTGGAATTGTGGGTATGGGATTCATTAATGGGAGAATGTATTGTTTGGTCAAGAAGATGGTAGAAGGAAAGAACAAAATGGTAGTGGAGGATATGTCCACCTCACTGGAAGACATCCTCCAGAGGTTGTCTTCTGTAGTGCATGAGTGGAGGAGGAAGCAATGTTGGGGGCGAGACAAGGCTGGTTGGGCAGAGCTGAAAGGTGGAAGAGGTGAAAAAGTAATTGAGGGTGGGTGGAGAGCATGGAGTGAAGTCAAAGGGCCAAATTTTGCCCTCTGTATCTATACCCATGCATTTCATTAACTCCACCAAGTAAATATTTGGCCCAGTAATTTCCATTAACATGGATGGGAATTTTGTATATGATCTTCCCATATATCAACTGGTGACTAAACTACTTTAGCCTCAAAGTCATATCTTGGAAGAAAGAAAACTCTGGTTGGAATTTCTTTTTTTTTTTTATTTGGAAGGATGGGATTTGTTTCCTCTCTCAACTTAGCCAACTTTTTTTCTTATTTTCTGTTTAAACAAAAACAAAGTATTTTCCCTTTATACTGCCGGATCTTTCAAGGGAAGTGCTCTGCACTGAGTTCTCCATTCCTCTACTCTAGATAAACTTTGATCAGTTCAGGCTGGCTGGAAATCTGGGTGTCCTTATACTTGGAACCTTATCATAGACATTTGCGCGGAAGAAGGACAAATCAGACTAACACGGCATCTTAAATTCAGGGCTGAGGAAAGAGATGACTGCATTCCTTGGGTTTGTCAATATGATATTCCACTCTTGATTCTCATCTAGCTGTCACCTACTTGGACAAGCATCACAAAGTAGGCTTGGAAATTGCACTGAGTGGCATTGATCAATCCAAAATCCATTCCTTTGGCAGGTCCTTAGAAAAAGGAACAAGTTGTAGAGTTCCTTCCAGTGGGATTGCATGTTGAGAAATTGGGGCAGAATCTGAAATTGGCCCTATGTGTTTTCATTAACAATCCTTACATGGGATAGAGAAATTCCCCTGCATAGCTCCTGATTTGAAAGACATTTGAGCTTTAGGTGATCAAACTAACACTTTGCAAGTGCAGGGTCATCAACAGTTGCAAATGCACAGTGGAAACGGAGCAGGAGATGCTTGCTTGGGTTATGAAATGTGGTGGAGTTAGAGTACACACTAGAGATTTGTTCATTTTAGCAAACCTGGCAGAACCTTACTGTGACCTAAATAGAGTACCTTGCTCTACATAAAGCATGCATCAGGGTATTTCTTGATTTATTCATGAAAGGTTTGCTTTACAAAGGCATTTGGAACTGTGTAATCTCAAAATACATGATACATATAGCTCGCTGCTCTGTTGGCATTTTCACAAATTGCTTTGATATATGGCTGTAACGTATGAAAGCACAGCGAGGCCAATTTAAATACTTGATACTGGAGTAAACTGGTTAAAAGAGTAAATTAGATCTAACCTACAGATTTCTTCTGCTACCTCACAGAGAAGGTTGCTGTCTAGAATGAATAATTGATGAAGGGATGGCAAACCAAACATTTAAAGTGGATAAAATGCTCTGGTATTAAATGGGGAGTTATAGGGCCAGATGCATAGTTGGTGTAAATTGGCATAGCTTCTTTGATGTCAGTGGAACTATGTGGGTTTATATCAGCTGAGGATCTGGCACCTAATATTTATCAGATCAATTGACTAAACAAATCTGCCGCATCCTAGCCATTTTCATAGAATCATAGAAGCATAGAAGATTAGGGTTGGAAGAGACCTCAGGAGGACATCTGGTCCAACCCCCTGCTCAAATCAGGACCAACCCCAATTTTGTGCCTCCTGTAGTCCTTCCTCATGGAGAATAAGCTCATATTTAATCAAGACTATGCATTTATTAAGAAGTGTCCACTAACTATTTTTAATATGTCCCTTAACATTCCTATATGTTTCTTACTGCAATATTTTTGGCAGCAGAGCAGATGGGGTTCGCTGCTTGCAAGGAAGCTTTATTTTGGAGCTTTGGAAGAAATTGGGATTAATTTATAATAAAATGAAAGTGACATTTGTAAAGACGGTAAGAGTGGAATGCCAGAATCTATTACACTGATATCTTACAAATGCACTGGCATTCTCCATTGGTGAGTTAATGTTCAAAACCTATCAGCATTACTTGCTGAACTTATTGCAACTTAATGGCAAATTTCCAGATTTTTAGCATGCCAAACATCTTATAATAGATGAGACTGTGCAAAAAATTTTAATCTCCTCAGTTCAGTTCTGCATCATGCTGCAATGGGAATTTAACTGGTTTTCTGTAGTAGAGGGAAGAAGAGAACCAACCCCATCCTCCATGCTTTGTTTTATTGAAGAGTCAAGGTAGGTCAGCAGTATTTCATCCTCATGGACACTGGATGTATCCCATTGTTGGCAGCTCCTGAGAAATTCCAATTGAAGCCTCATCCTAAATTTAGTATGAGACAACTAAAAAGCTGATTTATATGCATGAGTTGGGTTCAAGTCTGATTGTTCCTGATGATCCCTTACAAAGGAAACTCTGTATTTGGTTTCCTTTTATACAGAGTTGAAAACTCTGTAGAATCCTGCAAGAACCCCCAGTATTCCCCAGAGCTCCCAGGTGTCTGATGGTCTCATAGAAAGCAGGCTTTTGAGATTGCAACCTAAAGAGGTGGAATACACTATCTGTTCCACTGAAACATGCACCTACATCATTTCCTTTTAAAGAAACATTTACGTCTTTTCTTGTTGTCCTTCAATTATTATTCAGGTAGACTCTGATCCCATCTCTGAATTGAACTGCTTGTGAGTCATCGGAAGTGGAATGGACGTGTGCAATCACTCGAAGGAAAAGAAACTGCTACTAACCTATTTTGTAACTCTTGTTCTTTGAGATGTGTTGCATGTCCATTCCAAGACCCACCCTCCTTCTCCACTTTATTGGAGTCTGTCCATAGCAGCTTGAGGAAGCAGAGGACATGTGCACTGCCCCGATCAGTACCTCTGAGGGGAAAATCTCTGACTCAGGTCACTGGGCGTGCATGCACCTGAAGTGGAATGGAGATGTGCAACACATCTTGCAAAACAGTTACAAAACAGGTAACAGACTCCACTGGGATAGTGCTTGTGGTCTGGTACAGATCCCCTGGATTCAATTCAGATATGTATAGAGACCTCTTTAATATTTTTAATGAAATAAATACTACTGAAAATTGTCTGATTATGGGAGACTTTAATTTCCCAGATATAGATTGGAGGACAAGCGGTACGGCCCAGATATTCCTGGATGTGATAGTTGACAGATTCTTCACCAGATATTCACCAAACCAACAAGAGGTGACGCCATTTTAGATTTAGTATTGGTAAGTAGCGAGGACCTCATAGAAGAACTGGTTGTAGAGGAGAACTTTGGCTTGAGTGATCATGAATAATTCAGTTTAAGCTAAATGGAAGGCTAAACAATAATAGGTCTGCAACTAGGGTCCTTGATTTCAAAAGGGAAAACTTTAAAATATTAAGGGAATTAGTTAGGGAAGTGGACTGGACTGAAGAACTTAAGGATTTGAATGTGGAGAAGGCTTGGAATTAGTTTCAGCAATTTTGTCTTAAAGTATCTGGAGCCTGCATCCCAAGCAAGGGGAAAAAATTATATAGCAGGATTGCAAACCAAAGTGGATGAACAAGCAGCTCAAATAAATTATTAAGAGAAAGCAAAAACCCTACAAGGAATGGAAAAAGGAATAGATCATGAAGAAAAGCTACCTCTTGGAGGTCAGAAAGTATATGGAAAAAGTGAGAACTGCCAAAAGCCATCCAGAGTTGGACATTACAAAAGAAATTAAAACCAGTAGTAAAAGTTACATTAGCCATATAAATGAAAAGGAAACAAGGACAAAAGTGGCAATGCTAAACACTAAGGATGGGGTGGAGTTTAAAGATAATCTAAGGGTGGCCCAACAATTGGATGAGTACTTTGCCTCAGCTCTTAATAAGGTTAACGAGGAGCTAGGGGGCAGTGGCAAGATGGCTAATGGAAACAAGGATATGGAAGCAGAAATTACCACATCCGGGATTAAACTCTAATAGTTATAATGGGACCACATCAGGAAGCCCAGATAATCTTTATCCAAGAATATTAAAGGAACTGGCACATGACATTGCAAGCCCAATAGCAAGGGTTTTTAATGAATATGTAAACTTGGGGCTTGTACCCTATGACTGAAGAATTGCAAATATAGTACCTATATTTAGGAAATGAAAAAAAGTGATCTGGGAAACTACAGGCCTGTTAGTTTGACCTCAGTGCAAGGTCTTAGAAAAATATTTGAAAGTAGGTAAGGACATAGAGGTAAGCGGTAATTGGGATAAAATACAACATGGTTTTACAAAAGGTATATTGTGCCAGATAACGATTTTCTAGACAGAGGGAAATGCAGTAGATCTAATCTATCTGGATTTCAGTAAAGCATTTGATACAGTTCCACCTGGGAAATTAGCTAAATTGGAAAAGATGGGGATTAAAATAAGAATTGAAAGGTGGGTAAGGAACTGGTAAAAGGGGATGCTACAAAGGGTCATGCTGAACTGTCAGAGGGAGGGAGCAGCAAAGAATCCTGTGGCACCTTATAGACTAACAGACGTTTTGCAGCATGAGCTTTCGTGGGTGAATACCCACTTCTTCGGATGCAAACAGGGAGGGAGGTTACTCATGGAGTTCCTCAAGGATCAGTCTTGGTACACATCTTATTTAACATTTTCATTAATGACCTTGGAACAAAAAGTGGGAGTATGCTTATAAAATTTGCAGATGACATGAAGTTGGGAGGTAATGCCAATATGAAGGAATATTTGGATGACCTTGAAGATTTAGATAACCTTGAAAATTGAAGTAATACAAATGTGATGAAATGTAATAGTGTAAAGTGCAAGGTCATGCACTTAGAGACTAACAACAAGAATTTTTGCTACAAGTTGGGGACTTACCAGTTGGAAGCAACAGAGGAGGAGAAAGAACTGGGTGGACTGGCGATCATAGCTTAACTGTGAGCTGCCAATGTGATGTGGCCATGAAAAAGTCTAATGCAAGGATGCATCTGGTGAGATATTGCCACTAGGGATAGGGAAGTGTTGTTATCATTATACAAGAGACTGGTGAGACCTCATCTGGAGTACTGTGTGCACTTGTGATCTCCGATGACTGAGAATCATAGAATCATAGAAAATTAGGGTTGGAAGAGACCTGAGGAGGTCATCTAGTCCAACCCCCTGCTCAAAGCAGGACCAATCTCCAACTAAATCATCCCAGCCAGGGCTTTGTCAAGCCTGACCTTAAAAGCTCTACGGCAGGAGATTCCACCACCTCCCTAGGTAACCCATTCCAGTGTTTCACCACCCTACTAGTGAAATAGTTTTTCCTAATATCCAACCTAGGCCTCCCTCACTGCAACTTGAGACCATTGCTCCTTGTTCTGTCGTCTGCCACCACTGAGAACAGCCGAGCTCCATTCTCTTTGGAACCCCCCTTCAGGTAGTTGAAGGCTGCTATAAAATCCGCCCTCATTCTTCTCTTCTGCAGACTAAATAAGCCCAGTTCCCTCAGCCTCTCCTCATAAGTCATGTGCCCCAGCCCCCTAATCATTTTCGTTGCCCTCCGCTGGACTGGCTCCAATTTGTCCACATCCTTTCTGTAGTGGGGGGCCCAAAACTGGACAGATGTGGCCTCACCAGTGCCGATGAATTCAAACTGGAACAGGTGCAGAGAAGAGCTTCTAGGATGATCAGAGGAATGGAGAATCTGCCTTATGAGAAGAGACTTAAGGAGCTTGGTTTGTTTAGCCTAACCAAACAAAGACTATGGGAAGATATGATTGTTTTCTATAATTACATAAGAGGGATAAACACCAGGGATGGAGAGGAGTTATTTAAGTTAAGGGCCAATGCTGACATAAGAACAAATGGGTATAAACTGGCCATCGGTAAGTTTAGGTTTGAAATTAGACAAATTAACCATCAGAGGAGTGAAGTTCTGGAACAGCCTTTCAAGGGGAGAAGTGGGGGCAAAAAAAACTCACTTGTTTTAAGAATGAGTTTGATAAGTTTATGGATGGGATAATGAGACTGCCTACAATGGCCTATAGCCCACCCATGTCTGCTGTTAGCATACATCTCAAATGGCTGGAGATGGGACACTAGAGATGGAGGTCTCTGAGTTACTAAAGAGAATTCTATCCCAGGTATCTGCCTGGTAGATCTCACCCACATATTCAGGATTTACCTGATTGCCATATTTGGAGTCGGGAAGGAATTTCCCCCCAAGTCAGATTGGCAGAGACCCTGGCATTTTTATTTTTTTTTGCCTTCCTCTTCAGTGTGAAGCACAGGTCGTTTGGTTTAAACTACAGTAAATGGTGGATTCTCTAACTTAATCTTTATACCAAGATTGGAGGGGATTCAGCCAGAGGTTATGGGCCTACTACAGGAGTGGATATGTGAGGTTTGGTGGCCTGCAATGTTCAGAAAGTCAGATGAGATGATTATGATGGTCCCTTCTGGCCTTAAAAGTCTATGAGAACAGTGTATGTCTCCACTGCTTGATGAACAACACACCCCACAACACACCTTTCAAGATCCATGGGTCATACACATACCTATCACAACAGGTGGTGTACCTCATCCAGTGCACTAAATGCCCCAATAACAACTATGTAGGTGAAATGAGAGAATCACTACGCTCTCGAAGGAACTCACATTAAAAAACCACAAAAGACAAAAACACCATATCACCTATGGGTGAACACTTTCCCCAAAGTGATCACTCTATATCTGACCTCTCAGTCCTCATCCTCAAAGGAAACCTGCACAAAAGACAAGGCTGCGAGCTTAAATTCATAACTTTACTAGACACTAAAAATCATGGACTGAATCACACTGGATTTATGGCTTATTACAACAAACTATAACCCAATATCCCACAACCCCCCAGCACCCTCCCGCTGCACCCTGTGCCTGGAGAGGCGTTAATGGGCCGCTTCATCTTGAATTGTCCCTTGAAATATGTTGTGAAACATGCATATCAGGGTCACTGTTTCTTTCCTCCACAATCTTGTCTAAGAAGAGGACTGGTATTTTTTTGTTTTGTTTTTTGTCTCCAGCAGCTGTGTAAATTCTGGGTGGTTGAGAGTTAACCAGGACCTGCAAAGAGCAGGATGACATGAGCTACTTATGCTAAACAATTTGTTCCACCTTGTATTTTCATTTTCCAGTACATCTTCTGGAGTGTACATTTTCCAGACCTGAAGAAGAGCTCTGTGTAAGCTTGAAAGCTTGTCTCTCTCACCAACAGAAGTGGGTCCAATAAAAGATATTACCTCAGCCACCTTGTCTTTCTGTGAGAACAAGTTAGTAACCATTTTTTTGCTGGGAAGAATGAGATCCCATGAGGCTACTCCATTGGGAAACACTTTAAAATTAACTAATGTAACTTAGTTAAATTTGACTGCCTTTGTTGACTTCCACCCAGGGAACTCCAGGGGCAACAAAAAAGTGAACTTTTCCATATGCCAGCTACTGTAAAAATAAAAAATAATGCTACCAATAACATTGACTGCCCAGAACAATAGGGAACTGTCAAACTGATTCTGTACTTCATATCTTTTCATGAGACATACTGTATAATATCATGTGATGATTCATCTGAAAGCACAGCAGACATCAAACAGAGCAGTGCCTTCCATATTTTTCCTTTTAATTTATTTTTTATCAATTCCTAGCTATAAGTAACTCAGGGTCAATTGTTTCTTTCCTCCATAGTCTTGTCTAAAAAGAGGATTGTGGAGGGGTTTGGTTTTGTTTTGTTTTTGTTTTTCAACGCCAGCAGCTGTGTAAATGCTGGGTGTTTGAGAGTTAACCAGGACCTGCCAGGAGCAGGATGACATGAGGTTTCCATTAAGGAGTGGTATGTGGACAAGTGGCAAAAGCATGGATTATGTGGTGATAAAAACATACTGGATAATATTTACGTCAGAGAGCCTCATTTTGCTGCCTCCAAAATGCAGAAGTATCAGGAACTAAGAGCTCTGTCTGGGCAATGATCACAGAAGTAGATCAGCTTATGCTGCCTTATTTCCCTGCCCGCTTTTCTCTTATCATATCAAACAATGATTTCAATATAATACGAATTTTAAGAGATGGCAACTGGCAGTATCTCCGTATTAGCGGTCGGAGGGTGGGGGGTAAACTTAAGCCAGTCTTTCCACCTGGAAGTGACCCAACAAGCCAGAGGTGTGTTACATAAGTTCAGTAGAAGTGAAAATTGGTTTTAGGAGATATTTTCTCTCCTGTTGTGAACTTTATCCCCCCTGGGATGGTCTAGTGCTCATGCAAAAACTTCAAGGCTGACTCCTCAGCAGGTGTAAATCAGTATAGGTCCACTGACTGCTGAGCAGCTATGCCAATTTACACCAGCTGAGGATCAGGCCAGAGATTTTAATGCCAGAAGAGAACATGATGATATGGTAAGAAGAAGCTCAGCAGGGTTACGTAAAGTTGGTGATGATCTAGTCTAATCTTCTGCACAACACAGGCCATCGAATTCCACACAGTAATTCCTGCATCATCCCTGATAGTTTAACCACAAACATGTCCAAAACGTTTCCTCACATTGCTTTGCCAAAGTGTGCCAGCCTTTAATGGTAAGAAGATAGATCACTCTCTCTGACCTGCCTGTCCAGCATTCCAGTTAATGCCATCTTGATCATGGACATGAAGGGCTGGAAGGGGCTTCGAGAGATCATCTAGTCGCTCCCCCTGAGTTGAAGCAGGACCAAGTAAACCTAGACCATCCCTGATAAGTGTTTGCCTAAGCTGTTCTTAAAAACCTCCAGTGATGGGGATTCCACAACCTACCTTGGTAATCTATTCCAGTGGTTACGAAGCTTCTGGTTTTATTGATTTTATTGTCACCGCACTGACACTGAACTCTTCTTTCCTTGTATCTGAAGCTTTAGCTGGATGCAGAAGAGGCAGCGAATGGGAGATGAATAGAAGAGACAGTGTAATGACAGAATGTTTTCGCATGCTTTGAATTTCTAAGGGGATTAGGTGCTCCCTTGGTGCTTTAACATAGCGCCTATGGCAGCTGCAGTGGCAAAGCCTGCCAGCAATGACACACATGCTATTTTTCCTCATTTTCCCAAGGTGCAGAAGACATAACAGTCTCCGCTATAGAACAACACACAAAGAAAAAAACAAGCAGTCAGAATTTGTGGGGTCCTGCTTCGCAGTCTCTCTGCTCCTGTTCCTGCATAATGATGCAACTGAGAGCATGTGCATCCATTTGCCTTGTGGCCTGCTGTTTCTCTCATTCAGGCGTATTCTGCATAAGGTTGCAATTTTCACACAACATTGGTGGCGGTCAATAAAAACCAAAGTCGTGTAAGTCGATCTCCTCTGCCATTCTCCATACCCCTGCATGAACTGCTGTGGGCTGACCATTTTCCAAAGCATCCACTGAAACAGAAAGCTCCAACTTGCTGTAACTTTATCTACCTTGTGCTCAAGAGACTTCTTTGTACAGAAGAAACCCTTTGCCTGAAGGCCAGACATTGACAGCAGGTGCTGCACTGATGTCCTGTCAATGGAATCTGATTTCCAGTTTGGTTGCTGTTCTCTGTCTATCTGATATAGTTGTTTAGGAAGATGGTGCACTTTTGAGCCAAGGGCTGACAGAAATCAGGTGTCTTCACTTTATAAAAGAAACATTAGCTGAAGGTCTCAAATGAGATCTGACTGCACTGATGCTGGCAAAGATTTTATTCTCAAGCTTTCCACAAAAGGATTGAGTTTGTTTCCCTCCTTCCCCCCGATTTAAGCATTTTGTGGCTGCTTTGGATCCTACATATAAATAACATAATCCTGGCAGGGACCCAAAGGGAGACATCTCCTGAAAGGATGGGAAAAGAAAGGCAAGAAAAAAAGACACCGAGGAAGATAAAGAGATGAGGCACTGAACTAGCAGAAATAGATAGGGAAGATTAACATGAGAGAGAAACAGCAGTACTCCGTTACAGCCAGTCATGAAATAGTGAATTGGTGGTCAGAGCAGGACATATCATGCCCCAGTCCTGCATCCTTGAGTCACACAAACTGATTCACACATTGGTTTGTACCTCAGATGTGTGTTTGACTCCCATTGAAATCACTGAGAGCCCTCATGGAGGGCAAAATTTGTTCCACTGCATCCCAAGGGTGGTGATATAAGAGCCTCGCTAGATAGGAGAGAGCAAAATTGTCTCATTGGTACCAGTAGAAGGCCTGGTGTTTCGTCAGGAGGTGGAATTTGGCTCACTGAACTCAGCATACTCCACACATACGTGCCTCTGAGGGCTCGGTTTGGCCCCAGAATCTTGTTTCTGTAAATGAATAGTGTCAAGTTTCCAGCGGCTATCCTCTGCCTTTTTCCCTTCTGAATCAATCAGCCAATTTACAAGCACAGTTCAGGGGCGGAGAGGGGGGGAGGGTGTCTCGCTATGAATCTGAGAATTCCTAAAAGAAGAATAAAGAGAGAGAGCTGGAAAACCAGGAACAGCATCAGACTTGGAAAGAAATGTCCTCCTTTTCCTGAGCTTAGGAAGGCACGCAGGAAGACACTAATAGAATGTTTAGAGTGCATACAGCTGCACTTGTGTCTGAAGACATTGAAAGCCCTGCCTATAGTATTCAGCTTGCATCTTACAATGGAGGAGAAACACTTGCTTTGACACTGCATTTGATAACAGTTTTGTAGCACGAGTGCAGACCCCTTCATTTGCTGGGAAAGGGAAGACAGCTGTGTCTGTCTTCAGCTAAACTTGCTATTCTCTATGTGATACTGTTTATTCATTAAAGACAAAAGCATGTTTACTGTAGTTCTGCAGGTGGCATTGGTTATTAACCAGAGGACCTTAACTAGTCCTGAATGTGTTGAGCTGTTTAATTCCCCCCAAAACCAGTCTCAAGCATTGTCTGGGATAAACTGTGCCTCTTGGTTGATCATAGTGTATTTTGGAAACAGAAGTTTTGTATCTAATATGTCACTTTCCTGCTGCTCTTGTTCCCCATGTAGCAGTTCTAATTCTGAGTTTGGGGGGATATTATCTGTAACAATATCTTCTAATTCATATGTAGATTTTCTAAATCATCAAGCTATAAACACTCAGATTATGTAAATCGAGATAATTTCTTATAAATTACTTTCAAACAGATTGGAGCTATCTTGATTCAAATAGTTTTTAAAGTATCTCACCTAGTTTTCACCAATTCTTCTTGATCAGCAATTGACCTTGAGCTGACTTCTTTCTCAAAATAGATCAAATAAAGATCTCTCTCCTTTTGATTATAATATGGGTTCTGTTTTAAATAGGCTTGCTGAATTCAACACACTTTGAGCCTATCTGAGAGTTTGCATGAGACAGAAAATCCATATTCTTAACTATTTTATCGCTTTACCATGTATTTCTGAGCGGGCTGTGTGATACAATACATTGGTACTTGTGTAACTTGGTTAGAGATTATATATTATATTAATTGTTATTTCACAATTGTACAGAAAGGATAAGCAGGTTTTCCCTTAATGGTCTGTTTTCTGATGGGCCAAACTCTGAAATCTCTACACAATCCCAGTGTCGTAAGTAGGAGTTTTGCTTATTTAAGAACTTTTTGGTCCAAAGGATTTTTGCAAAAGAACATTGGGAATAGCACTGCCTTTATCTGAACTAATTACACTAGTGGAATATTGTAATGCTAACAGGGATCTGTCCCTATTGTGTCTAGCATTTCTATTTCTTAATGACTAAGAAATTACAATTCCTGGCTAGGCCACTAGGCAGCATGATTAAGCACAGAGGAAGTTGAGCTGTGGGGGAGTGCTCTGGTTTGATTGTCTGCAGAACCAGAAACATGTAATTACTGTATTGGAAAGGAAGCATCCATGTTGTTGTACTGCCAGTGCTCTTACCCACTCATCCACAAATGAATCCAATTCCCCCCATGTTTGCATAAAACGTAATCTACTGGAGATCGAGTCATCATAATACTGCTGCTGATATTGTTACTATTTGTATTACAGTGGTTCCTAGAGGCATCAACCAGGATCAGGGCCCCATTGTGATAGGTGCTGTACAAACACATAATTTCTGTCCTCAAGCACTTACAAGCTAAACAGACAAAGGGAGTATTTTTATCCACATTTTACAGATTGGGAACTGAGGGAACATCTACTCAGTGAGTGGAAACCGGCAGCAGCGAGTCTAAACTTGCATTGATAGAGTTGGGTTCCCACTACGGTGCTTAAAGTAGTTGTGTAGATGTTGCAGCTTGGGCTCTGAAGTCTAGGGAGGAGAGGTGGGCTTCAGAGGTCAAGCCACAACATCTACACAGCTGTTTTTAGTGCTGTAGTGCGAGCCCAAGTCTGTCGACCTGGGCTCTGAGACCCGCTTCGGCAGGCTGTGTAGACATATCCTGTGACACTGAGAGATTGAATGACTTGCCCAAACTCTCATAGGAAGACTGGGCTGGGAGTTTGAACCCAGATCTCCTCAGTCCCTATCCAGTGCCTTAACCACAAGACCATTTTTCCTTTCAAGGAAGCAGTGACTAGCAGTGGATGTTTTAGCCACTGATGTACCAGTAAATTAGGTACCATCCCAAAGCCTCTGTGAAAGCTATTTAGGGGGTTGTGGAAGGAAGTGCCAATAACTGCCTTCTTTCTGTTCTAAAAAAGCAAGAAAACCCATGCCTTTTCTGCAAATGGAGCTAACTAAAAACTGTCCTTTGTTACTTATGCAGGTAGTGATTATTATTGTTCCAATGCTTGCTCAGTTGCACAGTCAGTGGCATGCTAACAGTATTTGTGGAAAAGGTAACAGAAACTGATTTAATAATACTTGGTACTTCTATACCGTCTTCCATCCAAGTATTTCTAAGCACTTTAAAAACATTAATGAGTTAATTCCCTTGATGACTCTGTGAGGTAGGTCAGTAATATTATCCCCATTTTACAGATGGGGACTGAGACCCAGAGAGGTTAATTAACTTACCTATGGTCACACAGGAAGCTGGGAATAGAAACCAAGTCACCTGACTTCTATTCCTATGCCATAATCTATGAGACCATCCATCTTCAAGGCACTGAATCAGATTTAGTGGTAGACCTATATCCATTAATGTAAGGAGATAGAAGGAATCTTGAAGTCTGTTTGTGACAGAGAAGAATTAAAGTAGGAAGAGTAGAAGGTGGAGGAGAAGGTGAATGAAGTTGCATCTAAATCAACCTTTAGGGGAAGGGGTTCTGGAGACACAGGAAGACACAGGACTATAAAACATCTTGATAAGAGAAGAAAGCCATATGTCATCAAAGTTGCCTACAAGCTGAGAACTGTCAAGCCAGTGTTTTCCAAAACCTTTTGTCTCTTCAACTCCTTTTGTGCTGCTTTTCTCTTCTTGACATTTTTGGCTGACAAAGTGGAAAAAAAGGTTTCAGAGCAAATCACTGCCTGAGAAGCTTCCCTTGCTGAGGACTGTCACCCAAGGGAGTTCCAAACCTTGATCTCAACCGATTCTTATGTAAACGGCAAGAGGCTTGTGAGATATAGATCACCACTGTTACAGGCCATGCAACAGCACTGATATTAATTCATACCTATGCTTCACAGCAAAGCTCATCAGTCAGTAGCAAAGTGTTTGGAGAAGATGATTCATCTGGGGTCTCAGTCTAGTCAATAATTATCGCACTCATCACTGCAGTCAAGGACTGCAAGAAAAAAACATGCCCCTTTAGCAAAGTTCTGCCAGTTTGGACTGAAGATCAGGAGAAGCCAAATAAAATTGTATGGGTCTAAATTTTCCAAAATACCTAGTAAATGCAAGTGCCTTGATTTTCTGAGTCCCCAACCTGAGACACCTTAAAGGGGTCTGATTTTAAGTAAGTTCTGAGCATCTGCCTATGATGGGGCATCCACAGGACTGGAAGGGGTTAAGATGGCCAGGTAAGCCTATTAACCCCACAGGCCGCACCTGGAGGGAAATCCAGAGAGCAGGGAATTGTTTGCAAGGAGGTTCTGCTGTGCACGGAAAGGCATGGCCTATAAAAGACAGGCAGCTGGCAACAGACAGGGGCTGCTGCTGGGAAAGGGCAGCAGTCGCTGCTGGGAAAGGGCAGCAGTCACTCCCTGGGAAGAGGGTTTGGAGCTGGTACACCCAGAGAAGGGGGGGAAACCAGGAGTGGTAGGAAGCAGTCCAGGGAAGGAGCAGTGAAGGCTGGGAGAGTAAAGCCTAGAACTGCTGGGTTGAGGGTCCCTTGACTGGAGCTTGGAGTAGAGGGCAGGCCTGGCTTCCCCTACCAGCCACTGTGAAGGAGTGGTCACTGAGGCGATGAATGGGAAAACTGCCTAGGACTGCTGAAGGAAAGACTTTGTTATACCCCTGAAGGGAGGAAAATGCTGAGTGACCTAGCCGGAGGGCTGAGTCACGAAGCAGATGCTACAGTCCCTGGGAGGAGAGAGGAGCTGCAGACCTGAGAGACAGATGGTGTGATGGAGTGCAACTACAGGAAGAGGCATCAACCTCAAGAGCTAATCTCTAGAGTGACCAGGAAGAGGTGCCAGACAAGTGGTGAGTGGTGTGCCCCGTGACATGCCCTCTGAAAATCAGGCCTCTTTGAGATATCTCAAGGTGGCACCAATAAACAAGGGGTGCAAAATTGGTAGTAACTTTGGAATATTTAGGACATGTGTTTGGGTTTTGTGAGCTAAGGTTTTATTCTTCATTCAGTCAGTGCCTGGCTACCCTAAACCTCAGCACCATCCTAGATACACCAAACCAGTCACATTTTTTTGTTTGTTCTCAACTCAGTCAACCCCACACTTCATGCAATGTAGTGTGCAACATTGAACTTCCAGTGTGGGATAATTTTCTTTGTTCCTTCCTTTCTTTTCCTCATAAACGAATATAATCTAAGAACCCAGCTTGCAGTCTTTGGAAGACTTCCACAACAAGGTTCTATGCATAGTATTTTATGGGATAAGCAGATTTCACTGGTCAACAGCAATTGCTGTAGAAGCAGCTCATCTAGTAGGATGGAAGGATAATTTCCTCCACTGCAGGAACCCATAGCTGAAATTCTATGGCCAGTGTTATGCGGTCTTCTGGCCATATTATCTATGAATATATGTTCTAAGTAAACATTTTAGGATTAGCAACCAATTTTGAAAGCAGGGATTTATTTAAGATAGCCATGTTTTTCTTCTTTTTCAATACCGAATTTCTCATAAAAGGATCCTTCTAGTAATGAATACAGATAACTGTTACCTCTTTGGAATCCAGCCAGTCTGCTATAAGGATGTGGTGAGAAAAACCTTCTTGCTTGTTGCAAGTTCACTTAGCTTGTTAAATTAGGTATTAGTTTGCATTTTACCTTTTAATTCATTGTAACCAAATCTGACTTTTATGCCTCATCACATATAATCACTTAAAATCTATCTTTCTGTAGGTAATAAACTTGTTTTATCTAAACCAGTGTGTTTGGATTGAAGTGTTTGGGAAACTCCATTTGAGATAACAGGGTTTGTGCATATCATTTTCTATGAATGAAATGACAGACTTTCTATGAGCTTGTCTTGACCAGAAGGAGTAAGCTGGGCAGTACAAGATGCACATTTCTGGGGACAAGCCTGGGACTGGGAGTTTGCTGGTGTCACTCTGTAATATAATTCTTGAGTAACTAGCTATAGCACTCATACAACATAGCTGGGAGTGAATTACATGCTGGGGGCAATGTGATGACCAGACCAGGAGTGGTTGTTCTCATAGTGAAGCAGTGTAAAGGGCACCCCAGGTTGGAGAGTTGACGGGACATAGCTGTCCATCAGTCCAGATTATACCCTGGGTAATGTCACAATGAGCAAGATGCAAGGTAGAAGATGTGTATAGCCACCTTGCTTCACTGGAGAGGCACAGCTCAGATATGTTAGGATAAGTCATCCTTCAAACAGGTCCTTTAACACCTACATATGCTTGGCAGCAGTGTGGTACTTTTCAGACTCTTTTTAAACACAGTGTGTGACACAGTGGCTATGTTAAAATTACAGGGGAGGGAATAAAACAGTTAATCTGATTAGTGTATCAGTGTAGAGTGTATGTGTGGGTGAGGTGGGGAGTGGAGAGATGGGTCAACGGGTAATGTGCATTTTAACTCCAGTATATCTCTAATATTTAGAATGCCAAACTCTGCCCATTTTTATATCTTTGCAACACCACTGATTTCAGTGGGGTTGCCAGCATATCAGTGAAGGTATTTGCTTACTTTTTTGTTGGAACTGTAAAGAACATTGGGAACCCTTATAAAACTGGTACAGTGATGGTCCAAACCAATCTTGCCATAATGTAACCTCCATATATTAGAACATTACTCTAGAATACTGTTTATTTAACAATGGAAGTCTATGCTTGAACTAGATTACATCGGCTGTAAAATATATTGCATCAGGCAAACATCACTGAGGTCAAAGAACTCTGAGCATGAATCCATATTTTAAAATGTTAGCTCTGAGCCTATGTCCTTACCATATACCTACTCTAAAAACATATAGTGAATCATAGGACTGGAACGGACCAATTACTGTATCACTCTAATTTGTTAAAATGGTTAAATCATACTGTGAAACAATATTGCATTTGACTACAACTTGTTAAATTATAACACATTTAAATTTTAAGGCAACCATATTTCTAAAATATATACATTATCTTTATTTATGGTGCTCCATTTACTGAGTAGCTTAACTGAGTATATATTGCTCTTAACTGAATATATATTGCTCTAAACTACTCCACAATTATTAATCTATGTTTACATTTGCTTGAATTGTGCAAAAGTAATTTAGAAGATTAATTTCAGAAAATATTCAGGAAATCTGCATGTACAACACATAATTATTATTGATATTTGCATAGCTCTTCTTTCCATTTTCATGCACTATTACAAACTGCACAGTACATGACTAAAGAAATGACTTGAGCAGTTGCTGTAAGTACAATATGGATTGATCGATAAATGTTCAGGCGTACAGAAGAAAAACAAACTGCACTGCTGTGGCGAAGAAATATCACATTTTATTTAGTTATTTGGAATTGAATCTGCACAGATAAATCCATACCAAAAATGTGGCAGGCTGTTGCAATAAAGATGAATGCCATTGTAAAGAACAAGTGAAATACAGATGAAATTGAAAACATCAATGGAGGGGATCTGAGAGTTGGGTGTGCAGGGGGAGGGTGGCAAATGTATAAAAATGTATCTGCTCCACACAAAGAGAAGGGACACGCACTGAGAAGGCAAACTCTCCACTCAATATTGTTCACTGTGGTTTATATTCTGACTTGGCTACACACATGCATGAGTAAGTATGAGCGGGGATACCCCCAGACTCCATGTGCTGTAGCAGAGAACTAGAGATAATGACCTCACTTTATTAAGTTCCTTTTACAACATATCCTGGTTCTGTCTGGGAACTGGAAGACCAAGAACTCTGTAAGTTTATCTCCATAGAAACAACCTACCCCATACATGATTGTTGGTCTAGGAGTGTAAAACAAGCAGGGCTATGCAGCCATTTACTCCATCTCTGGAGTGAGTGGATGGAGTTTTGGCTCCATCCCCCTGGTATGATGACTAGAGTTGTTTATTGCTGGTGAAAGTGAGCAAGGAGAAAGCAGTGGAAGAATTGTGCCACCATTTAGTTTCATTAAATGGCCCACTGGTGGAACTTCCAAATGGATTGGGGTTGCTAGCTGTGTCAGTCTGCATGAATCTCCCTGTGATTAGATACCTTGCTGCCCACATTTCAGGACTGGTAAGGAAATGTGCACAATGCTCTCAAAGATAACTTGCAGTTCACAATAATGTTTATAAACAAGGAATTCTCTAAAAATATTCCAGTTTGTTTCATGCCATTGATGTTCCACCATGATTTAATCCAGACTCAGGATTGGGAATAAAACTGAACAATTATTGTTTGTACTCACAGTTGCTCATGTTCAGCTACAATTATATCTGTACATCTCTGACTGCTGAAGACAATTACATGATTCTAGCTATGCCCATATCTGGAAGAAGCCGACTTGCTTCACTCATGAGCCATATCAATCATGTTTCTTTCCTACAACAAAAATAAGGCAAACCCTATTTCTCCTAAGCAATAGTGTCACACATTCAACAACCACTAGAACCGCTGAAATGACAATCAAACTACACCCTCCCCCATGGAGGCTGAAAGTAACATTTTTGTGACCTTTTCTGCTACTTCATTGCAATGTTTACTCCTGGGGGAATTCTGCACCACTGTGCATGTGCAGAATTTATGTCCCCTGCAGATTTCTTTGATTCCTCTAGTCTCTGTTTGTCAGAGGGTGGAGATGGATGGCAGGAGAGAGATCACTTGATCATTATCTATTAGGTTCACTCCCTCTGGGACACCTGCCATTGATCACTGTTGGTAGACAGGATACCGAGCTGGATGGACCTTTGGACTGACCCGGTATGGCCATTCTTATGTTATGTTTGTTTTCCCACAGAAAAATGACTTTCTGATGGGGAAGCAAAGGGAAGCCACAAGAGCGGTCATGCGATCCACCCAAACAGTATGTTTCAGGTGCCCAGGGCAGCCGGCACAGAGGTAAATCACTGTGGGGCAGGAGGCGGGACTGGGGAAGACCTGGCTGGTGGCTCCTACCCTGCTCAGCAGCTAGTCCTGGCTGGGCTGGAGGGGACGGGACTTCCTCTTCCCCGGCACAGCATCCGGGGCCAGGACAGACCCACCCCTAGATTTCTCCCCAGCTGTAGGAAGCTCTGCAAACTCCCCGCACCCCCAAGCTTCCTGCACCCATTGCTGCTCAGCTATAGTGGGAGAGATCCCGGTACAACCCCCATGCATCCAGACCCCCTCATACCCAGTCCCTCCCACCGAGCCTCAGCCCCCCTGCACCCAGAACACCCCGACGAGCCCCACTAACCCTGCCCCTGGACCACCCCAACGAGCCACCCTCTCCCAGATCCCGACCCTACCAGGCCCCAACCAGCTGCACATGGATCCCCACCCCACTGAGGCCCACTATCCCAGCATCTGGACCCCTCACTGAGCTCCCCACACCCAGACCCTCCTGCCAAGCTCTATCCCCCCACAACCAGACCCCCCCACTGAACCCCAGCCACCTTCACCTAGCCCCCTCTGCAGAGTCCCATTACTGTTGCACCCAGAACCCCGCAACAAGGTCCTGTACATCCAGATCCCCCTCACACCTGGATCCGCTACTGAGCCAACCGCACCCAGATTGCCCCACACAGAACCCTCTCAACCCACACCTGGATCCCCCCACACTAAGTCCCTCCACACTTGGATCCTGCCGGGCTGAGCCTGCCTGCCCACACCTGGTGCACCTGGCATGGAGGGGCAGGGCCCTGAGGTGTTTCTTGGCCAGGCCCGGTCCTTGCACTGGCTCAGGGTTGGTGCAGCCTCACCACTAAGTCCATGTCCTGGGGGGGAGCTGCTCAGTGATCTCCCACCTCGGTGCAGCCAGTGGCCTGTGCTCCCCACTGCCATGCTGGAGCCTCCACATTTATTTGACAACAAAAAATTGCAGAATTTTGCAGAATTTTAAAACATTGAGCGTAGAATTTTTATTTTTTTTGGTGCCAAATTTTTATTTTTTTGGCACAGAATGCCTTCAAGAGTAAATGTTGTTTGCTGTGCAACACTCAGAATAAACAGGGAAGGAGCTTGGAAGCTTTGCCAGACTGCCTGCCTTTGGTGGAACTTAGAAGATACTCGGGTGAGGGGATTCCTCTGCTGTTTTCATAGCTAGTGGCCAAACCATTACTATCCCCAATAAAACAATGAAGAGGAATCTGCCATGTTAACATGAGTAGATTTTTGGTCCACTATTGTAACTATAACACACATGGGTGATAACTTGGCTCTAATGGTTGAATCCTGTGGTCCTTACTCAGAACCCATTGAATCTGATTCACTATTCAGTTTGAAACTCTCAAGTATTGAAATTTTCATATTTTCAGTTAGAATTTTTACAACAATTTTTAAATGTATTTGCCTTATGACTGCAGTGGTATTAATTGCCCACTTCATATTAAGTGGTCTTCTGCAATGTGCTAATCCCCTATATTTAGCAATCTATCCCATCTTGTATTTAGCTGTGACAATGATTACTTTGTCCACACATGAGGAGCTGTGTGAAGCTTGAAAGCTAGTCTCTTTCACCAACAGATGTTGGTCCAATAAAAGATATTATCTCATCCACATTGTCTCTCTCTCGTATCCTACAACAACTCTGCAATGAAACCTGTGTAATCTTGTGGATTCTCGTCTGAAAATAGAAGCCAATCTGAAGTGAAAATGAGAAGAAATCTCCTTTTCACTTCAAACTGATTCAGTTTTTCAAAGAATCTTTTTTTTAAATGGAATATCATGATTTTTTCCCCACAAAAATGAGTTTCCATCGAGATGTGAAAGTTAGAATGTTTGTGTGTTTTTGATATTAAATATTGCCATCCTGAAGTAGTCTCGTGGTAAAATAAAATGGATGGAGTCATGAAATGGCCTAAAATGAAATAACAGAAATGTTAGTGAGACACTCAGTGAACAAGTTTTTGTCAATTTTGTACAGCTGGGCTGAGATTTTCCAAAGTGACCCGAGATTTTGGAATATTCAAATTCTGGGTGACCAGCTTGAGATATCTTGAAGGGACCTGATATTCAGAAAGTGCTGAGCATCCAGACTCTGAAAATCAGGCTCCTTTAAAAGATGTCTAAAGCTAGGCACCTACAATTCGGAATCACTTATGAAAATCTTGGCCAATATCTTCATATTAGAGTTGCGCTCAAGGCTGAGAATGTTCCCCAAGACCTCACAATACAACTGATATGTGCACAAGCACAGAGAAGTATCATGTGAGTGTGTGTTTATATTTAGGGGCTATATCTAGTGAGACAAGCAATGGAAAAAGGAGCTTGTCGAGATTATCTGTCATGAGACAGGAGAAACCCATGTATCACTCATCCTGAAGGCTGTGCACTAAGGATCAAAAGAATCTTGTGCTCCCTTGACAATGAAAATAATGAAGTCAGATTATCCGAGGAAACTGTGAGTCTGACTTACCCGCAAAGCTCAGCACAAGGGAGTGAAGAAGAATTAACAGAAAGGTCATCGTGAACACTCAGAGCAAGGAAGAGGGCAGGAGCAGCCACCGAAGACCTTAAAGAGCCAATGTAGAGCTTGCAAGAATGAAGAAAACAGTAAGAATTCAGGGGAAATAAATAAAATAAAAAACTATCAACACTATTAAGGAAAACTTAGGAGACGTTTCTCTACATGTTGTGAAGACCTACAATGGCACGCTGACAGGATCCCTAGAGAGAGCACATCATCTACCACAGCGCAGTGTTGCACATGCTGATACTATTAATAAAAGAGAATGGTTCAGATCACAGGAATTAATTAGTTTCGAACTGCGACTGCCAGGAAGGGAGCACGCACGCAGCAGCCTCCTGAAGTGTGTTCGTATTAACAATTCTCTGTCTGGTGCGCTGGTGACAGAATCCTGTCTGTCTCGACAAAACTCTGGAAGCAGCTTTAAATTTCAGGCCCCGCATCAAACAGCAAGTGGTCTCTCAGCAGCACTCCTACATGGAAGCTAGTAAATTTGGTAAATAAGGACTCGACACCATCTCCTGCTGTCATGCGGAAAACTTCCATGCTGTAGTGGAAATGCTCCTTTTCACGAAGCCTCCTTTCCGCAGGAAACTGCCAAGACACCTCCCAGTCTGAGTCAAAGTGCTGAACACTCTGCCCTCCTGCTGAAGTCAGTGGGAATCCAGTGGGAGTTCAGGTTTGAGGTCTCTTTTCTCAGCCACTGTCCTCACTAATGATAACGCTGTCTAATTCTAAACATTGTATAGATATACCTTTCCCCAGTGCACAAATATACATCAAATCCTACCTGCATCTTTCTGCTTAGTAGTCAACAAACGTGTGGTCCTGACACCCTGCATTTCCAAGCACCTGAGTAGCTCAGAGAGCCCATGTCCATTACTTCATAAGCCACAATTTATTGCCGTGCTATGTGATATACAGCAGGGCCATTTCATCTCCCAGCACTTTAGAGAAGGGTCTGTGTTTTAGCATCTTGCCAGTTTTATCTCTGCCATCTGAATCTCATTTTCAGGATAACCAAAGGTCCTTCTAATTACTGCTCTTCTGTGAGTGTATGTTGCTTCAAGTTCTTGTGATTCTGCAGAAGTCTGGGGAAATAGGAATTGGAGTCATTAGTCATTCCTTCAGGGGAAACCCACCAGCATCTAATGAAATAATCAGAGATAAGTGAAAATTGATGATAAAATCCCATCAGTCTGCCTATCTTGTAAAACTGTTGTGTTTGTATGATATGTCTATATCTATATCTATATAGCTATTTCTCCATGGCCAGCACAGCTCTAAATTCAGGGTGCTGGGTGACAGGATACTCTTAATGGGAGGCAACAATGGTTCATGGCTCTATTAGCCTATAAGGGCTTGACGCTATGTCAGGGTATGTTGGTTTCCCTCCAGAGC
The DNA here is from genome assembly GCA_003942145.1 of Platysternon megacephalum. NCBI lineage: Eukaryota > Metazoa > Chordata > Testudines > Platysternidae > Platysternon > Platysternon megacephalum. Next base: position 1,172,557 of record QXTE01000214.1, on the reverse strand, counting down.
CTAGGAGGTTCCTGCATTTGCTGCTAGGGAGTGGTGACTCCTCACCCCTTTCCTTTAAAAGAAGGCAAAGTGGACTCAGGGACCTGGGCTCTATTCCCAGCCCTGATCTTCTGTCTGACCTTAGTCAAATCACTTCACCTCCCTGTGGGATAATGATACCGGCCTCCTTTGTAAAGTGCTTTGAGATCTACTGATGAAAAGTGCTATTATAAGAGGTAGGTATTGTTACTGCTATTTTATTTCATTTTGCCACCTTTCTTCTCGCCATAACTCCCAGCTGCAAACCGTGTGCTAGAATGGAGATGATTGGGTACCTAGCTTTTATGCCGTTCTTGTGTATTGTAGTTAGGTAAGATTTTTATTACTTATCAGATTTTGAAAATTTGAGAAGGGTCACAGGGTAATCTGTGCGGGGGAAATTTTCTAGTCAATTGACTATTACAGTGAGCATAGGGAGAGGCAGGATTGGTCTTTGCCTCCCCATTGGGTAATTGCAAGAGAAGGGATTGTAATTCTTCAGGACAGTGAAACTCACTAGTAGAGACTGTTGGGGGATGGCCTGGGTCTATGCTCATCCTTTGCATGAAGATGGGATAGTTTTGCTGGTTTATGGTCCATTCCCCTGACCATTTGGGGATCTTAGTCTCCTGACTATCAGAATGATGGATGGGCTAAGGTTGGAAGTTCAGCTGTGGGTACCTCTTGCTGCAAGAAATACTGTCCTCCCCACACCGTGCTTTTTGGGCAGTGTGAATGTCGTCTTCATGGGGTCCTCAGCAAGTGTACTCAGTTAGGATATTTATAACTCCATGCAAATACGTATATATGTTATACAGATGTTGAGTTTGGAAAGCAAAGCATTCAAAGGACAGGAAATTGCAAATTTAAAGTTGCCCTTGCAATTCTAAATCTGCCCTCTTGAGTCTAATACAGCATTTAGTTATACAGTGCTCAAAGTGTCTTATAAATATTCATTAGCCACCCTGGCACACCACCCTGTAAGGTCAGTAAGCAAAATTATTCTCATTTTGCACAGAAAGGTTACAGGCAAAAGGCAACATTTAAAATTAGGGTGCCTCCTAGGGTTGCCAACTTTCTAATCGCACAAAACCGAACACCCGGTCCGTGCCCCGCCCCTTCTCTGACGCCCCTCCCCATTCGCCCATTCCCCGTTCCCTCCGTCGCTCGCTCTCCCTCACCCTCCCTCACTTTCACCGGGCTGGGGCAGGGGGTTGGGTTTGGGGTGTGGGACGGGGGTCAGTGTTCCGGCTGGGAGTGCAGGCTCTGGGGTGTGGCCAGGGATGAGGGGTTTGGGGTGCGGGAGAGGGCTCCGGGCTGGGGCAGGGGGTTGGGTTTGGGGTGTGGGACAGGGGTCAGTGTTCCGGCTGGGAGTGCAGGCTCTGGGGTGTGGCCAGGGATGAGGGGTTTGGGGTGCGGGAGAGGGCTCCGGGCTGGGGCAGGGGGTTGGAGTGCAGGGGGGGGTATGGGCTTTGGGCTGGGGGTGCAGGCTCTGGGTTGGGCCAGAAATGAGGAGTTCAGGGTGCAGGACAGGTCGTGGTTCCCGGCCAATGGGAGTTGCGGAGCCAGCCCTCGGGGTGGGGGTAGCGCACGGAGCCTCCCTAGCTGCCCATGTGTCTAGGTGCTGCAGGGGCCTGGAGGCTGCTTCCAGGAGCCGCGCGGAGCTTGGGCAGGCAGGGAGCCTGCCTTGGCCCCGGGCCCCTGCTGTGCCACCGACTGGACTTTTAACAGAGTTCCAGTAAAAAAACGGACGCTTGGCAACCCTAGTGCCTCCATTTATGGCAGGTTTTTAGACACCTAGGCCTTGATTTGGAGAGGTGCCAAGCACTTGTAACTCCCTCATTTATTTCAACTGGAGTTATGGCTGCTCAGCATCTCTGAAAACCAGACCCATGATGCTAGGAACTCGGTAACTTCATTTGTGATCTTGCATTAGCTGATACCATATGCCACCTGCACAATGAGGGAATGAAACATTTTTATTGATTTCCACAACTCTCCTTATGAATCCCTGAGGAACCGCCACATGTGTATGCAGCTATCGGGACACATGGCAATCCACCAGTGTCTTAAAAAGTATTTATATTTATACTACATTAGCACCTGGAAGGTTCATTGTGCTAGGTGGTGTATATTCAGCCTCTGCTACAAAGACTTTACCTTCTAAAGAGATAAAACAGGCAAAATAAAAAATTACCATCCCTGTTTTACAGATGGGGAACTGAGGCACGGAGAAAATAAAGGGAACATTTTAAATACACCTAAGTGATTTAGGAGCCTAAGTCTCATTGAAAGTTAAGAGATGGAATTACCTCGGTATAGGGCATTAGTGAGACCTTTACTATTCCAAGTCTGGAAAACCCTGCCTTATCATGAGAGACTTAAGCTCAATTTATTTAGTTTATCCATGAGAAGATTAAAAGGTCACTTGATCACCCTCTACAAGTACCTACACAGGGAAGACATTTCTGGTAGTAGAAAGCTCTTTAATAGAATAAAAAACATAAAATTATCCAGTGGTGGGAAGCTGAAGCTAGACAAATTCAGACCAGAAAGAAGGTGCAAAATTTGGACACTGAGGGTAACTAACCATTGGAACAACTGATCTAGGGTTGTGCTGGATTCTCCACCATTTGACGTCTTTAAATCAAGTCAGGATATCTTTTTAAAAGATACACGGTAGCTCAAACAAGTTATGGGCTTGAGGCAGAAATTGTTGGGTGTTATGCAGGAGGGTAGACAAGATGATCATCACAATGGTCCCTTCTGGCCTTAAAAATAGATGAAAATTCTACACTGTCATTTGTCCACTATCCCACAGGAGGCGGCGAACAGCGGAGGCTAACAGAGGGAGTTTGCCTGGGATCTGTCCGGAGGAGGTACGCTAAGTGCTGCATTGGGAGGCTGTGTTAGTGAGTATCTGAGTGTCTGTTGCAGGGGACAGTTTGTCAGTTTGTCAGTTTGACCGTGTGGTTGATTGTTTGATTGTTTGTTTGAAAAGTGTGAATTGGGAGTGCTTTGTTCCAGGTGGGCCTTGAGTGGGCCTGACTGTTATAAAAAGGCAGTCGGCAGCGAACCAGCTGAGCGGCGAACAGCGGAGGCTAACAGAGGGAGTTTGCCTGGGATCTGTCCGGAGGAAAGAAAGAAAGAGGAGTGTCCATGTACCAGCATGAGATGCACTGTCCTAGGGATGGGGGTTCCACGACCTCCAGAAGAAAGAGGAGCGTCCATGTACCAGCAATGGAGATACAGGTGAGCAACCATTTTCATGTTCTCTCCTCAGGTACTAATGCGGAGAGTGGACTAGATGATACATCTGAGGGAAGGGAGCAGAAGGGGGCTCCACTGATTGGAAGGCATGAGATGCACTGTCCTAGGGATGGGGGTTCCACGACCACCGCTCCCAAGAGAAGGAGGGGGGGGTGGTCGGGGACTCCCTCCTCAGGGGGACTTAGTCATCTATCTGCCACCCCAACTGAGAAAACCGAGAGGTCTGCTGCTTGCCAGGAGCTAGGATTCACGATGTGATGGAGAGACTGCTGAGACTCATCTAGCCCTCGGATCGCTACCCCTTCCTGCTTCTCCATGTGGGCACCAATGATACTGCCAAGAATGACCTTGAGCAGATCACTGCAGACTACGTGGCTCTGAGAAGAAGGATAAAGGAGTTTGAGGCGCAAGTGGTGTTCTCGTCCATCCTCCCTGTGCAGGGAAAAGGCCTGGGTAGAGACCGTTGAATTGTGGAAGTCAATGAATGGCTACGCAGGTGGTGTCGGAGAGAAGGCTTTGGATTCTTCGACCATGGGATGGTGTTCCAAGAAGGAGGAGTGCTAGGCAGAGACGGGCTCCACCTAACGAAGAGAGGGAAGAACATCTTCGCAAGCAGGCTGGCTAACCTAGTGAGGAGGGCTTTAAACTAGGTTCACCGGGGGAAGGAGACCAAAGCCCTGAGGTAAGTGGGGAAATGGGATACCGGGAGGAAGCACGAGCAGGAGAGTGCAAGAGGGGAGGACTCCTGTCTCAGACTGAGAAAGCGGGACAATCAGCGAGTTATCTTAAGTGCCTATACACAAATGCAAGAAGCCTGGGAAACAAGCAGGGAGAACTGGAAGTCNCTCGTTGGAGTCTGTTTTTGAAGCTTTTTTGTTGCAAAATTGCCACCTTAACGTCTGTCACTGAGTGATTAGGGAGGTTGAAGTGTTCTCCTACTGGTTTTTGAATGTTATGATTCCTGATGTCAGATTTGTGTCCGTTTATTCTTTTGCGAAGAGACTGTCCGGTTTGGCCAATGTACATGGCAGAGGGGCATTGCTGGCACATGATGGCATATATCACATTGGTAGATGTGCAGGTGAACGAGCCCCTGATGGCATGGCTGATATGATTAGGTCCTGTGATGGTGTCACTTGAATAGATATGTGGACAGAGTTGGCAGCGGGGTTTGTTGCAAGGGTAGGTTCCTGGGTTAGTGTTTTTGTTGTATGGTGTGTGGTTGCTGGTGAGTATTTGCTTCAGGTTGGGGGGCTGTCTGTAAGCGAGGACAGGTCTGTCTCCCAAGATCTGTGAGAGTGAGGGATCATCTTTCAGGATAGGTTGTAGATCTTTGATGATGCGCTGGAGAGGTTTTAGTTGGGGGCTAAAGGTGACGGCTAGTGGCGTTCTGTTATTTTCTTTGTTGGGCCTGTCCTGTAGTAGGTGACTTCTGGGTACTCTTCTGGCTCTGTCAATCTGTTTTTTCACTTCAGCAGGTGGGTATTGTAGTTTTAAGAATGCTTGATAGAGCTCTTGTAGGTGTTTGTCTCTGTCTGAGGGATTGGAGCAAATGCGGTTGTATCTTAGAGCTTGGCTGTAGACAATGGATCGTGTGGTGTGTCCTGGATGGAAGCTGGAGGCATGTAGGAGGGAGTCCCCGACCACCACCACCCTCCTCCTTCTCTTGGGAGCGGTGGTCGTAGAACCCCCATACTAAGGACAGTGCATCTCATGCCTTCCAATCAGTGGAGTCTCCTTCTGCTCTCTTCCCTCAGATGTATCATCTAGTCCACTCTCCGCATTAGTACCTGGTTCCTGCAGGCTCCTGCCGGCTCCCCTGCCTCTTCCGGCAGTGTGCTGGGTTCCTGCCCCTCCTCCAGCTCTCTGTCCCTCCCTCCCTGCGGCCGATCAGCTGATGGCCCTTGTGAGGGAGGGGGTCAGGAAGGAGCAGAGTCAGCCTGCTCTGCTCCCGTCGGAGGCAGAGAAGAAGCGGGGACAGGGTCTTGGGGAAGGGGGGTGGTGGAATGGGGGGCATATCCCCTCCAGCCCCCTGCCCTGACCCCCCTCACACCCCCTCTGCCCTGACACCCCCTCACACACACCCAGCCCTCTGCCCTGAGCCCTGTGCCCCACACACACCCCAGACCCATCCCCTGAGCCCCCCCTCACACACACCCAGCCCTCTGCCCTGAGCCCTGTGCCCCACACCCCCCCCCAGACCCATCCCCTGAACCCCCCCTCTGCCTTGAGCCCCAACCCCACACACACCCTCATTCTAGCTCCTGGCCAGATCCTACACCCCAACCCCCAGCCTGCTCCTTCACCCCCAGCCCTGTGCTCAGTGCACTCCCACCCTCAGCTCAGTGCAGAGAGAGGAAGAGAATGGGCCAGAACCAGGGAGAAGGTAGGTCCCCACTATATGTGGGCAGAGCTGGGACCCCAGACTGGCAGCGGGCTGAGCGGGTCTGGCAGCCGGGATCCCGGCTGGCAGGAGCCGGCGGATGGAACCCCTGAGCGGCAGTGTGCTGAGCGGCTCAGCCCACTGCTGGTCTGGGGTCCTGGCCGCCAGCCCTGCACAGCCCGCTGCTGGTCTGGGGTTCTGACTGCCGTACCCTTGCCAGCCGGGGTCCCGGCCGCAGGCCCCGCTCAGCCCGCTGCCGGCCTAGGTGAACAGCACCCCAGACCAGCAGCGGGCTGAGCGGGCCGGCGGCGTAAGATCAACATTTTAATTTAATTTTAAAGGAAGCTTCTTAAACATTTTGAAAACCTTGTTTATTTTACAATACAACAGTAGTTTAGTTATATAATATATAGACATATATAGAAAGACCTTCTAAAAAACATTAAAATGTATTACCGGCACGCGAAACCTTCAATTAAAGTGAATAAATTAAGACTCGGCACACCGCTTCTAAAAGGTTGCCGACCCCTGATTTAGTTGGTGTTGGTCCTGCTTTGAGCAGGGGGTTGGACTAGATGACCTCCTGAGGTCCCTTCCAACCCTGATATTCTATGATTCTAGGTCTGTGGCAGAGCCAGGATTTAAACCCAGTCTCCTGAATCCGAGTCCAATGCCTTAACCACAAAACCATCCTCCCTTCCTCTTTAAATGACATCTTTCACCTTTTGTGAATGCTGAGGATTTGGAGGAAAGATGTCATAATGTAACATCTGCTTCTCCTACTGTGAGAAGTCACCTGGAGAAATGATCCAAGCCCTGATAGAGACTACTGATTGACTGGCTGCCTAGTCTCAGGAGTATCTCCTTTTGCTTCAGAGGAACCGTTGGAACCAAACCTACCAAAGGTCAGGAGTCACTGAAACATTTGCAGATAAAGCATGACTTCTGGGGAGATATGACTTTCAAAATCCTCTTTAAAACCCTTACAAAGAACAGAAATGGATTGATTGTCAAATCTATACTCTATGTTTAATATATCTGTTCCTTGGTCTGATCAGAAAAAAAGCATGGGTGCAGTTACAGAAAATTACAGATTATATGGGGTTAGACGGATCCATGTCTTTGTTTTTTCTCCTCTAATCTTTATTAAAATCAAAATGGACTGCACTAATCCGTCAAATGATAATTTATTTCTTGGTGCTTAAAGTATGAGTGTTCCATGGTTGTTCTTACACTAATCAATTCAATGATTTTAATTAAAAATGGAATGGTTTAAACATAAGACATAATTAGTTGTCTGTTATAACTACCACATTGGTATGCCTCATTTCGCTGTTTGAGCACACATTTCTTCTACTGATACCAGCTACTACACATACAAATTGATTTGTACACCTCTTCCTGCCTCTTGCAAGTGTCTGTGGAATTTCAGCCTGATTTGGCACTCTGATCTCATGCTTGGTGTAACTCCGATTTCAATGGAATGACACTAGTGTAAAAAGGTAGTGATGCAGTGCTAAAGCAGGCCCTTTATGCACACAGCTTAGTGCATTTAAAACAGCATCTATTCAAAGTGGATTGTCCATTCAAAACCCTTCTCTGGTTTTGCATCGTATCTGGTTAACGGAGAGAAAAGTCTTTTGTCAAAGACCGCTGAATATTTTGCTCTCTTGGTGTTCTGACCATCACTGGCTGGAACCTGGTAGCCATTCTAATCACCATATTTTACCTTAGCCAAGAAGTCTGTTTAATTTTTGTACCTTTTAAAGAAGATGCAGTCTCATTTGGCAATCTGTCCTCTTGGGTCAACAAAAGAAAAACACATATAAAAGCAAAGGAGACAGATAACATTTTCAAATCTGGCAAACTAAAGTTTAGGATCTGAAGCCCATATTTAGGCACTAAAATAAGTGGCCTGATTTCTGGAAGGACTGACCACTCTACAGCTCCCATTCAAGTCAAGAGGTGTTCAGGCCAGTTATTTAGGTGCCTAAATATGGATTTGGGATGCTAATTTTAGACTCCCAAATTTGAAAATCATGGCCAAAATGTTTGATAAGGATGTATGTGGGCTGGGAGAAGTTCTCGGTCACCTATGGGACCCAGTCTTGCCACCATGGAAGTCTGAGGGACTCCAGACACAGGGTTCCATGCTAAAGGATCCCAATGCAGGACGGGGCCTGACAAAATGCAACGGGTGCAACTGTTGATTCAGAAGGGCAGCATCTCCTTCTTTTAAACTGTAAGCTCTCTGGAGCATTGTTTCTGTACATGTGTACAGTTGCCTAGCACAATGCGGCCCGAATCAGCTTGTTCTGTATGTGCTACATAATATCATAGAATTGTAGGACTGGAAAGGCCCTCAAGAGGTCTTCTAGTCTAGTCCCCTGCACTCATGGCAGGACTAAGTATTATGTAGACCATCACTGACAGGTGTTTGTCTAACCTGCTCTTAAAAATCTTCAGTGACAGAGATTCCACAACCTCCCAAGGCAACTTATTCCAGTGCTTAACTACCCTGACAGTTAGGAAGTTTTACCTAATGTCCAACCTAAACTGCCCTTACTGCAATTTAAACTCATTGTTTCTTGTCCTATCCTCAGAGGTCAAGAACAATTTTTCTTCCTTCTCCTTGTAACAACCTTTTATGTACTTGAAAACTGTTATCATGTCCCCTCTCAATCTTCTCTTCACCAGACTAAACAAACACAAGTTTTTCAATCTTCCCTCATAGATCATGTTTTCTAGATCTTTAATCATTTTGCATAAGCTTTCGTGGGTAAAAAACTCACGTTTTCAGATGCACGGAGTGAAAATTACAGATGCAGGCATTATTATACTGACACATGAAGAGAAGGGAGTTACCTCACAAGTGCAGAACCAGTGTTGACAGGGCCAATTCAATCAGGGTGGATGTGGTCCACTCCCAATAATTGATGTGCAGGTGTCAATTCCAGGAGAGGGAAAGTTGCTTTTGTAGTGAGCCAGCCACTCCCAGTCCCTATTCAAGCCCAAATTAATGGAGTTAAATTTGCAAATGAATTTTAGTTCTGCAGTTTCTCTTTGAAGTCTGTTTCTGAAGATTCTTTTGTTCAAGGATGGCTACTTTTAAATCTGTTATAGAATGTCCAGGGAGATTGAAGTGTTCTCCTACTGGCTTTTGTATGTTACCATTCCTGATGTCCGATTTGTGTCATAGAATCTCAGGGTTGGAAGGGACCTCAGGAGGTCATCTAGTCCAACCCCCTGCTCAAAGCAGGACCAAACCCAACTAAATCAGCCCAGCCAGGGCTTTGTCAAGCCTGAATGTGTCCATTTATTCTTTTACATAGAGACTGTCCGGTTTGGCCAATGTACATGGCAGAGGGGCATTGCTGGCACATGATGGCAGATATCACATTAGTAGATGTGCAGGTGAATGAGTCCCTGATAGTGTGGCTGATGTGGTTGGGTCCTCTGATGATGTTGCTAGGGTAGATATGGGGACAGAGTAGGCAATGACATTTGTTACAGGGATTGGTTCCTGGTTAGTGTTTCTGTGGTGTGGTGTGTAGTTGCTGGTGAGTATTTGCTTCAGGTTGGGGGGCTGTCCCCATATCATGTTATATATGCCATCAATATGCCCTTCCAGCTTGACTGTGAACCATTGATAACTACTCTCTGAGAACAGTTTCCAACCAGTTATGCACCCACCTTATAGTAGTTCCATCTAGGTTGTATTCCCTAGTTTGTTTATGAAAAGGTCATGTGAGACAGTTCAAAAGCCTTACTAAAGTCAAGATATACCATGTCTACCACTACCCCTCCTTATTCACAAGGCTTGTTACCCTGTCAAAGAAAGCTATTAGGTTGGTTTGACACAATTTGTTCTTGACAAATCTATACTGACTGTTACTTATCACTTTTATTATCTTCTAGGTGTCTCCGAATTGATTGCTCAGATATTTGCTCCATTGTCTTTCTGGGTACTGAAGTTAAACTGACTGGTCTGTAATTCCCAAGTTGTCCTTATTTCCCTTTTTATAGATGAGCACTATATTTGCCCTTTTCCAGTCCTCTGGAATCTCTCCTGTCTTCCATGACTTTTCTAAGATAATCGCTAATGGCTCAAATATCTCCTCAGTCAGCTCCTTGAATATTCTAGGTTGTCTTTCATTGGGCTCTGGTGACTTGAAGACATCTAACTTGTCTAAGTAATTTTTAACTTGTTCTTTCCCTCTTTTAACCTCTGATTCTACCTCATTTTCACTGGCATTCCCTATGTTAAATGTCTAATCGCTACTAATCTTTTTGGTGAAAACTGAAACAAAAAGTCATTTAGCACTTCTGCCATTTCCACATTTTCTGTTGTTGTTTTTCCTCCCTCATTGAGTAATGGACCTAACCTGTCCTTGGCCTTCCTCTTGTTTCTAATGTATCTGTAGGACATTTTCTTGTTACCCTTTATGTCTTTAGCTAGTTTAATCTCATTTTGTGCCTTGGCTTTTCTAATGTTGTCCCTCCATACTTGTGTTATTTGTTTATATTGATCCTTTGTAATTTGACCTAGTTTCCACTTTTTGTAGGACTCTTTTTTTGAGTTTCAGATCATTCAAGATCTCCTGGTTAAACCAGGGTGGTCTCTTGTTATACTTCCTATCTTTCCTATACTCTTGTGCCTTTAACAATGTCTCTTTGAAAAACTGCCAACTGCCTTCAATTGTTTTTCCCCTTAGACTTGCTTGCCATAGGATCTTACCTACCAACTGCCTGAGTTTGCTAAAGTCTGCCTTCTTGAAATCCATTATCTTTATTGTGTTGTTTTTCCTCCTACTATCACTTTCACCTAAGATGCCTTCCACTTTCAAATTCTCAACCAGTTCCTCCCTATTTGTCAAAATCAAATCTAGAACAGCCTCTCCCCTAGTCGCTTTCTCCACCTTCTGAAGTAAAAAAATTACCTCCAATATAATCCAAGAACTTGTTGGATAATCTGTGCCCTGCTGTGTTGTTTTCCCAACAGTTGTCTGGGTAGTTGAAGTTCCCCATCACCACCAAGTCCTGTGCTTTGGATGATTTTGTTTTGTTAAAAAAAGTCTCATACTTATTTAATTTCCACCTATGTTCTCTCTTGTTGTTCCCTTATCCCTGCTATTATGGCCCATGCTCCCTCCATATCAATGTTAAATATAATTTTTATGCTGATTGTTACCAAGCATGCAAATGAACCCCAAACATTCAATGTGCCAGTAAACATCCACCACTGCCCCACCAAAAAGACATGTGCTGCTGAACTCCAGAAGAAAGAGGGACTTTTATTTTTAATCAGTGGAATTTTCCAAAGTGCTCAACATTGGCCGATCTCTGTTCCCACTGAAGACAATGATAAAAGTCCCATTGGCTTCAATGGGAATAGTGTTAGCCCGACACTGAGTGCTTCCCTACCCTAAATTATTAGCGTAGACCCTAGCTGAAGCCAGATGATGGAACATGAATTAATGCTGTAAGGGATGATGTATGTCACCTTGAACAGATTAGGGTAACTTGCAGCATTGCATTTACAACAACATACTTACAAGAGTGATATAGACTTGCTCGTACCAATGTGACTTACCTTGGTAATTTATTGGGGTAAGCTGAACCATGCAACCCCTGTTTTATAGAATCATAGAATATCAGGGTTGGAAGAGACCTTAGGTGCNCCCAACAGTTGTCTGGGTAGTTGAAGTTCCCCATCACCACCAAGTCCTGTGCTTTGGATGATTTTGTTTTGTTAAAAAAAGTCTCATACTTATTTAATTTCCACCTATGTTCTCTCTTGTTGTTCCCTTATCCCTGCTATTATGGCCCATGCTCCCTCCATATCAATGTTAAATATAATTTTTATGCTGATTGTTACCAAGCATGCAAATGAACCCCAAACATTCAATGTGCCAGTAAACATCCACCACTGCCCCACCAAAAAGACATGTGCTGCTGAACTCCAGAAGAAAGAGGGACTTTTATTTTTAATCAGTGGAATTTTCCAAAGTGCTCAACATTGGCCGATCTCTGTTCCCACTGAAGACAATGATAAAAGTCCCATTGGCTTCAATGGGAATAGTGTTAGCCCGACACTGAGTGCTTCCCTACCCTAAATTATTAGCGTAGACCCTAGCTGAAGCCAGATGATGGAACATGAATTAATGCTGTAAGGGATGATGTATGTCACCTTGAACAGATTAGGGTAACTTGCAGCATTGCATTTACAACAACATACTTACAAGAGTGATATAGACTTGCTCGTACCAATGTGACTTACCTTGGTAATTTATTGGGGTAAGCTGAACCATGCAACCCCTGTTTTATAGAATCATAGAATATCAGGGTTGGAAGAGACCTTAGGTGCTCATCTAGTCCAGCCCCCTGCTCAAAGTAGGACCAATCCCCAACTAAATCATCCCAGCCAGGGCTTTGTCAAGCCTGACCTTAAAAACCTCTAAGGATGGAGATTCCACCACCTCCCTAGGTAACCCATTCCAGTGCTTCACCACCCTCCTAGTGAAAAAGTTTTTCCTAATATCCAACTTAAACCTCCCCCCTGCAACTTGAGACCATTACTCCTTGTTCTGTCATCTGGTACCACTGAGAACAGTCTAGATCCATCCTCTTTGGAACCCCCTTTCAGGTAGTTGAAAGCAGCTATCAAATCCCCCCTCGTTCTTCTCTTCTGCAGACTAAATAATCCCAGTTCCCTCAGTCTCTCCTCATAAATCATGTGCTCCAGCCCCGTAATCATTTTTGTTGCCCTCCGCTAGACTCTTTCCAATTTTTCCACATCCTTCTTGTAGTGTGGGGCCCAAAACTGGACACAGTACTCCAGATGAGGCCTCACCAATGTCGAATAGAGGGGAACGATCACGTCCCTCAATCTGCTGGCAATGCCCCAATTTATACAGCCCAAAATGCCGTTAGCCTTCTTGGCAACAAGGGCACACCAGTGCAGCACATCTACATTAGCAGATTGCATGGAGATGGCTAGGACACACATGGAGGAAAGATGCTGGACTAGAATCCCCAGGGCAAGAGGTTATGAGGTAGCCCACGGCCAACTTGAAAACACAACAGAATCAGAACTGAAAGCCATCAAAATGATGTGGGAAGAAGCTAACACTTCAGCTAAAGACCACCAAAGGTAGAAGGCAGTGGTGAAGGCCCCCATGTTCCACATGGAATAAAGAGACATAAGTATGTATTGGTGTAACTACACTGGTACAAAAGTCCCCAGTGCGGACAGGGCCTTCACAATGTATTTCCACATTATCGAGTTGTAATCTTTTCCCAAAAATTCTAAAAATGCCAATACAATTTTAACTTTCCCTCTCCCAAAACCTCCAATTTACTACTGCACTATTTCATCAGATCTTTTCAAATCTGGGAAGGGGGAGGCGTTGAAGAGTTCTGTGCCTTTGAACTCATCATTGCAGAAGATGCACATTTTGTAACATTAATCTTCTTTCCTACCTGTGTGCTGTCGCTGCTGCAGTTTTACCTTGTGCTTAAACAAGAGGCTGAGACCTCTTCTTCTGGTGCTATTTTTTCTATTCAGGGCTAAACTGATGGTGGAGTGACTTGAGGTAATGAAAAATAAATCCCTCCAAACAAACAAGCCCCCCTTCCCCAAAAAAACCCCCAAAACAAATGACCCCCCAACCTTTATAGCAAAAAGACTAAAGAGTAGATAAAGGGTCATTATGCTGTAGTGGACTGTGACAGCTCAATACTCTGACCTCCTCTTCTCTTTCATCCTCACTGTAGATTGCTGAAATAATTACCAGAGGACAGTCTGATCAGATCAGTAGACTTGTGTTCTGTGATACACTGGGTTACCTTTGGGGTTACTCCAACAAGCTACAGTCAATGGACTCTAGGGTAAGAAATCACTAGTACACCAAATAAACAGTCCATATTGAACTGGCTAGAACCACAACAATTAGTCTGGTTTATAGCTTTAGCTGGTACAGAACTCAGGCTAAGTTCTCTGTAGGTATAAATGGGCACAGTCAATCAAGCAGTACCCCATTTACACCAGTGGAGCATTTGATCCGTATTTGTAGCCTTTTTCCTTTATTAACAGGAGGCACAATAATGCTGATCACACAAACATAGAGTTAAAAAAGGAAAGGATGGAGCATATGTTTTACTACTTTAAGACTCCATGCATGTGCGCGCACACAGAAAATAAACCAAACCAAACACTGCAGACATAATGTCTTTGTTGCCAAACATGGAACATGAAAGTGGCAATGGCATCTACTGATCTGCTTCTTAGTGAGTCAGAGATCACTAGCATGGGCCCACTGGAATGTGCTGGTTCAACTTGCATTTGTTACCAGTGCCCTTGGCACCCTTTGGCAGTGAATTTGCTTTCAGTAGGTTCTCTGCATCTGGGGTTCCCTCAAGTGACTGGCTCATGAGAAGTCAGAGGTTCTGACTTGGACAGCAAGATGTCTTCCTTTGGTCAAGCCTGAGATCCAGTTGTTTTTTAGGCAGAGGTAACTGCCCTGTGTCCCTTATTGTTACAGAATTACATCATAGGTCCCTTCTGCGGCACCTATGCCTCTCATTAGCTAACTCTAAGGGTATCTCACTGTGGTTTGAGAAAGATGATGGATTCCTTTGTTTTTAGTGGTTGCTGATTGCCAGCCTTATGCTGTTTCCGTATATTTAGACTCTCTGTGATGGGAGACCCCTAGAAATTTGATCATAATGCTGCTTCCATCTTTTTCTACAACAGCAAGAGACTTTTTGATCTTTTGCCAAATCCGTTTGATGATCATGTAATTAATTAATTTATAGGCTCTTCTATTGCACTGATCATGACAGTATTTGAGTGACTCTCAAACATGAACACTGGTCTACAATTTTTGAGAAGTCGTCTGCTTCAGAGATAAAATGTGATATTTATTATGTATTTTGATGTGCTGAATTCAAATATGACAATTAAAACAACTGATTGGCTACTGTTTCTAAGATATTTAAGTTTTTACATTTTATGTCTATGTATATTGTGTAGATAGTAGAGTTTTAATCATAAATTGTAAACCTAGGTCTTTTCATGTGTTTATGGTTGCTTTACATGATAATATTTCACCTGTCCTGTTTATGTAACACTTTAAAAATCAGCAAAAGGGTTATATAAATAAAATTTATTATGAAACAAAAGGCAAAAAACTATTATGTACATAGTTTAGTCCTATTCAGTGTCTACTCGGCGCTTCTTGGCTTGTCTCTTGTATTCATTAAATGGAGCATCTCTTGTCACTGTCCAGCAATAGTCTGCAAGCATTGATGGGCTCCATTTGCCCTGATAGCGTTTCTCCATTGTTGCAATGTCCTGGTGAAATCGCTCGCCGTGCTCGTCGCTCACTGCTCCGCAGTTCGGTGGAAAAAAATCTAGATGAGAGTGCAAAAAATGTATCTTTAGTGACATGTTGCAACCAAGGCTTTTGTATGCCTTGAGGAGGTTTTCCACCAACAACCTGTAGTTGTGTGCCTTGTTGTTTCCGAGAAAATTTATTGCCACTAACTGGAAGGCTTTCCATGCCGTCTTTTCCTTGCCACGCAGTGCATGGTCAAATGCATCATCTCGAAGAAGTTCACGAATCTGAGGACCAACAAAGACACCTTCCTTTATCTTAGCTTCACTTAACCTTGGAAATTTTCCACGGAGGTACTTGAAAGCTGCTTGTGTTTTGTCAATGGCCTTGACAAAGTTCTTCATCAGACCCAGCTTGATGTGTAAGGGTGGTAACAAAATCTTCCTTGATTCAACAAGTGGTGGATGCTGAACACTTTTCCTCCCAGGCTCCAATGACTGTCGGAGTGGCCAATCTTTCTTGATGTAGTGGGAATCTCTTGCACGACTATCCCATTCGCAGAGAAAACAGCAGTACTTTGTGTATCCAGCCTGCAGACCAAGCAAGAGAGCAACAACCTTCAAATCGCCACAAAGCTGCCACTGATGTTGGTCATAGTTTATGCACCTCAAAAGTTGTTTCATGTTGTCATAGGTTTCCTTCATATGGACTGCATGACCAACTGGAATTGATGGCAAAACATTGCCATTATGCAGTAAAACAGCTTTAAGACTCGTCTTCGATGAATCAATGAACAGTCTCCACTCATCTGGATCGTGAACGATGTTGAGGGCTGCCATCACACCATCGATGTTGTTGCAGGCTACAAGATCACCTTCCATGAAGAAGAATGGGACAAGATCCTTTTGACGGTCACGGAACATGGAAACCCTAACATCACCTGCCAGGAGATTCCACTGCTGTAGTCTGGAGCCCAACAGCTCTGCCTTACTCTTGGGTAGTTCCAAATCCCTGACAAGGTCATTCAGTTCACCTTGTGTTATGAGGTGTGGTTCAGAGGAGGAGGATGGGAGAAAATGTGGGTCCTGTGACATTGATGGTTCAGGACCAGAAGTTTCATCCTCTTCCTCTTCCTCGTCTGACTCAAGTGAGAATGATTCTGGTGCATCAGGAACCGGCAGTCCTTCTCCGTGGGGTACTGGGCGTATAGCTGATGGAATGTTTGGATAATGCACAGTCCACTTTTTCTTCTTTGACACACCTTTCCCAACTGGAGGCACCATGCAGAAGTAACAATTGCTGGTATGATCTGTTGGCTCTCTCCAAATCATTGGCACTGCAAAAGGCATAGATTTCCTTTTCCTGTTCAACCACTGGCGAAGATTTGTTGCACAAGTGTTGCAGCATATGTGTGGGGCCCACCTCTTGTCCTGATCTCCAATTTTGCAGCCAAAATAAAGGTGATAGGCTTTCTTAACCATAGTGGTTATACTGCGCTTTTGTGATGCAAAAGTCACTTCACCACAAACATAGCAGAAGTTATCTGCACTGTTCACACAAGTACGAGGCATCTCTGCTCACTTTGGCTAAACAGAAATGTGTCCCTTTGCAAAATCAAACACTGACAAATAAGAGAGCACGACACTGTATGTTTTCTAGAGCTGATATAGGGCAATTTGTTCAGCAGAGTGATGTAAGCTTCGTTATGATTGCATTATCCATGACTTCTAGGAATAACATGATGCAATTCATATCCTGTATGACGCAATACCAGCTTCAGATTGCATCATTCATTGTTTTGCCTAAAAAGCAAGTACTGTCCAAACCCAGTCATAGATTTATTCATAGATCCAGTCAAAGATGTATTTTAGTCATTTCTGGTTTAAATTGAGATCCCTTCCCTTTATAACTCACTTATCCTCCGCCATTCCCAAGTCAAGGGTCGTATATACTGACCCAATAGCATATCTTGAAAACTAGAGCCAATCAACAATTTTAAGCATCATTTTC
>QXTE01000214.1:957970-1144234 GCA_003942145.1 Platysternon megacephalum | reverse complement strand
GTCTATAATATATAACTAAACTATTATTGTATATAAAGTAAATAAGGTTTTTAAAATGTTTAAGAAACTTCATTTAAAATTAAATTAAAATGCAGAGCCCCCTGGACCTGTGGCCAGGACCTGGGCAGTGTGAGTGCCACTGAAAATCAGCTCCTGTGCCACCTTCGGCACGCGTGCCATAGGTTGCCTACCCCTGTAGTAGACTGTCCATCAATCTTACAATGTACAGAGCAAAATATAGATCACACCTCTTACACTTTAGCTTCCCCCTTCCACTATAATGACTCTAAAGGAAGAGTTATTTACCCCTTTACATAACACAAGAACCGGGGTCACCCAATGAAATTAATAGGTGGTAGTTATAACCACAAGAAGCTTCTTCACACAACGCACAGTCAACCTGTAGAACCTGTTGCCAGGGGATGTTGTGAAGTCCCAAACTATAACTTGGTTCAAACACGAACTAGATAAGTTCATGGAGGACAGGTCCATCAATGGCTATTAGCCAAGATGGTCAGGGATACAACTCCATGCTCTGGGTGCCCCTAAGCTTCTGACTACCAGATGCAAGGAGTGGATTACAGGGGATGGATCACCTAATAATTCCCCTGTTCTGTTCATTCCCTCTGAAGCACCTGGCGTTAGCCACTGTTGGAAGACAGGATACTGGGCTAGGTGGACCGTTAGTGTGACCCAGGATGGTCATTCTTATGTTCTTATGTAAAGACAGCAAATCAACATGAACAACAAACTCAGCAAATTTTACAATGCACACACTCATCGTATTACCGTATAAGAAAAGGGTGGAGAATCAAGGGTTTCATACTAAAAGCTCTGATCCTCCATTATTTGATGATATGTCATCATTTACCCCTCTGAAAAGCATGTAGAAAACACTGCCATTCAGGTATGGTAGAGTTCCTTGCATCCACTTTGCACAGGCATAAATGAATGAGAGTGAAAGCAGCAGCGAATCAGGCTTTAATATTTACTTTATGTAGATTTGTTTATGCTGAGATATCACAGTTGATAGACATGTAAAAAATTGTGTTTGATTAAATCAACGTCTATTGTGTTGCAATAATGCATTCCAGAAGGATGCTACTTTAGGACAATGTCAGAAAATGTGTAGTGTTGTTTTATGCCTTCCCCTCCCTGCTTGCATTCGGCATAATACCCAGGCAGTGCAAACATGTTAGAAGCCCAATACATGCTGCTGGGTTTGGACTTAACAGCCTCATCAGATAGTCCATGAAACATCACTTGCTATTAATATATGCCTACCTCATAGAGCTGGAAGGGACCCTGAAAGGTCATTGAGTCCAACCCCCTGCCCTCACTAGCAGGGCCAAGTACTGATTTTGCCCTAGATCCCCAAGTGGCACCCTTAAGAATTGAACTCACAACCCAGGGTTTAGCAGGCCAATGCTCAAACCACTGAACTATCCCTTCCCCAACGCAATAGGATGTATTTCAAACCTCCTGCACACTGTCTATTTGGAGAGGGGGGTGGTGATTTTATATAACTTAGAGTTACACCAGGGATGAATTTGGCCCATTCTGGTTTCAGCAGGCCCCCCTTCGGATGAATCCTGGTCTGTGGATTGGCAAACTTCCCTTCTTTTGGCCCGAGTGGCGGGCATACAGTATTCACTGTCATGCTGATATTTCAATAAGCAGTAAAATTAAATCTTTTGAAAGTCTCCTGCAGGAATTTCATTTACTGCAGACCCAATTACAGAACTTTATTTCAGCTATGGCACAGGAATGCTATTTAGCTGCTTTGTGGAAAATTCACTCTCCACCTTCCTCCCTTACTACTAGAATGGGCTGTTCTCTGGAGCTTTGCATGTGCCTTGTCTTTTGACCTTGCAGAAATATGTTTTTTGAACAGACAGTGAGACCTGGATATTGGCCTAAAGTTAGCACAGGAGAAGGACCAAATCATCGTCCTCATTATCCTAGGATGAAGAGGCTTGGCTATATTTTGTCATAAGACAGACAGATGTTCCATGAACCAACAGATCAAATAGTTCAGTACAAATATGGCAGGTAAAAGGGATGGAGCAACATAGAGGCTCTAAGAGCCCTGGATTGAACTGGAGGAAAATTCCTTCTTGAGGACCCCATGCAAACCCTGACAGAGGGGCTGGGGCTGGGGCTGGAGCTGGGGTGCAGAAGGGGAGAGTAGCAGGACTGGATTGGCATCACACAGCACTGCAGAGATTCTGTGCAGCCTGCAGTGCATGTTGGGAAAGCTACCATAATTTACACAGGCCCCCAAGACTGTCTAAATCACACTGAAAGTGCTCTGACCCCTTCCCAGAGCAGACTAGGTTCAAGTGGGCACAAAGATGGCTTAAATCCATTTTAACCCCCTGCGCCGCCACACACGCACACGCACACGCACACTTGGCTGCAAGTTCTGAGCAGTAGCTCTAAGCAGCACAGCACAGATTTTTTCACCCATGGTGTTGGTCACTTACAGGCTTGCTCCCAATGGATTTTATGGCAGATGAAGGATGTAGGAGTTGGTGGGAAGACAATGATGCTATATATGATTTGGGATTGTCCTACGGTAGCTCCACTATAGGGAGACAAATTGTTGTGATGCTGGGAATTTCTATGGACAGTATAGAGTGATTTATATGCATTTCTTTTGGGTATAAAATATGAATCAATGAGAAAGTAATTTGGTTCTAAAAGAAGCCACAGTGCTGTCAAATGGATAATTCTGGTGAGATGGAAATACAAGTCAAGGAATAGGTGGTTATGGAGAGAATGAATTTGAAATGGTGGCAAAACATCTAGAAGATGTCTGAGACACTTAGAGATTTGAAGTTGGACAGAAGACAGGTCAGAGTATGGTTCAGGGAGTGATTTGGGAATGATTCACATAGAAGCTGTGGTTTAAAATATGGGAGATTGCCAAGGATGAGGATATAGGATGTGAGAATCATTGATGTAAGGAAGAAGTCAAACCTATGGGAACTGATTACACAATTGAGAGAGAGGAACTACCGGCATAATGCTGTGAGCTACAAACAGATTGCAAAAGAGGAGAAGATGAGGAAATGTTAAATGAAATGCTGAAGGAGCCATTAGGCAAGGTATGAGGAGAATCATGAGAACATTTTGTTGCAGAAGTCAAGAGAGGAGAGAGACTTGAGGAGGAAAATTATCTGCTGTTTAAGGCACAAGAGAGATCAAGGAAAAGAAAAATAGAGAATTATTAAAAGAAAAATTAAATGTTTAATTGGTGTCTGTCAGGATCCTGAGCAAAGATAGGCCAGACTAGGGTCAGGAACTGAAGCCAGGGGTCAGAAACAGTATCAGGGTAAAGAGTCAAGTGGAAGGGCAGAGCTGGAGACCATCAGGGATCAGGCCGAGGGTCAACACCAGGTATTAAGTTCTGCACTGAGGTTCTGCAGGTTGATCAGGAGTCAGAATCCAAGTCAGATCTGAGGCCAATAGTGGGCATTAGAAACAGGGCAATCATGGCAGCAAGCTAGGGATCCACATCATTGCCTGGACACTTCCTGGTACACCCCATGGGCTTATATAGGATCAAGGAGCCAATCAGGGATCACTAAAACAACTCTCTCAGAGCACTTGAGGAGGAACTTCTGGAGGGGTCACAGGAGCTGCCAGGGGCAGTGTGGAGCTGTTGGCTACCTTGTAGGCCTGGGTTCAACTCCTTCCAGTGTCTTTGCAGTAGCTTTTTATTTTGGTTCTTCAGGCTGAGGTTCTTAGATCACTATGTACAGGGCAAGTTATGTTTATTCGTCTATAATCAAATCAGAGCCTAGGGAGAACAGGAGCAAGCTATGCTGCGAGGCAGCCTTTCCACCTCATCTCACAGGGAATGAATGGATGACGCATTTAATCATTCTCTATTATAGGATCTTGCTACGCATCCCTTTAATAAATCGCTAGCTGACATTGGATTCCTTCACCTTTTGTAGAGAAGTCCCAGCTCAGATGATGATATGGTACTTCACAAGTGTCAACTCCAATGTCTTTTGAAGTGATAGGTCTTCAATTCTCTTCTCAGTGTTGTACTGCAACCATGCAACAATTTACATACCGAGGAGGAGTAATTTATCTGGATGCACAAGTAAAATGACATCAAGTTTTTCCATCATTATAAAGGATAGGTAAGTAGATTCTGTGCCTGGATTGTGGTTAAATTGCATTGCAATATTGGAAGGCAGTTGTTCCATATTTGTGTGGGTTGCCTGATAATTATGGCATGAGTGTTGGTTTGTGACATGGGTTCCAAACAATTCTCAGCCCACAAGATTGTGCCTGAGGGGAAAAAAGCAGACAGACAGTCACTGTGTCTCCCACATAACTAGGGGCTACAGCAGAACCTCTTCACATGGGATGAAGAGACTACAGGTGTTGAAAATCGCTCTTCTGATTTTATTTTTTTATTTCCTCAACTAGAGCTGTGCAATTCCCTTCCAGATCTGCTTCAAAACCAGATTGCAGGGAGACACAGGCCTGAAATACAAAAAGATGCTAAGGTTAAAGAAGCTTTGAGTTCGAAAGGGCAAATCCCAGTGAGATCTTATAATCAGAGTCTGGGTTTTGAGAGATTTGCACAAGTTCAAACAGGGTTTGCACGGATTTGCTGGAACTAGTGACTGTAATGATATGTTCACTGCAGTATATTCTCAAGCCCGACTGGGTATGGTCCCTGGTAAACAGCAGAGACAAAGCTGGAACTCAAACCCATGGGAGCCTCTTTGTGTCTGTAGTTGCAGTTATTGTCATTTTAAGAATGGCTATTATTCCATACATTACAACAGTCGTTGTATCCCTGGTGACCTGTCCCAAAAACCTAGGCTGAACTTGAAACAGCATGAACAAAAGTTTGTGGGTAGTCAGAGGCAGAAATTTTCACAAAAGCATGAATAGTCAGCTTGTTTTTTCCCCTTTTTTTGCACCTTCTAAATAAAATGGCTTGTGGATCACTGCTGGTTCAGAAATAAAGTTCTGAACTTGAATCAAAGATAACTTTAGTGTCTTCAGGGTTTGAGTCTTACCTTTCCCCTAGCTCTATTGCTTATTTTTTGCCTATTGGGAACTTGCTGCTGTTACTCATAGTTGTTGCTAATTCTGCAACAGTTGACCCATCAGATGTTATAAGCAATCAGCAGCTACTGATGTGGTCTATCCATTCATAGGCTTTTGAAGTCAATTGCTTGCATCCAACTAATGAATTCTCCATGAGATTGTAGCTCCCAGCTTGTCCGCATTTCTTGCTTTCAACAACCAGTCTAACAATGCATCCCCGTTTTTCTCTCTTGCACACTAGTCTATTAAGGAAAGGGGCCAACAGAGAAGACATGGAACAAAACGTGGTCTAGGCTGCAGGCTACCTCACGGTCTATAAACACCTCGGTGGAAATCAGGGGTGTGGAAGAGGAGTTGAACACGTTGAAACAAATGTGCAAGGCATTATTTAGCATTCTTGCGGTATGTGAAACTTCAGTAATTCATGGTCGCAGTTGCACCTAAAATTTGAGGGAAGTCAGACAAGAATTGTCTAGAGCAATGGGGAAAAGAAAGCTGTCCTGGTCTAAAATCATCCATACATGAATGTATCCAAACTAATTTAAAACAATAGTCCTAATATGAGGAGTGTGGGGACTAGCACATTAGCAAGGGGAGGAGCTTAGTACAGCTTTATGACTGCTATCTTGTTTCTTATTTCTATTGCAGTAGTGTCTTGAGCCCAGGTCAGAGCCCCATTATGGTAGGCACTGTACATACACATAGGAAAAGGCAGTCTCTGTCTCAAAAAGAGCTTATAGTCTACATACACAAGACAGACAAAAGGTAGGAAGCAAAATCTATTATCCCCATTTTACAGACAGGGAGCTGAGGCATAAAGAGATTAAGTGATCTGTCCAAGGTCACACAGGAAGTCTGTAGTAGAGCTGCTAATTGAACCTTGTGCCTTAGCCCAAAGACCATCCTTCCTCTCACTTGCTTTCTCTATTGGCTCCCTAGAACTTGGAATCAGTAAATGAGATGTATTCAGTAGATTTGCCCCTGAAAAATAAATGTTGTACCTAGCTAAAAATCACATCTCCTCTTCGCCTTTAAAATCTATATATCTACACAAAAACACACACTACTATCTCTGTTGTGAGATTGCTTCTGAATGTTCAGCCCCATTCTCTTTTCCCTTGATGATAGACTCACTCTCAGGGAGTTTCTTGTGCACTGCCTGTTCATGTAGCATATAGGACAACTGGCTTTGACCTTCTAAATCTCTCCTGTTACTGCTCAGTGCAGAGCAATAAATCAATAAAATCTGAATTTCAATTCATTGGGGTTACTGCTGCACTCGTGGGTACTTCAGCGTTCTGTGCTAACCACATAGCCCATTGGTCTCCGGAATATGGTGGGAGAAGGAATCATTTGGATGCTTCGGCATTTTGTTTGACAGGTTTCTCCAAATGCAATTAAAGTGTGTCATCATTTCTGTTCAAGCTTCCAAAACAAAACAAAAAAAATTGCTGTTCGACATGTCTTCAATAACAACACAGCGGGGAGGAAACGAAAAGGAGATGACTGAAAGGAAGGATAAGGAAAAACCTGCTTTAGTTTATGAGACAGCAGTTGATATGCCTCCAGTCTCACAGGTTTGGATGGTAGAAAGATTAAGAGTAAGGCAAGAAGCCAACTGGTGACTTACAGTACTTAGCAACCATGCAGTGCTTGGAGGAAATGTGTGTCTTGACTTTGGAGCAGCTGACTAAGCTGGGCGGTTTGAAATGTGTATCTGCATTACAGCTGGACCTTGGGTACTTGGCAATGACAATATAATGAAATTGTTGGCATTTGAGATCCAGCTTACATATACATCCTGGGGCTTGATTTTTTCCTTATACCTCAATATATTAAGAGATTTCAGGGATAAAAGGGAGTAATCATTAGTTCAGAGTAAATAAGGGGATCTGAGACCCTGGATTTGGCTTGCTCTGGAAGGAGTGGAAATATCACTTTTCTTTGGCAGAAGCCCAATGACTTGTGAAAATATAGACTCATAGACCTCACGGTCAGAAGGGACCATCATGATCATCTAGTCCGACCTCCTGCACATTGCAGGCCACAGAACCTCGCCCACCCACTTCTGTAATAGACCCCTCACCTCTGGCTGAGTTACTGAAGTCCTGAAATCATGATTTAGACTTCGAGTTACAGAGAATCCACCATTTACACTAATTTAAACCTGCAAGTGATGGTGCAGAGCAAGGCAAAAAACCAACAAACCCAACCCCAGGGTCTCTGCCAATCTGACTTGGAGGAAAATTCCGTCCTGACCCCAAATATGGCGATCAGTGAGGTCCTGATCATGTGGGCTAGATCCTCATGTGCTGGGTGAGTCTCCATGCTCTGCCTCAATCCTGCCAGCAGTTTTGGCCTTTGTCTTTATGAAATGGGGCAGTGCCATGGTGCAGGAATGAGTAGGCTGGCTGAGTAAGAGTTCCTATACGGTAGAGTGGAGATGGCTGGCCTGTCTGGAGAGCTGTGATGGGCACGGCTCCATCCCTTGCCTGAGGTGTTTGACTGGACTTTGAAGCACTTCTCTGCTGCCATTTGGTTGTCATTCCTTTTCATCACGATTAAAGGCAAGTGAGATAGGCTCTTTGCTATAGAGAAATGATCCCTAATGAATGTGCAGTTACCTGTGAGCAGGGAAGATGCAATATGGCCTGCATCACTACGCATTCTCTTGTTGGTGTGTATGTCCCCCCTATCACACACACACGTTCTTCCTCTCTTTCTTGATGGTAAAACCAAATACCTGGCATTTCTCTAACACCCTCCACCCAAGTATCTCAGAGCACTGAATGCACAGTGAAGCTCTTCCCCCAGCATATGTCCTTATACAGATGGGTAGAACCAAGGCAAAGGTGATGAGACAGTTCATTTGCATTTGGAGAAACCAGTCAAATAAAAGGAAAGGTTTTGGGGGAGGGGTGCAGAGGGTGGCCAGTTGTCTAGCAGTGGTCCTGGTGTGCAGGACCATGGGAGAGAGAGGAGGCCAAAGAGGGCACAAACCCAGCAGCTGACAAACCAGTGTGTGTGGGGGGAGGAGAACCATGTGGCTCTAGCACCTTTTTCTGCCCTTACCTCAGGGCCTCAGCCCCCAGCCAGGAGCTCTCTCTACTCCCCCAGTCCCTGCTTGCACACTGCTCTGTCCCAGGTGCTGGCGCTCCTTCCTCCTCCTAGGAGCCTGTTCTTCTGCCCTTGAGCTTGCTCTGCCCTGCAGCCCTTCTTATATGAGCCTGCTGGGCCATGATTGGCTTCTCCTCTCAGCCCCTTTCTAATTGGCTGCCTCCGGTGCAGCCTCCCTAGGGCTACTTTTAACCCTTTTCTGCTAGTGCGGGGCAGCCGCTCCATCACATAGCCACACCCTGATTTGCATTTTCCTTGCTCTTTGTTCTGTCAATCCAGGGTTTCTGGGCACCTCTGGGTGCATTTATCTTGCTTCTTTTGGGGAAGGGGACACCAGTGCTCATGAGCATGTGCAGTTTGTGGGAGAACTGACTCTTACAACTTTTGACCTTTTTGAAACCAGGAAAATAATAGGGCCTTAAGTCACACAGCAAGCCAGCAGCAGTCATGAAAGGAATCCAGGTCTTCTGACTCCTAATCCTCTATTCCAGCCACTAGATAACACTCCCTCCACTCATCCAAGCCATACCAATAGGACACAAGTTGCACAGCTCTTGTGACTGTTAATTGAAGTTAACGGTACCCAGTTCCTCACACCCCTCACTGACAGTGGGCATTGTCTTGCTATCCCTTATGAGCTTCTCATTCTTCAGTCCCTCAGAGTATTACAGCAGAAGGTGTTGATAACAGCATCCTATATAAATGAAGGCCTTATTGTCGATCATGTCTGTAGTTGCTGCAATACAGAGAATTATTCTATTTAGCTTTACTAGTGCTCTCACTGTGATATAGTTTAGATTAATGAGGCATCGATTCTCAATTAAGAAGCTATTTAAAAAAACACTCCTAATTCCATTGGATTGTGTGGATGAATTAGTTAATTCTGCTTAGCTCTTGGTGGTGGTTTTGGATAGATGATTTGTGTCTTCCCCTTCTTGTGCCCTGTTTTAACCTTGGTGGTTGGAATATTTGGGATCCTTTTGTCTAATTAAACTATAATGTCATGCAGAATAGTGCATGCGAACAATATATACATATTGAATGTGGGAGACAAGGTGGGTGGCATAATATCTATTATTGGACCAACTTCTGTTGGTGAGAGAGACAGGCTTTTGAGCCACACAGTGGTCTTCTTCAGGTCTGGGAAAAGTGCTCCCAGTCTCACAGCTAAATGCAAGGTGGATAGTATAAGTAGTTAGCACATATTGTAAGGGACCATTCAAGGCAGAGTGACCCGTTAACACCTCTAAAGTCACATGACAAAAAGAGGGG
This sequence comes from Platysternon megacephalum, assembly GCA_003942145.1. NCBI lineage: Eukaryota > Metazoa > Chordata > Testudines > Platysternidae > Platysternon > Platysternon megacephalum. Next base: position 1,134,763 of record QXTE01000214.1, on the reverse strand, counting down.
GTTAGTGGGTTACAGATTGTTGTAATAAACCATAAATCCAGCATCTCTATTCAGTCTATGATTTCTAGTGTCTAGCAGAGTAATGAATTTAAGCTCCCAGGCTCATCTTTTGAAAGTGTTGTGCAAGTTTCCTTTGAGAATGAGGCCTGAGAGGTCAGATATGGAGTGATCGCTTTGTGCATGTGTGTAGAAGAGGGAAGATTGTAATGGGGTTAAAACAATGGGATTAGATATTCAGGGAGTTGATATTTCAGCGATGCCAGCTCCTTTTGACTTTATAGTGCTGTGCAAAGGGTTCGGGGGCGCTGACTACTTTGGCTGTAATGTAGAGCCAGCAGCAGTGGGAGAAGGACTGTTTCATTCCAGCTCCAGCTCAGGTTTGCTTGATGCTGGGTCTTGTTTCAGTTGTAAGGTTCACGTGCACCTGGGCCACGATTCGGGCTTGACCCCCATGTGGAAATGGCATGTGCTCAGGTTCCAGGGGGAATATTTGTCTCAGCTCTGTAGAGGATTGTTAGAATTTGAGAAGCAGGGTTACTGGAGGGACCTGATAACTTGTGGGAGCCTCTCAATCACCAAATCAAACCTCTCAGTCACCAAATCAAATCCAACCAGCTTGGTAGGAATAGCTTCTGATCATTAAGATTTTATGCATTCACAGTGGTCTGTGTGAAATAAATTTGAAGGCCTCTAGCCAGGTCCTGGTGGAAAAGTGCCCACATTGTGCAAACCACTGCCACATTTGGCACCAGTTGGCACCCATGTTAATAGCCTCAGTAAAGATACCAATGGCTGAATGGGCTAGGAGAATAAACTACCCAAGAACTGGGCAAAGGGTCACTGCCAAGGGCGTTTACGTTGTCGTTGCTGATGTTGTTCCTGGGCTATTGCTAAATAGGGGATTCTAATCCCCAATCTAGCACCTTTCTTGTGCAGAAAAGAAAGCGAGAGAGAGATTCACAGATCTAAGGCCAAGGAGAGACCGTTGTGACTCTCTGCATAACACAGGCTATAGATGTAGCAGAGCTTTTATTATTTATTTTAAAAATCAATTCCCTTGACTGGATTATTTTGGAAGGAAAACAGCTTTAAAATATTAAAAAATATCAATGTGCCATGTGCCTTAGCAACAGCTGGCAAGTGAATAAAAGGTCTCACCAAGGTATTCAGCACAGGCAATGACTAATCTAATACGAACATCATCATTTATAACGTGCCCCTTTAAGCAAGTTCTGTGCCTGCATATCAATGGCTGTGCGTTGGGGGCAGCTATGGTACAATGGATGGAATCTAGGATGTGGGCTTGGGAGACCAGGGTTTTATTCTTGATTCTGTCACTGACTCACTCGGTGACCTTGGGCAAGTCAGGCTGTGATGGGGCGTCTGCCCCACGCTGGCTGAAAAAGGGTTAAAAGCAGCTCTCAGAATGCTGCGTAGCAGGCAGCCAATCACAGAAGGGCTTATAGGAGCAGTCAATCAGGGCCAGGCTGGCCCATATAAGAAGGGCTGCAGAACAGAGCAGGGGAGTCACTCCCTGGAGCTTGAGGAGGGAGTTGGGACAACACGCTTCCTAAAGCAGATGCAACAGCGGCAAGACGTCACTGGACGAGGGTGCACTGGAGAACTAAGCTAATTCCCAGGATAGCCAGCAGGAGGTGCCACAGCAGTGAGTCGAACCCCATCACACAGGCCCACGTGGCCATTAGTTTTAGGTACTTCCATTTTTGAGTGCCCAGTGTTGTCCCAAAGAACACAGCGTCCTCTTCAGAACACTGCCCTCCGGCTGTGCCACACTCCATGTTCCCCCCCTTCCGGGGGGACTTGCAGTCTACTGTTCAGCCAGGCCCTTCAGTTGCAAACTGCAGTCCACTGTCTAGCCACTTTCCACGTGGCTCCAGCACTCTCTTTGCCCTTGCCTCAGGGCCTTAGCCTGTAGATCCCTGCAGCCTGCCAGGCACTGCCTTTAGCTCCCAGGGTCTCTGCCTGCTGCACTACTCTGTCCAGGGTGTTTGCCTAAGGTACAGAGGTGCTGAGCTCCTGTCTGATGTTGAACAACTTTGAAAGATCAGCTTTCATCTTTCTGTGCCTCAGTCCTACCATCTACAAAATGGGCTCACCCATCTTTGTAGGGCTCTTTGAGATCTACACAAGAAAACTGTTCTGCTGTGTGTCATGTTACACTTTGGTTTCCACTAGGGCTGTCAATTAATTGCAGTTAACTCACGTGATTAACTCAAAAAAATGTATCGCGATTAAAAAAATTAATTGTGATTAATCTACTGTTAAACAATAGAATACCAATTGAAATGTATTAAATATTTTGGATGTTCTCATACATTTTCAAATATATTGATTTCTATTACAACACAGAATACAAAATGTACACTGCTCACTTTATATTATTATTTTATTACAAATATTTGCACTGTAAAAATGATAAACAAAGAAATAGTATTTTTCAATTAACCTCATACAAGTACTATAGTGCAATCTCTTTATCCTGAAAGTATAACTTACAAATGCAAATTTTTTTGTTACATAACTGCTCTCAAAAACAAAACAGTGTAAAACTTTAGAGCCCACAAGTCGACTCAGTCCTACTTCTTGTTCAGCCAATCGCTCAGACAAACAAGTTTGTTTACATTTACGGGAGATAATGCTGCCTGCTTCTTATTTACAATGTCACCTGAAAGTGAGAACGGGTGTTCACATGGCACTTTTGTAGCTGGCGTTGCAAGATATTTATGTGCCAGATATGCTAGATATTCGTTTGCCCCTTCATGCTTCGGCCACCATTCCAGAGGACACACTTCCATGCTGATGACGCTCATTAAAAAAATAATGCGTTAATTACATTTGTGACTGAACTCCTTGGGGGAGCACTGTATGTCCCCTGCTCTGTTTTACCCGCATTCTGCCCTGTATTTCATGTTATAGCCGTCTCAGCTGATGACCCAGCACATGTTGGTTTTTAGAACACTTTCACAGCAGATTTGACAAAACACAAAGAAGGTACCGATGTGAGATTTCTAAAAATAGTTACAGCACTCGACCCAAGGTTTAAGAATCTGAGGGGGATGAGGTGTGGAGCAGGCTTTCAGAAGGCTTAAAAGAGCAACGCTCAGATGCAAAAACTATAGAACCCGAACCATCAAAAAAGAAAATCAACCTTCTGCTGGTGGCATCTGACTCAGATGATGAAAATGAACATGTGTCGGTCTGCACTGCTTTGGATTGTTATCGAGCAGAAGCCATCATTAGCATGGACACATCCTATGGAATGGTGGTTGAAGCATGAAGGGACATATGAATCTTTAGCGCATCTGGCATGTAAATATCTTGCGACGCCGGCTACAACAGTGCCATGAGAACGCCTGTTCTCACTTTCAGGAGACATTGTAAACAAGAAGCGGGCAGCATTATCTCCTGTAAATTGTGACCAAATTTGGTTGTCTGAGCAATTGGCTGAAATAGGACTGAGTGGACTTGTAGGCTCTAAAGTTTTACATTGTTTTATTTTTCAGTGTAGTTATTTTTTGTACATAATACTACATTTGTAAGTTCAATTTTCATTATAAAGAGATTGCACTACAGTACTTGTATGAGGTGAATTGAAAAATACTATTTATTTTGTTTTTACAGTGCAAATACTTGTAATAAAAAATAAATATAAAGTGAGCACTGTACACTTTGTATTCTGTGTTGTAATTGAAATCAATATATTTTAAAATGTGGAAAACATCCAAAAATATTTAAATAAATGGTATTCTATTATTGTTTAACAACGCGATTAATTGCGATTAATTTTTTTAATCGCTTGACAGCCCTAGTTTCCACCTAAAATCGTGCGAGCGTGAGTTTGCTGTGTTCTGGCATGGATCTGTGAACCCGAGTTCGACATTCTAAAGCTGAGGTAACTTTCTGGACTCCACAAAAGAAGGACTTTCTCCTGTGACACTTTGAGTCAACACATTTGACTTGATCCCGCACAACACAAGAGCAGAGTATCGCTCACACAAACATAAGGGGAAATGATCACAGGGGAGCCTGGTATTGTATTAATGAGAGCACTGCTGCCGAGACATCCATTCACTCCTGCCCAGTGTCTGGGTGATAGCCAGAGTGGGGAGTGAAGAAACGCTTTTGCATTCTGAGAACTTAAGATCGTGTTACCCAACACGTCTGTTCTTCACCATCTAGCCAAGTACTTACACAGCCCTCCTCACCAGAGCACCTCACAGTCATTAATGGAGTCGATCTCACAACACCCATGCGAGGGAGAAGAGTGCTAGCCCTATTGTCCAAATGAGGAATTGAGACATAAAGTTGATTAAGTGACTTGCCCAAGGTCATGCAGGCAGTCTGTGGCTGAGCTGTGAATGAACCCAGGAGTCCTGAATCCTAGTTCAGAGCTCCATCCATTAGATCACCTTTCCTTCCCTCCTACCTTTTTTGCTTTTGAGGATCTCTTTGCACAAGGGCCTTGACACTTATTACTGTTAGTAAGGAGGACTAAGTCCAGGGTTTAGCCTTATTTGTCCTTGTGCATTGCTTCTGCTCACATTTATGGTGCAACCAACTTGTACTCCCTGCTGTGCACCCTGCATGGAATTACAAGTCCCTATGTTGAGCTTATATTGGCCACCATTGGAGGGTGTGATTCAAACGGCTCAATTTAATACATTTGCAAAGCTATACTTTTTTGTTGCACAATACAGTGGTGACACTTAAGCTTTTTTGCTAGGGAAAACCTAACTCTGCAGATTTCTGAATTGACAGTTTGGTTCATTAAAAGTTCTGGTGGCTAAAATGCAGCAATAATGAGCAACTATGTCAAGCAGGACTGAAATGGACTGTCGTCTTCCATGGAAAACTGGAATTTCACCCATGGTTGTGTTATGCAGGGGGAAAGTCCTTTAAAACATGCAGTGGGTTTAAAAAGCTCTGTGCACATCGCCTTCTTAAGGGCATTACCAGATTTGGTAGGATTTTTTTCTTGTCTTCCAGGAGCAGGCTGGGAACTCTGACAACACAAAAAAGAATGTGTTGGTGTGAACCCATGGTAAACAACAAGTCAGCAGAGAGCTTACAGCAGAGCAAAAAGGTGGATTACAATACAAGTGTTCCAGTTGGGGGGGATTGTGAGAGAGACTGGGACTGTGATGGAAAAGAAAACAATGCCACATCTTTGGGTAGAGGGGCTTTGTCCTTTAAAGAAAAAGCTGGGGTTAAAAAAAGAAAGAAAGAAAATCTTACAGGCATTGACAAAACCTTTGGGTCTCTGAGGTTTCTCTGCAAAGGTTGAGCACCTTCTAAAAGCTCTGCATTCGAGAAGTACCGTTAGCAAGTGTTTATGTACCCACATAGTAATGGTAAAAGATTTTGTTCTGCATCATATCCATAGATTATACTACCTGATTTCTCTTTGTTCTTTCTTTTAACTTGTGGGGTTTTTTTTGGGGGGGGGGAGAGGAGGCTGCTATTGTTATAGGGAAAGATTCTGGAATCTCTGAACCCAATGTAACAGTTTTTTTTAAATAATGAGAAAAGATTCCAAATGGAAAGCTCATCTGGCTGTGGCAGTTTGTGCCTGAATGAGAGAAAAGTGCCCTAGAAGCTATTCATTAGGAATTCACTGGAAGCTCTCAAACAAGCCTGGCAGAAGCTGAAATTGAAGTGGTCTCTGACCTAATTTTCTTCTGCATGAAACATCTGCATCAAGGCACTCTTTGATGTATTCCACTTGGCTCTGTCTACAGTATTGTATCACATGGCTTCAGCATTGCCTCAGTTTTAAAAGACATTTCCAGCCTGTAGAAGGTAATGTGATGTTACTGTTACCCAAAGTAATCACTCAATGTGCTCCTGAAATAGAAACAATAGAGGTTCAGACAACGTTGCCTGCTTTGCAGTTGTTGTGGCTGCCTAAGCTCACGGTTTTAAAAACGCAGATCTGTGATATTCATCTCATGTAATTCATCAGCACCAGGGAGGAGAGGGGAGAAAATGGCAAGCCTGCCGTGAAATAGTATGTCGAAGGACACAATGCTTTACATATGTGAGCCTCGGTTTTTTTTTTAATGTTTTTGCCTCTCCAGCCATACGTTTACTTTAGCACATTAAAAATAAAACAGGCAAATGTTGGAAGACATTATCATAAAACTTCAATAGAAGGAGCTCCTGGTTTTCATTTTGCTGTTTGTTCTTTCTGCTGATTGACACCCAAAGCTCACAGCAAAAGTGTGTGTGTGTGTGTGTGTGTGTGTGTTTGTGTGTGTGTTTGTGTCGATAGATATCTGAATGCTATCTGCTGTATTTGGAATGTCTTCTCTTTTCTTCAGTAAGTTACGAAGCACATTTAAGATACTCTCTCCCATCTTGAGGCTCTTCCTAAGCCGGGGTAAATAAACAAGCAGAGGAATAAATAAAAATGAACTACACCTAGGGTCACTTTTTTACTCTGAGTGAATAGATCCATGTCTTCTCCAGAAAGGTTTGCTGCACAGTCTTACCTAATGGCTTGCTGCTGTTTCCCCAGCCTTCCTTGTATTATGTGAATAACTGTGGTGTCTTTTGTATTCCACCCCCTGAAGAAGAATCCTTTGAAATTCTAAATGACTATGCTGCAGGTTTTAATGTCTGCCTCTTAGAAATAGCCAAGAAATACCCACTCATAGAGCAAGATGCAGCAAGCCTTTTGAAAGATATTCAGCCAGCTCCCTCAGCCTCATGAATTTATATGTACATTTTATATATAATGTACACACGTATGCTGTTTAATTCTCCTGATGTAGGGCAAGAATAAATTATTTTCCCAAGTCACTTTTACAAATCTTTTCATTTGTATTGCCATGAAGAAAACAAAGCATGTCCAGCAAGCTCGGAGACGTCCAGAGGGGTCAGAGTGAGATGAGTTGCGGGGTTCTCAGTCCTAGTGGATGTCAGAAGAATAAAAGCATCACTGTTGGCACTAATTAGCCTCCTTCTTGGCAGTCATGGCAGAGAAGCAAAGGGTTTAAATGGGCCAGGAGACTGAGAATAGCCCCTCATTCCCAGAGGTCATCCATCCAGGTCAGGGATGAGGCACATGGCAAGGCATGCTCCTCCCCGTGCTAGTTAGTGGATTAGTGGAGATCTTTAAGTCTTCTCTAGTGATTCTCCTGTTATCCTTTGTTACTTTGTTTTGCAGATTGATAGAAGACTTGTACCTATTCTCCTTCTTTGTTTGTATTACAGTAGCACCAAGAGGTCCCCAGTTCAAATCAGAGTCCGTTGTGCTAGGCGCTGTACAAACGCATACCAAGAGGCAGCTCTCGCACTAAAGTGCTGACGATCGAAATAGACAAGACAGAAATAGAATGGGAAACAAAAGAGAGGCACAGAGAGGTGAAGTGACCACACAGTAGGTCAGAGGCAGAGCTGAGAAGAAGGTCCATGTGATCTGACTGTCAGTCTAATTCCCTATCCCTGGCTCTCCAGCTAGTTGTTCTGTAGACAAATATAGGAGTTCATCCTCTAGGGCTCTCTCATCAGGTCCTCTCAAGCAATAAATTCACCTGAATACTTTAAAAAAATTAAACAAAAATCTTGTAACTCCTTTGCACCTCTGAAGGACAGTACAATTCAGTGAAACATGCATGCACAATGATTACACTCACAAAGAGTTATTTCAGATTACATACTTTAAAAAAGAAAAGGCAAAGCTTTCCAGCCCTCTCTGAACGTGGAGGCTGATTTACACTTTTGCATGGATGTGGCTGGCTGTGGACTGATGCTGGCAGAAGCTTATCGTGCCTTGCTCTAAAAATAACCAGCTCCCATGGACGGAATCTGCTCGCTTAGACTTCATCTTGGTTTAAAACAGTGATACAATGCTCAAAAATGGCAGAGGCTCTTTGGCAGATATGCGATGGCTGAGAATCCCATCTTGCAAGGTAGCTTCTACCTTCATGTAGATGTTACTCTTTGCCTCATTTTCCCTACTTCAGAATTATGCCCTCTGACTCTTTCCTTTCCTCTCCCTGTACATTATGACAGTACCACAGGCACACTCTGCCTGGTAGAAGGTTGGGTGATCTTGTCTATATGTCCCTCACTGAGCCCCCAATCCTATGCTCCTCTTTAAGGCCATCATTCTCTCACACTATTCAGTCTGAGCTTTGGAGACCCCTGGTTACAGCACACTACACCCTAGCCTTTTTACTGGGGTGACACTTCTTCTTTATCCTACCCCTCTTCCCCCTTAAATATGAACACTGTGAAAACAAGCTGATTTTTGTCTATTCGTCTGACAGATGGGTAGAGTTTGAGATTCAGATTTTACAGAGCATTGATAGAAATGAAGTGAAGAGGGGGGAAAAAGAACAAGCCCCACTACCCCTTTTTAGACATAGCTATCTGGTTGTATAACTGGTAGCAGTTTCATGTAAACTCCTGTAGGTGAGAGGAATAAAGGGGCCTTTTTTTTTTTAAACTTCATCTGTGCTGTATATACCAGCAGTGGTGGTCTAAGCCAGTGCTGAACATTTGTGCATTGGACAATAGCACAGCCTGGCCTGACTATTATCAGCTGCTGTTTTCTGGTTAGCTTTCCTTTTATTCAAGTGCACAATGCAAGCCTTTATCACCCTTCAGTCATAGTGACTCTTGAGGAATACATCTGGTTTTCTCTTTCAGCAGCTCTGAAAAGGTCAGTCTGTTCATTTCTTATTCGCAGGACACCACCGTTTTTTTTCTGAACTGGAAAGACAGGCCCTACGCCTTTTCATTCCGCCTTGTACGTAATTGGACATGGTGTCGCTCTAGAAACCTACCCTTGAAATCCTCCTGAGTAACAATTTCAGAGAGAGAGGGAGAGGACCATTTCCATCTGCTGCTAAATCTCATTGTCTGTTCTCAAAGTTGCTTCCCATCAGTATTGCCAGGGTGCTTCTCTTACCCCCCAAGGATGATTATTGCTTTACCGAAGCGCTCTCCCAGAAAGAAGGCCACAGATTATTTGTGCAAATGCAGTTGTAATCATTTTCACTCCAGTGACGTTCAACATTCTTCACGCGCGCTGTAACATAATAACAAGTGTGCCCATGAGGAAAGAACTAACAGCAGCTGGTGTCTGACAAATTATCTTACTCAAGTCAGGCAAACAGTGACTTGAACTCTAGCAGGCAAATAGGCACATATTTGGTTTCACCTTCCCAAACTGGACATAATGGGCCAAATACTCAAGTGGTGTAAATCGGTGTTGCTCCTTTGAGCTACTCTGGTTTACATCAGCTGAAGGTCAGCTTTCCTCATATCTACCTCATTCTGTATAGATGGGAGAGTCATTCAGAGACCATGCATAGCTCTCTGTGTTATCCTGATAATGGCTGCATCTCTGATCTCTGTTCTCAAGGAGAAAAGAGCCTGTGAACTAGCTGGTCCTGCATTTCTCCTGAGGAGAGACTGCCAATAATGTCTGAAGAAGAGAAAGGGGAGAATGTTTCATAAAATTAATTATTGACCAGTAGGAAATAAGCTAGAAGTATCAAATTAATTTCAGTTAGGAGAACAAGCTGAGATTTGCTAAGACTCAGTCAAGGGACATTTGATATAAAACTGCTGGTTTATTAACTTATCCTGCCAAGACCACTAAGAGATATTAGTATGGTTCTTGAAACAGGTCCAGGTTGTGGGTATTTTTTTATTTCACAGTTGCAGCATTTCCTTTTGTATCTTCGCTTCTGTAAAGCAGCTGAAAAATCGGATATAGACCAAACCCAGATTGAGTGTCCTCTGGTAAAGTTTACTGCCACAATATTTTCAGTGTGATTCAAACTGACGTGGTCTCAGTGAGTCAAAGTGACTTTCCTGGGATAAAGCCCATTAGTATTTTTTGGCTGGGGGATGCTAATTTGATATACAGTTTTGCTGGCCTCATGGCCCAGCTACTACAGGGAGTGTGTTTCTAAAACATGAACAGCCGTATGCCTGGGACCAGATGAATTAAATGCTAATTTAGAGCAAGAACAAATACCCAGATATGTTTGTTACTGATCTCCCCCCCCAGCCCAGACATACATATTCTTCATGACTACCCTTGCACTCAGATACCCTTAACATTCCAACACAGGGCATGAGGATATTCCTCTCATGCCAGTGATTCCAAGCAGCGTCCCAAGAGACATTCTTACACCCCTTAACAGCAAGGAGAGACAAACCCAAGCATGTCAGCGTTCTTGGGTATTGCAGCACAGGGTTGTGTTAAGGGTGATATCTGTTACAACTAGCACAGTTAGGTTGAAAATTGTGTTGGGTTTAAATCTGAATCTGCTCTTGTGAGTATAAGTGAGAACATTTTTTGCTATTAGACCAAAATGGTTTTTGAGGGTGCATTGCTGGGGCCACGTTCTCAGCTAGTCTCAGTGGGCGTGAGCTCCATTGACTCCATGTGAGGCTCTTATGTATTACAATAATGTCTAGAGAGTCTCAAACCCAAACTGGGGCCCCATTACACTAAGCACTGTGCGAGAAGCACTCTCCTCCTCGAAGATCTTACACTCTGAATAAGCAAGGCAAAGGGTAGGAGGAGAAACCTAAGCACAGAGAGGTGAAGTGATTTGTCGGAGGTCACCCAGCAGGTCAGAGACAGAGCTGGGAATAGAAGCCAGTTCTCCTGCTCTCTCATCTAGTTCTCTAGCCACTGAAGCATGCTGCCTTTATCAGCACTGTCCTCTGCTGTTTACTTTTGATGGAGGAGTTTATCAGCATGGTACAGGTGTTTAAAAGGCGACATTTGTTGTTCTACTTTTATAGTTTAAAATGACTAAAGACAAAGAAAATTTGGTTTCTGGTATGAAATTTCTTGATTGGTTTAGAACTAATATATATATTTCAAACTAAAGCCCTCAGAGACGTCCCTTGATTTACAGCCCTTTTGCAGTGAATAATGGCTTTAGGACACAGGAGGAACATTTGAAATCTTTATTAAATCATCTCTGTGATAGCAGCTCCTACTAATGCAGTTAGACTTAAGGGTTTATCACTGTTTTTATCAAGGACCCTGATTTTCAGAGGCTTAGAACAATGGGGTCTGAAAATCTGCCCCCAGCTAAAGCACATTTTTGTTCTTTTATTGGGTGTACAGTAAATTGGAATAGAAATTAGAAAAGTATGAAAGCACTCATGGCTTCTGACAATTTTTTTTTTAGAAATGAAAGATCAGAGTCTTGGCATATCACAAAAGGTCAAGATCCTTTTGGCCTGGTATTGTATCTCTGACATTATAGTGCTAAATTATTACCACTCTCCCCCTTTACCTGCATGCAAAATACTGTAACATGGAGGGAAAGCTCTTGAGCTCCAGCTAAGGATCAATTTATGCCCTAAAGCATGAGGAATGACAGCCCTAATCATGTTATCCTAACCAGTCTAGCTGTAGTATTCTTAGCTATATACATATCTACATCACTTTTGAAAGTCATTTCCTCTTTAACATCCTGTGGCTGTGAGTTCCACAAGCTGTCTGATATTTATTTCCTTTTAGTGTGTTACCTTTTAAAAAGTAAAAGTGCTTTTGTTGTTGTTTTAGAGGAAAAAGTAAATTAGGACATCTGAGTGAGCAGGGCCGGCTCCAGCTTTTTTGCTGCCCCAAGCAGCGAAGCAAAAAAAAAAAAAAAAAAAAGATAAAGCCGTGATCGGCGGCACTTCAGCGGCAGCTCTACCGCCGCTGAATTGCCGCTGAAGACCTGGACAGAGCCGCCCCTTTCCATTGGCCTCCCCAAGCATCTGCTTCCTTTGCTGGTGCCTGGAGCTGGCCCTGTGAGTGAGTAAGCTCTGGTGTAAAATTATTTCTAAGCATGGTAAAACATGTCTTTTGGTTCTGTGTTTGTACAACACCTAGTGAACTGGGGGCCTGGTCCAGGACTAGGCACTGACATAATACAAATGATTAATAATAATTAGGCTTGGCAGAATTCAATTTTTATTTTTTTAATATAATTTTGAGGGGTAAAAGCAAAGTTTATTTTTAAGCATTTTTAGATTTTTATTTATTTAGATTTTTGCACAGTTGTGGGGGGGTCAGATAATTATTTAATGACGGACATTGAGATTTGAAAAGTTAAAACTTTATAAACCATTAGAATATAAATTGTCAATGTCACATGTCAAAACACACAAAGTAAATATCCTTAAACCAATAAACTGTTCCTGTTTTTACTATTCATTCACTAGTCCATTTGTAACAAGCCTAATTCAGAGGTCTAAATCACTTGATTTTTGACACTACTAGTTTCTTAAGCAGCACTTACTTTGCCTGTCTGTAAATTTCAATTATTATCAATGGAAATATTTTTTTGTTGGTTTGCGAGTGTACAGTGAAATCAATGTTTACCAATAAAAAATCAATCCTTCCAAGCGTAGTAGCAATAATGGGTCACATGAGTGATAAATGGATAAGCACAGCTCTAGAAGATGTAGTAGATTGTTAAAATTCATAATTATAAGCAACCTATTAGTCTGTGTAGCAACTGATTATTTATCATCACCACATCGCCCATTTATTAATTCTTTATATTAAGGTATCATTCATATATAGTTTATAAATGGTTGTATGTTTCTGTAGACAGGAGTCTCTTATTCTGTGTGACAACCATAAAAGTTACAAGCCCTACTGGCTTTGTGTAACTTCAATGATATATTCCCCCAGTGTGGGACTGGCCAGAGTTCCAACCCTGCTGTCGTCTCTGCCAATGGAACGTATGTTACTCACAAGGCCTATCAATCCTTTGAGATACTGAGCAACCTCGGTGAGGTCCTGAGTTTTTTCCCTCCCAATGACTTGTGGGAGAGAGCTGAACTGAGAGTGTTCAGCCACTCACAGGATCAGAATGTTACAATGCACACTCACAAAAGTTACAAGCATGTCATGGACAGACAGTTAGGAGCCTGATCCAAATCTCAGTAAAGTCAGTGGGACTCGATTGTAGTCAATCAAAATTAGGTCAGACTGTTAGGGGCACATTCTGATACTCTCACTTGTACTGAGTTGTATTTTACTCCATGTGCAGTCCCATGGAAATCAATGGGGGTATTGATGGAGAAAGGTACTCCTTTGCAAGAGTAAAGTCCTCAGAATCTGGTCCTTCATTAACATTATAATTTATGGAGTGGAGCCTTGACTTAAGGTCCATCATTAAGACTTTTGTCCTTCAATCTCCTTTTTGTTTTAGGAAGATAATTTTTTTCAAGCTAATTTAATGCACAAGTTATCTCTTCTGAAAACAAGTTGGAAGTTGGTTGAACAAAACCATATTTCATTTATAGGTGCACATAGAAATGCTTTGTTCAGAAACTTCTTCAGAAGGAGCAAACTAGTTATTTTAAAACCCACTCCTACACCATTTGTCCATCAATTTCAGATATTTAAAAAATAATAATTCTACTCTAGCCTTAGTCCAAGCTTGGGAAGTTCCAGGCCAAAAGAAGATTGTTTGAGGGAAGTTAGGGCGAGGGTGGGAGGGGGGAAGAATCCATAACTTGGAATAAAAGTTGTCTTTCAACTTCAATCTTTGGAATCGCAACCATAACTCCCATAATAAACCATCAAACTAATGAGTCTGAAATCATAAGAATGATTATATATTTCAACTTTTTGTTCTTTTCTGTTCTTCTTTTCAAACGAACATTAAAAAGAAAGGAAAAAGAAAGAAAGAGGGGTTGAAGCAAGAATTCATGGGTGAAGGTCTATGTTCTGTGTTATGCTAGAGATCAGACTAGGAGTAACATTTTCAAAAGCATGTGTGATTTAGGAGGCTTAGGGAAGTCTACACTTCGAGCTCAAGGTGTAAATTCCAGCTTGAGGAGACATACTTGTGCTAGCTTTGCCATGGCAGTGCAAGTGGTGGGAGGGGCTAGCTGCCTGAGTATTTACTTAGCATGTCGGAGGGGCTTGTACTCAGCACGGCTAGCCCGTCCCATCACTCATGCCACTGAGGCTACATTCTATCTTCAGCTCAGCCGGAACTAGCAAAGATGTGTCTCCTCAAGCTGAAATTTACACCTGGCGTTTGAAGAGTAACCATGCGTTAAGTCCCATTGACTTTCAGTGAGACTTCAGGCCTAAGTGCCTTACAAAAAATGGGACTTAGGCTCCTAAAACACTTGAGCGCTTTTGAACATTTTACTGTTTACTTGTCCCTTCTGGCCTTAAAAATCTCTGCCCATACAAAACATGGGTTATACTAATATCCAGGGGCAGACGTTCTCAAACAAAAAGTGGAGTCCTGCTTGCATCAATGTGTGTGGAATTGCATGGCTGTGTTTGTGAGTACCAATCAAAGCAATGCATATTTAGATTGGTAGTTAGATTCCTAAAAATACAGATTGGCATTTACAAAGGTGACTGTGCAATCACATGTGCATTTTTTGCAAGTGCGGGTGGGCCTCAACATTTTGGTTTGACTTAAAGCGATAGTGTCATTACTTTGCAGTATTTTTTACTTCTTTTTCCTCACTGTTAACGGCTCCTTGGAAGACTGACACTGAAATATTTTATTTCCTAATTTTTTTCTCCTCCATCACTCATGTATGTTAGCTTCTTATTGTTCATGAGTGCTGCCCTGCTGGTAGTTAGATTTTTATTTTTTTTTGAGTAAAAGATGATTGAAGAATTTGTCTTGCTTTTTTTAAATAATAAAAAAAGAAAATTGCATGGCTTTTGCATTTTCTAAATATGCTCACAATCAAATACATCTCTTGGTAATTTGATTTGTAGGAAATGGAGAGAAAAGCATTACATACAGAGTGCTTTTCAATAATTCATCATTCCTTAAATGTGCAAAGCCATCACCTAGATTTAGGAATATAATTTGTACCCCTAACTATACTGAAAATGCATATATGCACTTAGAACACACCCTATGCTCTAAACTTGTCTGTTTTTGTTGTGTCCTTTAGGCACTTAGTAATGGTATAAACTCTTACAAATATCACCTGTTCAAGTGTGCACACCTGCAGGTGAGCTGTGAACAGGTCACCATCATTGGCCCTGTTCCATTCTATTCTACATCGATTCTTATACCGTGCTCATCACCATATCAGGTGAGTGCATTAAGCAATGTGACTGTGCAACATGTAGGCTGAAAAGCATGGTAGGTCACCACAGCACAGTATGGCTCAAGGCTACCATGGCTGTACAGCTCTTGGATCAAATTCGGTGTGACTTCAGATGAAATTGACTTGGAACAACAATAGGTTTTAGAGAGTATGAGTGTCAGAGACCAGGACATGGGTGGTTGTGCCTAGTGGTTGGAGCAGGAGTCCTCCAGGAATACGAGCCAGGGGTCTGGAGGGTATCGAGGCAGGAGCGGGGCGGGGTCTATGACAGAGGGAAGCCTGGGTTTGCTGCAGGGGCAGGACTGGAGAAGGAGGAACTATCACAGCTGTGGGTGAATGCGTTGAGCAGCCAGCAAACTGCTGCTGCTGCTGGGCTTAAGAGCAAACCTGCTAGCTTCCTCATCCAATCAGGAGGGACGTTTTGTCAGGCGGTCTAGCTGATGCAGCCCAGCTGTGCCCATTAGGCTGTCAGGAGCCTGAGCAGGTGCTGCTGAGGGCCTTATTCCTGACAACAAGTCAGTGGTGTGTTTAGGCCTCGGGGTTCCCCGTTCTAAGTGTGTTAAGAACATAAGAAGGTAAGAATGCATAGGCACCAACTCCATGGGTGCTCTGGGGCTGGAGCACCCACGGGAAAAAATTGGTGGGTGCTCAGCACCCACCGGCAGCTCCCCGCCCCAGCTCACCTCCGCTTGTGCCACAAAACAGCTGTTTCGCACAGCTGGGAGGGAGGGGAAGGAGGGGGGACGCGGCACGCTAGGGGAAGAGGCGGGGCCGGGTGGGGATTTGGGGAAGGGGTCCAATAGGGGCAGGGAGGGGGCGGAGTTGGGGCGGGGACTTTGGGGAAGGGGTTTGAATGGGGGCAGGGCAGGGGCGGGGCAAGAGTGGAGTCGGGGCAGGGAGGCGCGAGCACCCACTGGCGCCAGGGAAAGTTGGTGNTAAGTAAATAACTTTTCCTTATCTACTTTCTCCACATCACTCATGATTTTATATACCTCTATCATATCCCCCCTTAGTCTCCTCTTTTCCAGGCTGAAAAGTCCTAGCCTCTTTAATCTCTCCTCATATGGGACCCGTTCCAAACCCCTAATCATTTTAGTTGCCCTTCTCTGAACCTTTTCTAGTGCCAGTATATCTTTTTTGAGATGAGGAGACCACATCTGTACGCAGTATTCAAGATGTGGGCGTACCATGGATTTATATAAGGGCAATAAGATATTCTCCGTCTTATTCTCTATTCCTTTTTGAATGATTCCTAGCATCCTGTTTGCTTTTTTGACTGCCGCTGCACACTGCATGGACGTCTTCAGAGAACTATCCACGATGACTCCAAGATCTCTTTCCTGATTAGTTGTAGCTAAATTAGCCCCCATCATATTGTATGTATAGTTGGGGTTATTGTTCCCAATGTGCATTACTTTACATTTATCCACATTAAATTTCATTTGCCATTTTGTTGCCCAATCTTTTTGAAGTTTGTGAGATCTTTTTGAAGTTCTTCACAGTCTGCTTTGGTCTTAACTATCTTGAGCAGTTTAGTATCATCTGCATAGGTGCCAACATTCTTGGCGCCGGTGGGTGCCCGCCCCCCTGCCCCTTTCCCCACACGTGGCCCCGCCCCGACTCCACCCCATCCCTGCCCCTGGCCCCGCCCCATTCCAACCCCATCCCCAAAGTCCCTGCCCTAACTCCGCCCCCTCCATGCCCCTATTGGATCCCTTCCCCAAATCCCTGCCCCGGCCGCGTCTCTTCCCCCAGCGCGCTGCGTTCCCCCTCCTTCCCCCTCCCTCCCTGCCCCACAAATCAGCTGTTTCGCGGCACAAGCGCTGGGAAGGAGGGGGGAGAAGCAGGACGCAGCAGCATGCTCACAGAGGAGGCGGAGGTGAGCTGGAGTAGGAGGGCGAGGCGGGGCCACGGGGAGCTGCCGGTGGGTGCTGAGGTTACTCCATTGCAAATGGAATAGATGCTCTCTCTAGAAGGAACCAAGCCAAACCCCCTTATCTCTTTGGGATTTCAAAATCTGGATCCAGATAAGAATCCTGGGTCTGCTCAGATCGTCTCAATATGTAGGCACAACAGGGAAAGTTTGCAGAGCTTGCAAGCTTTGGCTCTGAATTTCCATGCTTTGATGGTTACAATTAACTACCACTTCCTTGCAGTGTCACGTGTGCTAATCCAGCTATACTATATCAATCTGTGAGGAGTTACCCACCTGCTTAGCACTCAGCATCATTTGTTTTCCTTATTCCTTGTTCCTGTCAGAGAGCAAATACTACTGCTGTCACTTAGAAAAATAGGGTTTTGCCTGCTGTGCTTGAGAAATCCTCAGCACCAGGCGGATTTTATAGATTCCAGGAACTCCCATTGTAGGGCCGGTATTCAGACAAGTGATCTACAGATGCAAAGGTTCACTGCTTTACTGCACTAGCATAAAATGGAAATGTTGTAACATTCCCATCTGTGAAAGGCTTGCCAAAACAGTTTAGTGTTTCAGATGCCGTGTGCTGAACAAAGACAAGATCTCACTGGAAGCCATGGGAACTAGGAGAGTTTATGAAGCAGAAAGTATGGACTAAGGAAGAGATAAGACCAGTGATAGTTTACTGGCCTTGCAATTCTTTTAAGAGGCACTAATGGTAGTGGACTGCTGCAGTGGAAGTAGACTCAGACTCATTTAAGGCAGTAGCATGAAATTGGTTGCAATAAAATTATGCATTAAATGTGCATTATGTTTAATAAGACTGTATTGCACTTCCAGTGTTTACTCTGTGCCTATTGAGGCTGATCCAATTTTCTTAAGTTCTCCAATTGGTTCACTATCAGGTTTCCAGCCAGAAGGTCAAATTTCACTTGCTGTTAGAACATGTCTCCATTACTTCACTAAGGCATTTACACTTCATATTCATTACCTCTTCTTTTTTTTAAATCTATCTATCTCCTGTAACAGCACTGCTCCAAGATGCTCCCTGAAGGTGGCATGTTTGACAAAAATGAGAGCAGCCTTAATAGCTGTCAACTCGAGAATTGTCCCCCCCCCCAAAAAAAGAGGAAGGAAGATTATTTCAAAACCACACTGGAGGTAATTTTATGTTGTTGCGCTGAAGGTGTCTAAATGACCTTTGTGAAATAATGAGTTTCAGATAGGAAACTGGGAGAGTAAGTGGAGAGGCAGGAATGTATGTTTAATACAGTATGTGGCCAGAACTGTACCAAACTGGGAGCTGGATTGTTTTAATTAGAAGCAATGATAGTTTGTGTTCCAAAAACTCATACTATTTCCCAACATCTCTACAAACTCTGTTAACACTGCGCTCAGTGTGGGGAACGCAGGCAAAGGACCATCAGGCTCATTTTTGAGTGCTCTCTTGCTCAGCAAATACGTTGTTAGGATAATCCAAGCCTGCTTGTTTGTTCTTTTCTTGCACCAGGCTGTTAGGAGAACGTCTGGAAGAATTCAGCATGTCTAACAAGTTCCAGCCAATAGTGCAGTATTCATCACTCCAATATGGGTGCCCATGGCAGTGAAGCTGGCCAGGTTACGTAGAAGATGCCACAGTCAGGGCACAGTACAACACTTGGCCTTGGCAGTAAAGTCTATGCCCAGCATTCAGCTTCAGTAGCTAGGAAAAATACAACGGAGGCCCTAAACTTACCGGTTGCCTTAGATAATTAACTATTTGCAGTTGTCTAGCCTCAGTATTTGGAGTATCCAAGGTATTTTCAGTAGGAAGGGTAGGGAATATTGCAGCTATTGGGTACTTCTGGGGGAATTCTGCACCACTTCACATGTGCAGAATTTATATCCACTGCAGATTTCTTTGCTTCCCCACAGAAAAATGACTTTCTGATGGGGAAGCAAAGGGAAGCCGGAAGAGCAGTCATGCGACCCTCCCCAGCAGTATGTTTCGAGTCCCCAAGGCAGCCGGCACAGAGGTAAATCACTGTGGGGCTGGGGGCAGGACTGGGGAAGACCTGGCTGGTGGCTCCTACCCTGCACCAGGCTCAGCTGCTAGTCCTGGCTGGGCTGGGGAGGACAGGACTTCTTCTTCCCCTGCACGGCATCCGAGGCCAGGTCAGACCCACCCCCAGATTTCTCCCCCAGCTGCAGGAAGTGGTGCAAACTCCCTCCCTCACACTTCCTGCACCCATCACTCCTCAGCTGCTGGGAGAGGGATCCCTGTACAGGGAGCTGCTCCCCTATCCACCCAACCCCTGTGCATCCAGACCCCCTCATACCCAGATCCTCCTGCCAATCCTCATCTGCCCCACACTCAGAACCACCCCAATGAGCCCCACTTCCCCTGCACCTGGACCACCCTGATGAGCCACCCACCCCTGGATTCCCACCCCACTGAGCCCCACTCCCCCAGCATCTGGACCCCCCACTGAGTCCTGCACACCCAGACCCCTCTGCCGAGCTCTATCCCCCCCACATCCAGACCCCCCCTGCTGATCCCCAAGCATCTTCAGTGGACCCCCTGCAGAGTCCCATTACCATTGCACCCAGAACCCCCCCTACAAGCCTCTGTGCATCCAGATCCCCCCATACCCGGATTCCCCATTGAGCCACCCACACCCAGACTGCCCCACACGGAACCCTCTCAACCCACACCTGGATCCCTCCACAGTTGCTGAGCTGCCTGCCCACACCTGGTGCACCTGGCACAGAGGGGCAGGGCCCTGGGGTGTTTCTGGTGCAGGCTCAGTCCTTGCTCTGTGTGAGGGTTGGATGCAGCATCACCTCCGAGTCCATGTCCCGTGGGGGGGAGCTGCTCAGTCATCTCCCACCTCTGTGTGGCCTGTGCTCCCCACTGCCATGCTGGAGCCTCCACATTTAATTTGACAAAATTTGTAGAATTTTGCAGAATTTTAAAAAATTTTGCACAAAAATGTTAATTTTTTGGTGCAGAATGCCCTTAGGAGTAATTGGGTTAACCTTGCCTATCTACAGGCAAAGTGGCAAGTTTTTAAGGCTGCTGCTGCCATGAACAAAAAATTAGTCAAAGTATTTAGTAAGGGTGGCAGTGTGGAAAGGGAAAGGTCATGGACTTTTGAGAAGTCTTTGATCTGTTCTCTCGGGGGAGGGGGGGGTAATCTGGTGCTTCTACTCAATGGGAGTCTTGCCATTGGTTTTAATGGGGGTTGGATTGAGCCTTGTAAGATAATAATAAATGGAGGTATACCTACCTCATAGAACTGGAAGGGACCCTGAAAGGTCATCAAGTCCAGCCCCCTGCCTTCACTAGCAGGACCAAGTACTGATTTTGCCCCAGATCCCTAAGTGGCCTTCTCAAGGATTGAACTCACAACCCTGGGTTTAGCAGGCCAATGCTCAAACCACTGAGCTATCCCTCCCCCATCATTCCATTCCATTAGCAGAAGATCATTCCATTAGCATCTTACATCACAACACCTCTGCTTATTGGGTGTTAACTTGCTCATTTGACTGTTTCCTCATCCTAATGTCCATTTGTTTTGTCTCATCCACCTGTCATGACTTTTGCATATCCTAGATTGTGAGCTCTTTGGGGAATGGACTGTCTTTTTGCTGAATAGATATACAGTGCCAAGAAGTTGATCCTTGAGTGGTGTCCCAAGATGCTATTGCAACCCAAATAATAATACCATCCCTGACAGAATCACAACCAGCAACCTCTATTTGTTTCTCATTGGGGACCAGATCCTCAGCTGGTATAAATCCATTGAAGTCAATGAGTTGACCCATCTTTAAATCAGCTGAGGATCTAGCCCTGTGTCTATCTGCACTGTGAATTAAGAAGTCTTGGACCTTGTTTTTTAATTACTTAAGAATGAGTGAATTGAACCATGGGTTTAAATCATCATTTAAATATTTTAATTTCAGAATAAATATTGGTGGCTTATGACAGATTTAGAACTGGAAACTGAAATTCATGTTCATTATTCTTCACTATTTAAGTACCATTAAAGGAAGTCCTGAGTTACTCATAGGCTTGGGGAAGGGTAGCAAAACAGCATGCACGTTTTCTGTTTTTAGTCCTGCTATTGGCTTCATCTGTTACCACTGTCCCCGCAGAGATGAAAGTGTGAGACTAGCTAGTTCTGTGCAGCTCATGGGAAGAGAGGGCTTAAAATTTAGTGCTGCTGGTGTGTTTTTATGATATTGGCGTGAAGCACTGGCCTGCAGGAATTAATTAGAGACAGTTAAATGAATTTCTCTAATGCCCCGTAGTTGATGGGTTTGGGAACATTACAAACCCTTAAATGAAAGGGCCAATATTTTCAAAATGACTGATTTTGGGTGCTTCCATTTTTGAGCTTTGAGACATCTTAGAGGGGACTATTTTTCAGAATATGCTGAGCATCTAACCTGTGAAAATCAGCCCCTTTCAGGGTATCTCAAGTTGAGCACCAAAACTTGTGGGCACTAGTTATTTTGAAAGTCTTGGCCGAGAAATTTTGTCACAGGTCTCTACGTTGGAGTAGTTTGCTTTTTTAACACATGCTGTTCTTAATGAATGTGGTGGTTTCTTTTACATCACTAATATTTAATGTTTCTTACAGTGATAGAGGTGTTAACATTTAAAATTGAAAAATCATCCACGCTACCGTGGCTACATTTTCAGTGTGACAGATAAGAAGAGACCAAATGAACAAGCAAATACTGCTAAGTTATAACTGGAGCTTATACTTCAGTAGACATTTCTGTCTGTATGGCTCATTGTCTCTTTACAGCTTGATGTCCTGCCCTGGTTCCTCATTCCTAAATTGTTGAGATAATTCTGTGGCCAAATAGCAGGTTTATCATGTACAGTAACAGGATTCGCTTTCATTGTTTCTCTAAATGTATCCACCTGAGATCATGTTTTACATTGGTAACGTAAATCTTTCTATTTTAGCAACATATTCCCCCTTTTAAGCATCTGCTTAGAACATTTTTATATCTTTGGATGAAAGCTCAAAGCCCGTGTTTCTGTTACTTCTAACGTTTTTTTCACAATGTCGAGACTGAACATTCAGGAAAAGCTGGCTGCCACTTTAGAGGATGGGTGGCCTTCTGGTCAAGGCAGTAGATGATGACTTAAAAAATATGGGTTCAATTCTTGGCTTTGCTACAAGACTGTGTGGTGTTGAGCAAGTCACTAAATCTCTTTGTACTTCTGGTCCCTATCTGTAAAATGGGGATGAGAATACTACTTTTCTTTCGCCCTTTTTTCTTTGTTGTATATTGAGACTGTAAGCTGCTGGGGTCAGGAATTGTCTACTACTGTGTACTGTGTACTGACCCTTTGGCTGGGCTCTCCAGGTGCTACAGCAGTAATCACAACCCCTTGAATGCCACTGACGGTTCACATTGTGGAAGTAGAACAAGAACTGACAGGGATTTGAAGGGGATGTCAATGCAAACAGGCTAGCTGTGAGCAAGAGTCAGGCTAGCTGTAACCCTAATAACGCGAGATTTGTAGAAGCAAGGATTGTGTGAGGCGAGTGGGAAAGAACTGTGTGACAAGTTGTTGCGACCTTGTGTAGATAAGATGGAATGTAGACTAGAGTCTAAATAAGTGAGAAAAATAAGTTATCAGGGTGACCTATGTATAAACAAAATGCAGCTGTTGCTCATTATTGTCTGTAACAAAAGGTATAAATGCTGCTGCAATTGTTTACCTGTAGAGAGACCTGCCTAGGAGGGGGAAACCCTGTGTCCTAGTGTACTCTCTCCCTCTATGCAATTGCTTGAGAATAAAGTATCTGACTTTGCTGCGCCCAACCAAAGAGTGAGAACTGTGTTTTTCTCCAACAACATGCAGAAGCAATGACAATTCTAAAGAGAACTTTCAGGTGGATGAGGTACAGTTGGCCACTGATGGCTCCAAGTCAAGTGTTTGTTGAAAAACAATGGGTTAATGAAGGCAGCTTAATGAAGATGTCTAGTAACCTGACTGTGAATGGGGGGGAAAGGGCACAAGTTGTTTCAAACTCCTCAGCAGTTGCCATTTTTAGGTATGTGTTTTACAGTTATGGTTAGTTATACACATACTTGTTTAATTATTTTGTTTAAGCTTTTGCGAACAGGGGCTGCTAACAGGGAGTTTTGCAAGGGAGTTTAGAAGGGGAGCGGGAAGGGAGCGAGGGTCCCTTGCCGGTTCTATCTGTTTCCCTTCATCCCCTTAAAACCTATAAACCAAACTACATTCCAAACTTCTTGCTTTAAACAACCCTTTCATTAACTAGGAGACCATGCAGGCAGAAGCCCAGCTGCAGAGCGGAGGCTATCCTGTTTATTGCGCTGAGTGCAGCATGTATGATTACCTGCCCTGTGGGCGGGTGGCGTATGTGTGCATTCGGTGCAAGGAGCTCCTGGCCCTCAGAGACCATGTACGGGCTTTGGAGGCCAGGGTGGTGGAACTGGAGGAGCTAAGGAAGGCAGAGAGGTATGTTGATGAGGCTTTCCGGGACACTGTAGAATTGTCCCACCTCCGGTCAGACAGCCCCTGCGCTGTTGAGGAGGATGAAAGGCCGAGGAAAGCAGAGCAGTCAACGGGAGCAGAGGGAAACCTTCCCATAGTTGGGACCCTCCTTCCAGATGGTGCTGGGGTTGCCTCTCACACTGAGGTTACCTCTCCAGGGGAGGGAACTCCAGTCACTAGGAAAAGGCAGGTGTTAGTAATGGGAGATTTGATCGTTAGAAACATAGATAGCTGGGTTTGTGATGACCAGGAGAACCATATGGTGACTTGCCTGCCTGGTGCGAAGGTTGCGGATCTCTCAAGGCATCTAGACAGACTTATGTGTAGTGCTGGGGAGGAGCCGGTGGTCGTGGTACATGTAGGTACCAATGACATAGGGAAGGGTAGGAGAGACGTCCTGGAGGCCAAATTTAGGCTGCTAGGGAAGAGACTGAAATCCAGGACCTCTATGGTGGCATTCTCAGAAATGCTCCCAGTTCCACGCGCAGGGCCAGGTAGGCAGGCGGAGCTTCAGAGTCTCAATGCGTGGATGAGACAATGGTGTAGAGAGGAGGGGTTTACATTCATTAGGAACTGGGGAAACTTTTGGGATGGGGGGAGCCTATACAGGAGAGATGGGCTCCACCTAAACCAAAGTGGAACCAGACTGCTGGCACTAAACATTAAAAAGGTTGTAGAGCAGTTTTTAAACTAGGAGATGGGGGAAAGCCGACTGCTGCAGAGGAGCATGTGGATCGGACAGAGACTTCTCTTAGGGGAGAGTCTAATGGTAGAGAATCTCCAGGTTATAGTCAGGAGCAGAGGATGGAAGAGGATAATGTAAGGGCCAGATCAGATGATAAACATTCACATAAAAAAGAATCTGACACATCAGAAAAGGGCAGACAAATAAACAGTGACAAGTTTTTAAAGTGCTTGTACACAAATGCTAGAAGTCTAAATAATAAGATGGGTGAACTAGAGTGCCTTGTGATAAAGGAGGATATTGATATAATAGGCATCACAGAAACCTGGTGGACTGAGAGCAATCAATGGGACACAATCATTCCGGGGTACAAAATATATCGGAAGGACAGAACAGGTCGTGCGGGGGAGTGGGGGAGTGGCAGTANTACAGTGACTAAAGTGAAATCCCTGCAAGCTGCATGGGCGCTTTTTAAAGACACCATAATAGAGGCCCAACTTCAATGTATACCCCAAATTAAGAAACACAGTAAAAGAACTAAAAAAGAGCCACCGTGGCTTAACAACCATGTAAAAGAAGCAGTGAGAGATAAAAAGACTTCCTTTAAAAAGTGGAAGTCAAATCCTAGTGAGGCAAATAGAAAGGAGCATAAACACTGCCAAATTAAGTGCAAGAATGTAATAAGTTTGAAGAACGGCTAGCCAAAAACTCCAAAGGTAATAACAAAATGTTTTTTAAGTACATCAGAAGCAAGTTGTCCCTCATCACATGTTGTGGCTCAGCCCAATACAGCAAAGAGATCTCAGGCCAAACCAAGGCTTCAGTCCTACAAAGACTTATGCACGTGCTTAACATTAAGCACTGGGAGAAGTCTCATTGTTTTCAATGAGACCCTTGTGTTAAAGTTAAGCTCATGCTCAAGTCTTGACAGGATTAGGGTATAAAACTGTCATAGAAAAGGTAGAAAAGTTCCCTGAGAAAGTTGGTCACATGCTTAAGGTGCTGGTATGGGACTGAGGAGATCTGGGTCCTCTTCCCAACTCTGATGTAGACTTATTGTCACCTCAGTTTCCCATCTCAAAAGTGAGTGGGGTGTTGCGAGGATAAATCCATTAGCAGCTGGAAGTGCTCAGATACTAGGGTTAGGAGCACTATAAAAAAGCCTATAACTAAAAGCCTTCTCTTTGCTGACACAGACGTATTGACCCCTTTGTGTTTTCTCAGGTCAGAGCAGTATGTTATAACCACAAAGCAGAAATGCAGAGGTGGATGTTATTAGGTTTCGCAGGCAGGAAAGGAGGAATGCATGTTCTAACCTGGGAGCCTCTGAGGAGGAGAGATGGGAACTCAAGAGCTGCCCTGAAGTGGCAGTAATTGGGTTTCCTCAGTTGTGGCTGGTGCAGTCAGCTGACCAAAATACATTTTATCTACTAGCCTGTTCTTCTTCAGGATGATTTGCTTTCCCCATCTTATGCTGTTCACAGAACAATAGTAATTAATAGGCATTCCAGTTTTGGATCTTATATTTAATTGTGAGAATATGTGAAGACCTACCTAGGGCCTAATCCAAAGTTCATTGAAGTCATTGGCAGGAAGTATGGTCTAATCAATAGAGCATTGGACTGGTACTCAGAAGATACCTGCTCCGATTCTCAGTGTAGCCACAGACTTCCTGTGTGACCTTGGGTAAATCACTCAAGCTCCCTGTGACTCAGTTTCCTCTATTTAAAAAAGAGCGGGGGGCATTCATACTTCTGTCACAGGACTCAGGCTGCAATCCAGACCAGTAAGGGGTTGTGTCATCTCTTACCCTGTAGCCCTGAGTGCCTCACAGTGCTTTGCTACTGTAGCTACCATCCTGGGATGCTCAAAGTCAGCCCAACAAGCATGCATGTCACACCCTGAGTGTCTGAACTCTGCAGCCAGCTTTGGTTCAGCAGCTCTGACCCCCCCCCCCCCCCCCACCCGCCAGTCTGCAGCCCCACTCTGGCTTCCACCAGCCTCGGTTACAACCAGCAAGGTGACCCCAACACACTCCCAGTCCTGAATTTTCCCACAATCGTGTGCTCTGCAATGTCCAGCCCTCTCCTGGACAGTTCAGTGAAATAATAAGGTTTGTTTGTTCCTTTAAAGAGAAAAAAGCATATCCCAGCTTGTTAACTTCACTGGGGGAAATACACCCTTCCATTTAAACACAAAAACAATGAGGAGTCCAGTGGCACCTTCAAGACTAACAGATTTATTTGGGCATAAGCTTTTGTGGGTAAAAAATCCACTTCTTCAGATGCAGAAGAAGTAGGGGTTTTTACCCAGAAAGCTTATGCCCATATAAATCTGTTAGTCTTTAAGGTGCCACTGGACTGCTCGTTGTTTTTGTGAATACAGACTAACATGGCTACCCCGCTGATATTTAAACACAGCATTGAGTTGATTGATAATAGAAATAAAACCAATTTATTAACAATAAAATGGACAGAGAACATAGGTTAAGTGATGCCGAGTAAAAGGAATAAAGTTGGAAAGGGTTACAAGCAACTAAAAGTGAAAACATGCATATAGAAATCTACAACTTAATCTAGCAAGGTACCGGCTCGGTTCAAGATGGTTTCTTTCACCAGTCTTTCCTCTTCCCAGCCATGTCTGACTCCCTCAGTTGAGAGCTTCCCCAGAAGTACAAGGTGCTGGTTTCCCTTGTCTTCCTATGTGAAACATCTTTGCCTAAGCAGGTTTCTCATCTATATTCAGTGTCTAGAGACTTTTCAACCCCTTCTTGGTTGAAGGACCCAGCTTTCTCAGCTTGCAAGAACTCTATTCCCTTTTCATAGAATCATAGAATATCAGGATTGGAAGGGACCTCAGGAGGTCATCTAGTCCAACCCCCTGCTCAAAGCAGGACCAATCCCCAACTAAATCATCCCAGCCAGGGCTTTGTCAAGCCTGACCTTAAAAACCTCTAAAGAAGGAGATTCCACCACCTCCCTAGGTAACCCAATCCAGTGATTCACCACCCTCCTAGTGAAAAAGGTTTTCCTAATATCCAACCTAAACCTCCCCCACTGCAACTTGAGACCATTACTCCTTGTTCTGTCATCTGGTACCACTGAGAACAGTCTAGATCCATCCTCTTTGGAACCCCCTTTCAGGTAGTTGAAAGCAGCTATCAAATCCCCCCTCATTCTTCTCTTCTGCAGACTAAATAATCCCAGTTCCCTCAGCCTCTCCTCATAAGTCATGTGCTCCAGCCCCCTAATCATTTTTGTTGCCCTCCGCTGGACTCTTTCCAATTTTTCCACATCCTTCTTGTAGTGTGGGGCCCAAAACTGGACACAGTACTCCAGGTGAGGCCTCACCAATGTCGAATAGAGGGGAACGATCACGTCCCTCGATCTGCTGGCAATGCCCCTACTTATACAGCCCAAAATGCCGTTAGCCTTCTTGGCAACAAGGGCACACTGCTGACTCATAGCCAGCTTCTTGTCCAGTGTAACCCCTCGGTCCTTTTCTTCCATCCTAAGTGCAGGACTCTGCACTTGTCCTTGTTGAACCTCATCAGATTTCTTTTGGCCCAATCCTCTAATTTGTCTAGGTGCCTCTGTATCCTATCCCTACCCTGTCTTGTGATGGATAACTTAGGGGTTCTCTGCCCCTCGCTTGATAGTCCAGTAAACCTTTGAAAAGCTGCTCCCTACAAGTTCATTGACCTTGCTTCAAGAGGCAGGAGGACCTCATGCTGTTCTTCCTTTACTGTGGTCCTCCCATCCCCCTGCCGATTTCTACGTATATGGGGCTTCCACTGTTTTTGGTCACACCTGGCTTAATTTTCTTTGGAGACAGGTAGGTCACTGTGACATTCCTGTCTGGGAAAGACCTGTTTCTCCTTTTGTTTGAGTCACAGACAGTAAAACATCATATTAATGAGTATTCATAATTCCTTACATAGTGTTAATACATACAATTCACAATGTTATTAATCACCTGTGTGTCACAGGCTTTCATAAAAGATGTCACTCTGTATACTTTTATAATACAGTGATATTGTATACAATTGCTAATCACTTGAGATTCAGCCCACCCACTTGGTCCTTATAGACCAGTAAACCTTTGCAACGTATTCTTTGGCCTTGTCTAAGCGCTGCAAGTTTCAGCGCTGTAAAGTGGCAGCATAGACAGTGCCCCAGCGGTGGGAGCTACTCCCTTCGTGGGGGAGCTCTCCCAGCGCTGGTGCCGCGACTACACAGCCACGTTAAAGCACTGCCGCGCTAGTGAAGACAGACCCTTTGAAAAGTAAAACCCAGACCAAGCGTCTTTCTCTTGCTGGGTGTAGACACCATGCTGCCTCCTCCCACACTTGTTAGCTTTGTTTACCAAATATGTAAAAATGGACCTTCATTGTCTTTGCCTGATGACTTAGCTGGTCAGAGAAGCAAACACATTCTTCTGTCTAGGGCAGACCTGTTTACCAACTCTCCCTGACATTCCTGGTTTAAACACATTTTAGTCATAATTTCAGCATATATCCATAACTCGTAACACACACCACAGAAATACATCACAAGAATATTAATGATCAGTGAGTTGTTAGTTTTCAAATGATACCTCACAAGGCATATTGTGTACAAAGATTATTACAATAGTGTGTAGGGTGTGAATTCGGGGGGGGCTTAGGGTCACAACTTTCTATTTCACAGGGACGTGAGGATAAAATCCATTGTGATGGTGCTCAGGTGATGTGAGTCATATGACTACCTAGAGACACAGAATTCAAAGACTCCCTTTTGGTTTTGAATGGTGAGCCAGATTACTTTGTTTTTAATTTCTTAAAGTTCGCCAACTTTGCAAGAGTAATAGACCAAGGGCAGGGTTACTTACAGTCAATGGAAAATGCATTTATTGTTTTGTTTTTTATTAAACTTTCTCTTTCTATTGATTCTCCTTTTCATACTATTAGTACAGATTATTTCTCAAATGAAGAAGTACATAGCTCGGAAAGGGGGAAAGAACCATCTCAAATTATGCAGAATCAAGGCCAGTGTCTACCCAAGCAAAACTGTCACTGGCATCAGGAAGTGATTTACCTCTTTATGGGCTGCTGGTCTGGGCCTATGAGTAGGGTGACCAGATGTCCCGATTTTATAGGGACAGTCCTGATTTTTGGGTCTTTTTCTTATATAGGCTCCTATTACCCCCCACCCCCGTCCCGATTTTTCACACTTGCTGTCTGGTCACCCTACCTATGAGCCACACACACTGCTATAAATACACATATATAGAAATGTACATACATATGTACATACAACAGCAGGCAGTTTGATCTTGTGGATTGAGCCTAAGAGTCTGGCGGGTCCTCATGCCACCTTTGCCACTGACCTTCTGTGTGACCCTGGCCTCAGGTTCCTGATATGTAAAATGAGGATAACTATACTGACCTGCTTTGGTAAAGGCCTCTGAGTTCTATGGATGAAAAGAACTCTATAAGAGCTAAGTATTTAGATAGACAGACAGATATAATTAGGGCCCTACCAATTTCACTGCTGTGAAAAACGCATCACAGACTGTGAAATAAGCCCTTTGCCATGAAATCCCATCTCCCCCTGCTGCTAGGAGCATCCCAGCCAGAGAGCTCCTAGCTCGAGCTGGGCTGGGAAGGGATAGGACTTGTCCATCCCCTGCACAGCCGCTCTCGGGGGGAGCTCAGACCCACCTCCACCTCCGGGAACCTCCTGCAGCTGCAGGAAGCTCCATGGTTGCTGCCTTAAGAGTCCAGCTCTGAAGGCAACACAGAAGTGAGGGAGACAATCCCATGACCCCCTTACAACAGGTTTGCGACCCCCCATTCCCTTTTGGGTTGGGACCCCCCCCCAGTTACAACACCATGAAATTTCAGATTTAAACATCTGAAAATGTGAAATTTACCAATTTTCAAATCCTGTGGCTGTGAAATTGACCATAATAGACCCTGAATTTGGTAGGACCCTAGATAGAATAGAGAGAGGCGAGTATGTGCACATAAACACACACGCACGTGGGCATGCACAGAGGAGTGACTTAACACATTGGGCTGTAGACACTTCTACACCAACTCTATTTAATTGGGCCTTCCCCAAAACGTAGCTGGGGAACGAGTCTGGATCCCAGAACACGAATGG
Source organism: Platysternon megacephalum (assembly GCA_003942145.1). NCBI lineage: Eukaryota > Metazoa > Chordata > Testudines > Platysternidae > Platysternon > Platysternon megacephalum. Next base: position 1,104,392 of record QXTE01000214.1, on the reverse strand, counting down.
TTTTTCTATTGTTTGTTACTTTCAGTTTAAAAGGGAAAACAATAGGTACCAGGATGTTCCATTCCATTATAAAACACCTATAAATATTTTTCAGAGTAGCAGTGATGTTAGTCTGTATCAGCAAAAAGAGACTAACAAATTTATTTGAGCATAAGCTTTCGTGGGCTACAGTCCACTTCTTTGGATGCATAGAATGGAACATACAGTAAGAAGATATTTATACATACAGAGAACATGAGAAGGTGGAAGTAGCCATACCAACTGTAAGAGGCTAATTAATTAAGAGAAGCTATTAACAGCAGGGGAGAAAAACTTTTGAAGTTAGGCTTCACTGAATAATCAGACCATAATTGTTTTGCCAAAAGTCACGTCATCCTGGGTAATGGATCATCCAGTGATTATTGGCATGGTGGACTGAGAAATATTTTTGCTTAGAAAAGGAAATTTCTGCAATGGCTGCTACAGCTAGTGTTCAAAGAATCATAGAAGATTAGGGTTGGAAGAGACCTCAGGAGCTCATCTAGTCCAACCCCCTGCTCAAAGCAGGACCAACCCCAACTAAATCATCCCAGCCAGGGCTTTGTCAAGCTGGGCCTTAAAAACCTCTAAGGATGGAGAGTCCACCACCTCCCTAGGTCACCCATTCCAGTGCTTCACCACCCTCCTAGTGAAAAAGCTTTTCCTAATATCCAACCTAGCCCTCCCCCCTGCAACTTGAGACCATTACTCCTTGTTCTGTCATCCGCCACCACTGAGAACAGCCGAGCTCCATCCTCTTTGGAACCCCCCTTCAGGTAGCTGAAAGTAGCTATCAAATCCCCCCTCACTCTTCTTTTCTGAAGACTAAACAAGCCCAGTTCCCCCAGCCTCTCCTCCTAAGTCATGTGCCCCAGCCTCCTGAACATTTTCGTTGCCCTCCGCTGGACTGGCTCCAATTTGTGCACATCCTTTCTGCAGTGGGAGGCCCAAAACTGGACACAGTATTCCAGATGGGGCCTCACCAGTGCCCTCGATCTGCTGGCAATGCTCCTACTAATGCAGCCCAATATGCCGTTAGCCTTCTTGGCAACAAGGGCACACTGCTGACTCATATGCAGCTTCCCATCCACTGTAATCCCCAGGTCCTTTTCTGCAGAACTGCTTCTTAGCCAGTTGGTCCCCAGCCTGTAGCAGTGCATGGGATTCTTCCATCCTAAGTGCAGGACTCTGCACTTGTCCTTGTTGAACCTCATCAGATTTCTTTTGGCCCAATCCTCCAATTTGTCTAGGTCCCTCTGGACCCTATCCCTACCCTCCAGCACATCTACCTCTCCCCACAGCTTAGTGTCATCTGCAAACTTGCTGAGGGTGCAATCCATCCCATCATCCAGATCATTAATAAAGATGTTGAAAAAAACTGGCCCCAGGACCGAACCCTCGGGCACTCCGCTTGATACTGGCTGCCAACTAGACTTTGAGCCGTTGATCACTACCTGTTGAGCCCGACAATCTAGCCAGCTTTCTATCCACCTTATAGTCCATTCATCCAATCCATACTTCTTTAACTTGCTGGCAAGAATACTGTGGGAGACTGTATCAAAAGCTTTGCTAAAGTCAAAGTATCTCATGTCCACCACTTTCCCCATATCCACAGAGACAGTTATCTCATCATAGAAGGCAATCAGGTTGGTCAAGCATGACTTGCCCTTGGTTAATCCATGTTGACTGCTCCTGATCACCTTCCTCTCCTCCAAGTGCTTCAAAATGGTTTCCTTGAGGACATGCTCCATGATTTTTTCAGGGACTGAGGTGAGGGTGACTGGTCTGTAGTCCCCGGGTTCTCCTTCTTCCCTTTTTTAAAGATGGGCTCTACATTAGCCTTTTTCCAATTGTCTGGGACCTCCCCCGATCGCCACGAGTTTTCAGAGATAATGGCCAATGGCTCTGCAATAACATTAGCCAATTTCCTCAGCTTTGCTCCTCTTTGCCATGCTCTGACTAGGGAAATGCAGCAAGGCCCATATTTCCACTGGCCTTTCATCCCCTGAAAAATCTGGAGCAAGATGTCTCCAATGTCCCACTGGACACAAAGTTCTTCATGTGCTCTGGGCTTTGGGACCCAGAACACAGTCTTTGACACGGTAGGTATAAATATAATGCTTGGAATTGCCCAAACAATAGACGAGAACTTTGTAATATCCCAAACGGACAGAAGGGGAGCTTTTAAGTATATAGGAAACACCTGTTTAGTGGGTATCCATTGTTTCCTTTTGATGTTAATCACTGTGCCTAAAACTGGAAAGAATAGGTTCTTCTGGCCCTCAAATACAATTTCCTTCCTTGCCGTTATTGCTCAGAGGAATCTGTCCTTCTCTAAGATTTCTGCTTTAGAGATAACAAAAACCATCTGCTTCTGTGGGTCTTCTCAAACCTTAGCAAGTCAGTGTCCACATACTGATCTGGTCATTTAAAATGTAATTCTATCTTAGGTTTTTCAGAGGCAACTCTCATAGTAGTGCCAGGGTGCTGTACAACTATTAAAAATAGTACTTTGTGTGCCCTAAATGGCAATTTTCTCACAGCCTATCTTGTTCTTAGTTTGTGTATCTTTTCATACTCAAACCATGCAATTAATAAACTCTTCTCTTCTTGTTCAAATCTCCAGCATCTTTGATAGGTTTGCTAAAATGTCATTTCCTAAATGCTCCACTTTGTATTTCAGATCCAGCCTGTTGTTTCTTTCGCACATTTATTGAATCCTCTTAATGTTGGTCATGTGTACCCAAAGTAGTGCATTTCCATCTGGCTACCTGCATGATTCATGCAGCTCTGCATATACCAACACTTGCAGATATGGGGCCTGATGCTGATCTCAAGCTGGTTTTGCACAGATGTAACTCTATAGACATCAGTAGAATTATTTACGATTGACACCACTGTGAAATCAGTAACAGGCCACGGCTTCGACTATACTGGTGTGACTCCATTGGTGTGAATTAGCCTGGTCCTCCATTGGTGTGAATTTGCTAGTGATATATTCCAGCTGAAGATCTGTCCCAGGTTCTATAGTGGTGAGGGCTACCATTTGGATGGAAATTCTGCTGTTGATCACATCTTCAGAGAACTCAAATCCAGTCTTCTTCTCCCTCAATTCTGGGTCTTGGCTCCTGGCCAAAAACTCTTCTTGGTTGGTTGTTCCCCACCCCCGATAACCTTCTCCTGTCCTCCACCTATGCTGTGAACTTAGGCTTCTGAACCCAGACTCAACGTTCTGGTTTGCTTCTGCTCACTTGTGCACAACCCGCTCGGGTGCATTTGGATTCTCGTTTGAGCCATTTACCCAGCCTGATGTTGTTCCCCCTCCACTCCATTGTTCCCCCTCCACTCCATTAAAAAATCACCAGTGAAAACTCCATAAATCCCTAATTTAACCTGTGTTAAAAATGCATATTTGAGAAATGGGAACACTAGTGAGAAGCAAAGTAGGATGAGTTTAAGTATCCAGCAGTGTGTTCCTGAAGTGTGTCCCTTTCTTGGCATTGCCTTCTCAATCTCAGAGGGCCAACATTTCAACTCATGTAAATTGGTATCGCTCCATTGGCTTCAATGGAAGGATGTCAATTTACACCAGCTGAGGATATGACCCAGAGCCTTGAAGATACTCGGAAAACATAGTAATGTGGACACTAAACTGACATTGAACAGTTCCCAGGTCTGTGGGACTGCCGTTGCACAGAGATTTCTTGCAGGAAGTCTCAGATGGGTGCAGAGATCCACTTTAGTGTGTCTCTGAGACTCGTTCAGGTGAAAAATATTAAAAAGTGAAGGGCCTGATCCTCATACAACTTAAATAAATGATAGGGCTCCTGTTGATTCCATTGTGTTAGCACGTCTGCAAATCAAGACCTTTAGTTAAATGCCTAAATACAAATGTAGGTACCTAGCTTTAGGAACCCAAGTCTGAAAACTGTGGTCCTACTGCAAGCCCCACTGCTGCTCCGAGCGCTTGAGCTTTGTCTTCTCTTTACAGCACCTTTTATTGTCCTTTTGACAGTGCCTTGAATAGTGATGATGAGGAAGCCAGGGCAGACATTCAGTGTTCCCGACGGGGCTGTTTAATTGTCTGGCTGTTTTTTTCAAGCTGCCAGCTGGTGCTGACACTGCTTGTTTTCTTCCCTCTCGGGAGGCATTCTTTTGGGGGAAGACACCTCGCACCCCTTTGCTAACGCAGTAACAGCAGCAGAGCAGTGTGCAGCCTTCTCCAGTTCAAGGGTGGTTTTGTGACTAGCTTTCTTTCCTGCCACTCCGCCATGCACACATCAGTTTCTTTGTACTTTTAACAATCCAATTTTCTTTGATTTACACCGGCCCCCCAACCAAGTTCTTTCTTCTGGCTTCTCCTTGGCTGGCCTTTGTCAGACCCTGTAATTTCCAGGGAAAAGCATAAAGCCTGATTCTCCTCTCATTCACACTGGTGTAAATCAGGAATAAATGAATAGAAAGTAATAATAATACTACTGGTGTAAAACTGATTTAAGTGAAATCAGAAGCAGGCTCTAAATTCTGTACAGGCTATGAGATTCTATTGACTCCTTTCAGCTCCTCTGAGCCTCATGTGGTCATCTCATGCTGCCTCTACTTGTGCCTCAGAAACACCAGTGGAATATTAAAATTAAGTTGTTGTTATTAGGAGGAAATTTTCCAAGGCACAAAGGACAAAATTAACCATCTACCTCCCATTGAGAGTTTGGCACGTAATTGCCTTTTGTGCCTTGAAAATTCTTTCCCCTTATTTATTTATTTTTATATTGTTGGAAGCACCCAAAATGTTCAGACACACAGGAAGACACAGTCCCCGTCCCCTCCCCAGGCCCAGGAAAAAACCCATACGTTATAAGAGACAAACATCTAACAATAGATGAGGGAATTAAGGCGGGGGGGTGGGGCATCATACAAGCACAGTGTCTGTGGGTGATGAATGGTCCATGTTATGCTAGTTCCATTTCTTTTTCAACCTAACCCCAGCTGACCCACTGGCTAATTCTTGTATCCAGAAGGGGGTCTGCAGGAGAGATTCAAACCAGAAGAAAGTAGTGGCCTCCCACACTGGTTTAGGAAGGGCAATCCACATGTAGGGGGAAAACATGGATGTTAAGACCAAGATCATTATTATTCAAAAAAGCTTCTGATCCTCCTCTGGTTGAAGTTGCTGGCATAATAGCTTTTGGCCTCAGATATACTTGTGTAAATCCAATTAATGCCATTGGCTTCACTGCTGTTACTGTGGATGTACCTCAGTGTAACTGAGATCAGAACTAGCCCATTGAGTTCAGTGGGAGGAATCCAAAATGTGCGGAAGGTCCCCAGATATATGTAACAATGTAATCCCTCCACAGGAGTCGTCAGGATACGGTCAGCTCCTTCAGACTGGTACACTTCCTGAGAGCCAGATTCCATTCCCTGCTCGTGCAGCAAATCAGCTCTACAAGTGTCAGAGGTGCAACCTTTCATCAGAATATCAAACATTGATTTGGGCCTGCGATTCAGAGCAAGGCTCCTAGGAAAACACATTTAAACCTTGCTGATCAACAACTAGTGCTGTCTGTGTTTTGGGACCTGCTTCAAGTTATGTGCAATTCTTCCCCTGCATTTGCTGCCTTCGCTGACTCTCTCCAGGGGCAGTCTGGCTTATCCCTGTATTGTTTTATTATATATTTATATTGCAGTAGCACCTAGGGGCCCCAACCAAGATCAAGACCCCAGTGTGCTAGGTGCCCTGCAGACAAGAGACTTGAAGCCAGTGTAAAAGGCATGCAAATGAGATCAGAAAGTGGCCCACTAGTGTTACAACACTAAAGTAGAACCAGCAAAAGATCTTGTAGTGCTTCTCTTCCTTGGGAGACAGGACTCTGATACTGAAGAAAACATATTTGTGCAATTGTCTATTCACTATTACCCTATTCCTTATGGGCCAGATTCTGATAGCCCTATTCAGCTGAAGTAGTATCTGACTCTATGGAAGTTTCAATTTTTCCAACTGGTTAAATTCTGGAGCCATTGATTTCAATGGGGTCATGATTTCACGCAATAGGACTATTTGTAGGGTAAAGGCAGTAAAATCTGTCCCTATGTAAAGACTGACCCATAATGCTACTTTGCCTCCAAGGCTCTTGGACTATCTGATGCATGTTACATAGGGGAACTGAACATTTTTCATTTAGGCAATTAGCAGCGGCGTATTATCGCCTAGGCCGACAAATTTGCAGGGGCGGCAAATTTGAACACCCCCGGAGAAGTTCCCCTGCTCCAGCTGCCTCCTCCACGAGCGCGCCGCCGCTTCCTGTTTCTCTCCCCTCCCTCCCAGCGCTTGCGCCGCGAAACAGCTGTTTTGCTGGGCAGGGAGGGAGGGGAGAGAAACAGGAAACGGTGGCGCGCTCGCGGAGGAGGCAGCTGGAGCAGGGGAACTTCTCCGCAGCTGTTTCCNCAGAGCAAGGCTCCTAGGAAAACACATTTAAACCTTGCTGATCAACAACTAGTGCTGTCTGTGTTTTGGGACCTGCTTCAAGTTATGTGCAATTCTTCCCCTGCATTTGCTGCCTTCGCTGACTCTCTCCAGGGGCAGTCTGGCTTATCCCTGTATTGTTTTATTATATATTTATATTGCAGTAGCACCTAGGGGCCCCAACCAAGATCAAGACCCCAGTGTGCTAGGTGCCCTGCAGACAAGAGACTTGAAGCCAGTGTAAAAGGCATGCAAATGAGATCAGAAAGTGGCCCACTAGTGTTACAACACTAAAGTAGAACCAGCAAAAGATCTTGTAGTGCTTCTCTTCCTTGGGAGACAGGACTCTGATACTGAAGAAAACATATTTGTGCAATTGTCTATTCACTATTACCCTATTCCTTATGGGCCAGATTCTGATAGCCCTATTCAGCTGAAGTAGTATCTGACTCTATGGAAGTTTCAATTTTTCCAACTGGTTAAATTCTGGAGCCATTGATTTCAATGGGGTCATGATTTCACGCAATAGGACTATTTGTAGGGTAAAGGCAGTAAAATCTGTCCCTATGTAAAGACTGACCCATAATGCTACTTTGCCTCCAAGGCTCTTGGACTATCTGATGCATGTTACATAGGGGAACTGAACATTTTTCATTTAGGCAATTAGCAGCGGCGTATTATCGCCTAGGCCGACAAATTTGCAGGGGCGGCAAATTTGAGCACCCCCGGAGAAGTTCTCCTGCTCCAGCTGCCTCCTCCGCGAGCGCGCTGCCGCTTCCTGTTTCTCTCCCCTCCCTCCCAGCGCTTGCGCCGCGAAACAGCTGTTTTGCTGGGCAGGGAGGGAGGGGAGAGAAACAGGAAACGGCGGCGCGCTCGCGGAGGAGGCAGCTGGAGCAGGGGAACTTCTCCGCAGCTGTTTCACTGGTCAGGGAGGGAGGGGGGAGGAGGGGGAACGCGGCGCGCTCGGGGAGGAGGCGGGGCTGGGGCGGGGATTTGGGGAAGGGATCCAATAGGGGCATGGAGGGGGCGGAGTTAGGGCGGGACTTTGGGGAAGGGGTGGAGTCGGGGCGGGGCTAGGGGCAGCAATTATTTCCGGGCCTAGGGGCGGCAAAATTATTAATCCGCCCCTGGCAATTAGCCTATTTCACTGGACCTTTCAATTTCTCTGCATTGCTCCATTTCTTCCTCTACCTTCTCTCATGTTCTTATGGCTACATATCCCGGTGACCAGAATGCTAATTACTCGTGAGCAAATTAGACAGGGAGAGTCATGTCTAGAAACATCTCCTCCTAAATTACACATCTAACATGCAGTTGGAAGAGAACTCTGTCCCTCCTTTTGTGCCCCGATTGGTTAAGTTTCAGTTCATTTACAATTGTGTTAATGTTAGCTCACTGCACTGCATAAAGAAAGCTTGAAGACTCACTTGAAGGAATGACCTACTTCTGTGTCTTCCATTTTTGCAAATTACAACAATAGTCTGTGTGCACTTTCAGGTAATTTGATCCTATTTCTTTCAGATTCACTGACCCCCCTCTATATTAAATCAGAATATTTGACCTTTTCATTCAGTCACTGCTTCTCCTCTCCAGGTAAGTGCTGATGATTTTATACCCAGGATATTAATCAATATGTAGAAACTCTCTATTGATCTGGATAAATCCACCAATTATGGCTGTTCTAAGCAACCCTCAGCAGGGTAACTTGTGATTACATGGAAATACTACAGCAGTATGTAATGATCAAAGACATGTGGACCAAAGCCTCACCTAGTGCACATCAACATAGCTCCATTGGCGTCTCCTGTGGCTCTACAGGCTTTAATGGTGTTCTGTGTGATGTGGTGCTATACCAAACATTCATTCTGGTGGCATGACTACTCTGACCAGTGTACTTCATAGAACAACCATTCAGGGTTTCATTCTGCCATCTCTTAAGCAGTGTGCAATTTAGAAATGTGACACACACCCACAATCCCCTACTCCTCAGTGAATCTTGTTGTGTCTCTGTTGTGTACTTTACACTGAAATGATCATCTGCCATATTCCGGATCTCAGAGCTCAGCCATTCTGTACAACATATGTCAGGGGAAGGAAAACTTGTGGTGGTGGTTGTGGGGGAGGAGGAATGCGGGGGAGGGGGACATGGGAAAGGAAGATGCCAGTTCATGGGACTTATATTTTTAAGTATTAAAGCACAATGCAAATATACAGTGTGAGACAATCCAACTCAGTTCCATCTAAGAGACTGTACTTCCTTAGGAAATCCCCTTGTTGAACAGCTAAAGACACCCATCGATTCAGCCTTGTTCTGTGCTCTCCTGCCTTCATCAAAGTTCAGTGGGAACAATACTATCCACTGGCTACAGCCAGAAGATCTTATATTTGAAAATGTTGAGGGAAACTGGTGGGATGTTCTGGCTTCGAATATTCTGGCCCTGGTTCTGGTGTAAATCCATTGAAGTTTGAGGCAGTTGAAGTCAATGGAGTTGCGCTTGTGAAAAAACAGTGGGATAGGATAATCAGGCTCTGTGTATCTCCATATATAGCCTAGAGACTTTGGGTTTGATTCCTCTCTCACTTTCACTGGTTTTCACTGGTATAACTCCATTGACTTCAATTGAGCTACTCCTAACTTACACCTGGGTAAATGTGAGAATTGGACTCATCTATGCTCTGACAATGCTTGAGAAATTGGTATCAAGAGGCAGTATTTACTCCGGAAAGATAGATGTATATGCCTAGAGGCAAGAAATCGGAGGTATTTGGGACACCTTTGGCTCTTGGGATTCAAAGGTGAATGCTCCTTTTTTGTGTTTTCCTAATCTGTCATGATGGTTTTTATAGTTTATGATGGCGTAAGCATTTATATTACGGTAACAGATCATCACTTATTTATTGTTTGCAAAAGTGTATTTATCTATCAGGCCTTGGTTGCTGCCCAGTTCAAACATTCAGGAGTTTCTCAGTATTTCAATTATAAAAACCATTCTTTTCAAAAGTTATTCTAACTGAGCTATGTAAAAAATCACTGTTCAATGAAACTTAGTTTACAAGGTATGTGACTGGGAGTGATTTTTTAAAATCCCAATTAAAAAGAATAGTTTGGTATTTTTAATTATCTAAATACAAACTTTCCATTTTGTTTTATAAGTTTCAGATGGTTTCTTGAGGTTTTATAACTTTGATCTAAAAATGAAAACGCTCTTTTGGTCATTTTGAAAACAAAACAAAAATATAAGAAAAATATTGTGGTTTAAAAACTTGTGGCAAATGTTCTGTAAATTTATCTGTAAATTTTATAAGGACTGTTACTGGCACAGATCCTAAATATGGCACCACATCAAAGTCTGTAATATGTCCACAGGTGCCGATCCATTCCAGTGCTCACATTATATACCACTTAAAAAACATATTGGCTACATGCAATATACAGAGCCAAATTCTGCTCTTATTCACAGCCTTGCAGCTCTAGCAAAGTCACATACCAAATGGAATAAAAACATACAATTTGCTTCTTTTCCAAATAATAACAAGAAAAAGCACATTCTACACACACATACACACACACACACACACACACACACAAACACACACACATATTTGAGAAAAGACATCTCCTTTGCATTGTGCTCTAAGGTCAACAGATTCTGGCTGTTGACCCAGTGGGAGAAAGTGATTTCCAACTTCAGAAGCTCTGCACTGAGAATGCTCTGCTGCTAGACGTATCACCAATCCCTAGTGTTCAAAAATCATGAGTTGGGCCCCTACAATCATGAGCTTGGCTTAAAAATCATGAGATTTTTTTTTTAAAACTTAGAATGTTGGGTTCTTTTTTTACACACATCTTTTCAATAAAAATTCCAAATATTGTGTCACCAAAATCACAAGAGCAGGCAAACCCTATACCACCCCTTTTGCCCCCCTTCACCCCCCCCCCCAATTTTTAAATCTAGGATGGATCTGCTCAAGTGCCCCAGCTGAATTCAACTTCAGCAGCAGCACATGGATTGAGCCGGTCTCCAACCCAATCAGGACCCCAGCCATGTAGGGCCAGGTAGCCATGCTGTGTGAAGTTCCAAGCACACTGGCAGTGCACAGGGAATAGTAACAAGTCTGATTTTTCTGAGGTGCTGAGCAGCTGTGTCTCTGATGCTGTGGAAATAAGGCCCAATATAATTATTAATAGTACAGCCCGGTACATATCCTTAATTCTCAATTAATGAAAGCACATTTTATCAATCTAAATTATAAATTCACCTGAGAGATACAAATTCAGATTGAAATCCCACAATCTGAATTTGCACCTATATCTTTGGAGCCAGGAAAGGGGAGGGATTTAATATCCCAGGTCTGGTTTGGAGAGAGCCAAAATCTCATGACTGCACCAGCATGGCCTAGGTTTTGACTCAAGAAATCACAAGAGAACGGGCCAGATGGTGGAGACTTTACTCAGCTTTATTCATGTGAGTAGCCCCATTGTAGTCAAAGGACTACTTGTGTGAGTAAATGCTCGCCAAGATTGATAAAGGCTCCTTAATCAGGCCCTATGAGATTTCCAAAACATAAAACTCACAAGATCAGCTGATCTTGTGGAACTTCCAGCATTGAAGATCAAAATCACCAGAGAACAGCTTGCAAGATTTCAGTGTTGTAAAATCTGTTAGGACCAGTTCCAGTCCTGATTTGTCCTCACATCTAAATCCTGAACCCTAACCTAAATCTAATCTATCTCCAGAAACTCTTTGGTCCATCTGTAAAATAAACACATTCAAATCCACTTTTAAATAATGTCAGGGTTGTACCACAAACTGATAAAAGCCAGGGAGTTTAGCCTAAAGGCCCGATGATCCCTTTCCAATGTAACACGCTATTGCCTCCCTTTCTTACTCACAACATTTAAGAATTTGAATTTCCCCACTCTCTTAATTCTTAAAACTGATTGTTTAACTCTTGCTAGGTTTCATGCATTGCCTCTAAGCTCTTGCAGTAAGCAAAGCTACTGTTGACAGATGGCGGGGAAAAAGTGGGCTGCTATGGATTCTTTCCAAAAACACTGTCTAGCTGCAGGATGTGTAAAACAGAAGCTCATATTTAAAATATTGTCCGTTGTTGTTGGTTTTCTTTTGTTTTGGTTGTTTATTTTTATTTTTTCCTTGGGGGGGGTGGGTTAGTTTGGTTTGTTCAGGCCAATGACAACATAGCTCTTTCTGGCTTCTACTCCCTGCTCTTGGAAGTTTCTAAACTGCCAAACAGGAAATTCGTCAAAGTATGGCAGCTGAGAATTGGCCCGTTTTCCTGAAATGGGGGTAAAATGGAATAGTTTTGTCAGATTTTTCATAGCAACTCATAATAATGTATATATGAAAGTCATATATAAAAGTCATCAACCCAGAAATCCTCAGCAAGGGCTAGTGAATGATGAAATCTCTGTCAGCAGAAGATTTGACCGCTGCAAAGACAGCACCTGGAGTTACAGCTTATTAGTTTTGATTTTCTCTAAATATTTTCCTCTGAACAATATAATGCATCAAACAATTGCCAGTGAAACCTCTGGAAGGAGAACATGACTTCCGCAGAATGATATGACTTTCCATCAAAACTAAAAAATATTCATAAGCCGATTTTGTATTTATTTACCTATTTGTTTGAAAACATTTTGTCTTTTCCAAGTTAAAATTAATACATGTATCATGAAATGTCACATCTCGTTTTCTTGAAAGTCCTAGGGCTAAGCAGGAATGCAGGCACAGTAAATATTATATTGGCTACATTTTCATATCTCTTACAAGATTATCTGTACACACAAGATGAAAATATAAAGCAAAAGGATGAATACGTTACCACTACAGTATACTGTAGGAGATAATCTTGAGTGATCCTTTAACAGCCTTGCAGCCAACTTTATTTTCCATCTGGGGCAAGATGTGAAAATGATAATCTCACTTTTATTTGCTCATATGCATCTAATAAGGCAGTTGGATTGAGTGAATGTGAATGCAGACCATAGGTGAATGCTGATACTGGAAACCAATGCAAGGAGTAGATTGGTCCCTGAAAAGGATGGAAATGGAAAAGGCAGATGATTAGACATTGATTAGTTGAGTAATCATTGGACTGTGTAAAAGCTCTAACTTGTTATAAAAATATCCAGCTTATATTGGGTAATTCTGCTGTACATTTAATGATTTTAGACCATAAACTGTGTGGTCATGGCTGGTAATAATGTTGACTGCCCCCTCTTATTTTATGGCTCCGGATACAACGTCTCTTTGTCAGATAATGACACAGTAAGAGACAGTCCCTGCCCGGAAGAGTTTACAAATAGAGCTGCCTGGAAAACTTTGAATGTTGACATTTTTTGGAGAAAAACAGGGATGCATCTTTCGTAACAACTTTTACAAAAAATGCATCCCTTTTTTTAAGTTGTATCTACGTCCTGTTTAGACTAGACAGATAAAAGGTAAAGAGAGGCATAGCCAAGGCCACCCCACAGGTCACCAACAGAGGTGGGACTAGAACCCAGGCTTTCTGAACCACAGGTCAGACGTCTATGCTTAGAGCAACACTGTGCCTCTATGATATGCTGAGCTGGCATTTTTATAACAGCTCACATCCTATAGGCTTCTAAAGCTCTTAACACATCTACTCTTATACAGGCTACTATATACAGATTGTAAGGGTCATGGGACAGAGCTGAGAGTTTAAATTTGTATCCATACAGTGCGAGTCCCTGATTAGTGCCCCTAGGGGCTACTACAATAGAAATAATAATAATGATCTAACTCAATTTCTGACTCATATGCATCTCTCTATATAAAGGGATGGATAAGGATAACATAACATTCTGTATAACCAGAAAATGTGTAAAGAGCTTTAGGATGGATGGCTAATAGATAGCTATATGTGCATGTAGAGAAGCCCACTGCAATCCATGACCAGTCAGACCTAAATTCTGTTGCAACACAAACACTTAATTATTATATTAATATTTTATTTATTTGTATTCCAGTTCCATCTAAAGGCCCCAACTATGTTTGGGGTCCCATTATGTGAGGCATTGTGTATGCATAGAGATCAGAAAAGGTATGTGCGTGTGGAGGGAGGGGAGAAGGGAGCATGGTGCGATATAAGGTTGTAGGAATGTGGGCATGGGATTACCACATTATTCATAAGCAGAGCTGGCAAAAAAATTAATGAAAAATTTAAAAATTGTTTCCATTTTGCATTGTTTGAAATGAACCTATTTTCATTTTTTTTTTAAATCTAAAGCATCATTACTGAAATGGTTATCAAAATGTTCCATTCACTGAAAACCACGTTTTTTTGGTAAACGTTAAGTTTCAGTAATGCTTTTAATTTAAACAAAAAAATGATGCATTTAGCAAAAAATGAACATTTTTGAAAAAGTCAACAGTTTCTCACAACAGTTTTCCAAAAAAGGCAATAAGTGCTAATAAAACTACAGCTGGTTGGAGGGTGACCGTTTTGTTTGTGACACTTTTTGAAGTTTCAGCATTTGTTTTTCTTCCAAATTGGAACAAAACCAAAACCTTTTGAAGGTTTTTGCACAACAGAATTTTGTCAGAACATCCATGGTTGGATTGAAAAAGTCTCCCTCTCTCTCCAGAAATTTCACCCTGGACATGAGAAATTGTCCCATCAAAACCAATATGTTTTTATGAAAGCTTTTTGTGTTGATGAAACAATGTATTTTGATCCCCTACCCCACCCCAAAAAAATAAAGTTGAAATGTTTCTCACCCGCTCTGGAAGAAACGTTTATCTCATTCCCCACTATCTGGTATTTTGTGTGTGCCCACACACATTTGGGGGGCTGGGGGGGAGTTTAAAAAATGGAACTATTTTATGTATCCCTACTCCTCTAAAGCCTTACTTTAGATCTTTGGCTGATGTAAAGTGGAATAATGTCAATGGAGCTACACCAGTTTGCACCAGCTGAGGATCTGACCAAAGAGTATAAGTATATAGGACTAAAAGAGAGCCATGTGAACCTGTCAAATCGCTTTTCTATACCTAATCATTTTAATGTTAAGGTCTGCTATCATGGGACCTTCCAGAGGCAGAGTGAGTGCTATATGTCCCAATGGGAAACTATCCTCCCTCTCTAATGATATACAACTCCTGAGCTGGATCCTCCACTGATGTAAACTGGTGTCGCTTCATTTCATACAATGGAGCTGTGCTGATTTACCCCAGCTGAGGATCTAGCCCCATATTTCTGCCTCTGCACATTTGTAAGATAGCAGGCTTTAAACCCACCCAGGATGCAGCTGTTTGGAGATTTGGAATGTTAGAAGTAGAGGAGGCACAGGTGAGACAAAAGTATACGTGTGTATATATATTGGGTGTGCTGGTAATAGCCATGTGAGAAATTTTGGAGCAATATGGTAAATTGCATGTATTGGGCAGATACACCTCCCCCCCTTAAAAACTGGTTTAAACAAAAGTCAGCATTTCATATTTGCCTTCTATAGTTGCTGTTCTCCCCCCCCCCCCCCCCCCCCCCATTTTGCAAAAAGCTGCAATCTTCTTTGTAGCGAAGTATAAACAAAAATGATGCTTCAAAGCCCTAGCCTCTGCTGTTCCCCTCATGTAGCATGGCCCATCACAGACATGGTAGATTTATACAAAGGTAGAATTTGTAAGAAATGGCATCGTGGCCTCAGTAGAAAGCTCCACATATGCAGCTGAGTTAAAGTTGTACATTTGTGGAGGAAAATAACGTTCCAGCTGGTGCAGAGAACGAAGCGATGGCTTGGTGTGCCGTGTTGAGTATGTGATTTATCAGAAATTGAGGTGGATTCTCTTTCCACAGATTACCCTGCTCAAATTGCTATTGAAAATAGAACTGAGGAATCGACTGCCTCACCTCTACCAGCCTTTGACCCAAGTATACTTTGATGATATGGACAAGATCCTCACCTGATGTAAACCAAGGTACCTCCACAGGATATGGACTTTATCCTCATAGTGTAAAATCCTGAACCCAGAGGGGGCCATGTACCCGCCGTTCCTATTGAAGTCAATGGGAGTTGATGGGACCACCACAGTTTGCAGGACAGGATCCTAAGTGAAGAATTAGTTAAGAACTTTTTTGCCTTTTATGCTTCACGGATTGAATCCTACAAGACACTGAGCATGCTGAAGAACTGAGCCTTGGGGTCATTCAGCCCAGTATAATGGTCGAAGGGAGACCTTATTCAAACATCTATGGAATGCCTCTTTTGTTAGTGCTTTCAGACAAAGAGTAAGGTTCCTACTCAGTGTGATTAAAGGTGGCTGAACAGACACAAATGAGTGCAGAATAAGCGGTGGAGCTCTGCAATGAGGATAAAGGATCAGTAGCATGGAACGGAGGGATGAATTTTGGCCTAAATGTGATGAGATTCTAAAAAAATGACATTTTCTTCTTTTTTTCCCTCTTTCTTCTCTTATTCAGCTAGGGATATTATATCATCCACAGCCACACAAATGCCATTAGTGCTTTCTTAGGCTATTCAAGAATGTTATTTGACAGTAATAGGCAGTGCTGGGCAAACTCATTTTGTCTAATTTTGACCCACTTAAGCAGCATGGGTTTCTTGCTGAATAATTTTGGTATGTGCTGTGTTTAGGAAAGACTGTGAAACAAAGGACCAGAGAGGGAGCAAAAAGAAAAAAAGCTGGTGAATAAACAGGATAAGCAATGGACCTGCGAATGGGCAGAGTGAAAAACAAATACAGGGAGAGTGTGAAAAAGTAGCAAATAAAAATTCCAGTGAATAAATAAGTCCCTCTCTCTCAAAATAAATATATATATAGACACACATACATGTATATGAGAGGCATCATGGCCCAGTGAATAGGGTGCTGGACTGGAGACCCAGGTTCTATTTCTACTTCTTCCACAGACCTGTTGTATGACTTTGGTCAAGTCATTTCACCTCTCTGTGCCTCTATTTCCCTTCTCACTCCTCTTCTGTTTTGTCTATGTAGACTATAAACTCTTTTGAACCAGGGACTGTCTCTTACCATGTGTTTGTACATCAGGGCCTTGTAAAATACCACAGCACTGAGACATATTTGTAGTAGAAAGAGAGCCTCAAACATAAGGCCTTGTAGTAGAGGCCTGGTATGAGGCCTAAGGCTTGAACTAAAGTAATGGTCAAGCTTTGCTGATATAAAGCAAAGAATCAAAGTGAGCAGAAGTCAGGCTCTGCCTGCTTGCAAGCTCACCGAATCTGGCAAGAACAGAGCTGATATTGCAGAAACGCACATTTCTAACAGGTGCTAGGCACAGAGCACTTACGCAAACACATTCCAGAAGGGTGGTACCAGAACATGTTGATACCAACACATTCCCTAAAGATAACAGGACCATGCTGACCCATCCTAAAGATAAGGTCAGAATAACAGTGTGATGAATAGAGATGTACAAGGTGATGGGTGGTAACCGGCTACGTCAGAGGGGCAGTACATTACTTGTTTGTATTAATGTATAAAAGGGAGTCTCGGAGAGCGTGTCTTTGGCCAGCCGAGGAGGGAATGGAAAGTCCTGCCATTCACTGAGCTGTGTCCATTGTCATGAGCCTACATGTCTTAGTATCCTCATAGAGTCTGCCAGGTGCTATTACCGTGCTTCGTTGACAATAAACCTGGCTGGGTGTCTTGTGGTCATTGGGCGGTTCGCTCGAGGTCTGCTGTGCTGTCTGTCTGTGCAGAGCTGGGACAGCACACAGGGAGAACACACACACACAGCCGAACATCTGACGACAATATTTATAGTGAAAACAACAATATGTTTATTATCAAAGATCCAAGATTCAAGAGATAGTGAGAAAGGATAATGGGAACAACAGGGGTACATATAAAACAAAATCATAACACAATTTCTAGAGACTAAACAACATAACAGGCTAACCTCCTGTGGAAAGACATTTATCTCACCCAAATGTCCTTTGCAGGCTTTCAATTAGGGCAGGTTGTAATCATGAATGTAATCGCACTGCCCAATTACTTCCTAGGTGCAGGATAAAGGGGTGTCATCTTTGCTTTCGCCTTATATCCCCCAAAGTTCATTGTCTGTCCCTAGAGTCAGGATAACCCCGGTCTCTGGTGTGCTGCCCCGCTGTGGATTTCACATCCGCCCCATTGACTGCATATGGAAATGACTCTCCATTGTGTTAACTTACAATGTTGAACTTACACACCAGAGACACGGAATAAACAACTTGTGTCTGACAGAAACCTCTTTTTCAGCTCTGCCTTGATCCTGACTTTAGGAACACATTTTCAGTGTACATACAGAGCTTCTTTCATAGTAGCTGTACATTCATTTCACAACTATATTCACGACCAGCTGGCTTTTGTTTAAGACCTCACCTGATATTCTTTGGTGAACCAGAATGTACACACCGGGATCAGGATACTCTTGTAACTCCCTTGCCAGTTGGCTTTCAGGGGATGTTAGGGTCACACAGATAAACCTAGATCTAAATTCCAGGGGGTAAAGACTAATTTTATTAACCTATGTGACAGAACTTCAAATTCCATGGAATGATGTGTGTTAATATGGGAAACAATCACTAACCGCACCCAGAGCAATGATTTCCATAGCGATTTTCTCTGTGATGCAGTGATGTGCTTAGAGTTCCACTAGTGGCTTTTTGTGAGTAGTTATGACTGGATCACAACCTGCGGTTGCTCTAGGTCAGCACTGATGCTCACACCCTTAAAATATTTCCACCATCATTTAAAATACAAGATACTCCTGATCATCCAAATAGCCTGGGAAACATAGATTTTAGGCAGATAATCAGGAGTTCAGATCATTGAGAGAGCAGGAGTTGTTCAGCCATTCAGCAGCGGGGTGGCCTGCTCTCTCAGCCAGGGGCTTCTTCTCCTGGCCACTTTCTGCTCTCCTCCACTCACTCACTCCCATGACAGCGGAGGTGCAGAGGGCTCCTTGCACTGCCGCAGAGCTGGTGAGCTCCAACCCCGGCAGGCACAAGGTGCATGGGGATTCAGGACCAGGATTCAGCTGCCTTACCAGGACCTCAGCCTTCACTGCACCTTGCACCCACAAGGCTTGTGTGTCATGGCCCTGTGGCCATGCAGGGAGCCCTCTGCAGGCCTCATGGCCCTGGTCACTCACTCTCATGACAATGCAAAGGGCTCCCTGCACAGCCACAGGAGCCATTTAGCAGCAGGGTGGCCTCCTCCGTGGCTGGGGGCTTGTCATCCTCCTCCCAGTCCTGGCCAGGGGTCTCTGCTCTATTATCTGAACCTCTACAATATCTGAATCCTTTCCTTGTCCCCCAGCATGAGATATGTGCTGCAAAGGGCATGCATGCCATGTATCTCATGGTGGGGAACAAGGAAAGGATTCAGGTAAAGGGGAGGTTTGGATGATAAGGTTTTGGATAAACAGAAGTATACTGAATATATTTTTCATAGTTTTACCACAGCTAACAGGTACCTGAAAAGGTTACAGTAAGTAGATTGGGCGAACCAATGGCATAAAGTTATGACTGGTGGAAGAAAAAAATAGGAGACAGAAGGCTAATAAAGAAAATACTTGTGAGTTGGGCTAATAAAGGAAAATAGGCCCTGATCCAGCAATCCTCTTAAGGAAGTGCATGACTTTAAGCATGGGAGTAGTCTCATTGACTTCAGTGAGACTATTCGGGAGCTTAAGTGCTTTGCTGGAGCATTGGCTTAGTGCTCATTTGCAGACCCTGAAATCTTCCATCCCAACAACTTAATCTTTCCTCAGACAGCCATCGCTGCTTCTTTTAATTCTCAGGTCTGTTGGTCTCTGCAGTGGGTGGCTTTTGAAGAAGTTGTTATCCGGTAGAAAGCAGTGCCAGATTCCTCAAGATCAAAGGCGAGTCAAAAGAGAAGAGCATATGGAAAAATAAGGCAGCCTAGCCCAGCTTTCAGCAGACAAGCCTTGAGCTGGATCCAGCTGCATCTCTAGCCAGGCCAGCAAAACTTGTACACAGAGCCTGCCAAGAAGCCATACTGCCTAAGGGCAACATTGATGGATATCATTACATATAGCCTGGTGAGCCTCCTGATAGTGATTGAGAAATACAGATTTGAATGGCCTCACTATTCCTGTATTAGCTTTTTTATATTTCTCAGTTGACCATTCCAGCTCTTTGACTGCACACTTAGATCAATAATATTTCATGGGAAGCAAGCAAAACAAATACACTCTAGTCTCGTCAGTGGCTGCCAGTGGAACAGTGTTTTCTACGGATTGCCAGCCACGTCCCTCGTGTGCTGTGGGTGGCTGCATTGCTCGAGGAACTAGACAGAGAGGAATGCAAGGAGGAGGAGTGTACCCATTGCAGTTCACATGGCGTGGTTATGAGATGCTTCTTTCAGTACCAGAAAATTGACTTTCAGCTGGCCTTGTTGGTTACTAAAGTGTTTGGAGTCTGCTCCTGCTCCTGTGGAAGTTGACAGGAGTTTTGCCAGAGACTTCAGTGGGAGAGGATTGGGCCCTTCCTAGCAAAAGACCTGGCCATATCGAAGGCTTCCCTTGGCCGACTCTGCCAGGTGTGTAATTGTCCTCCCCCCAGCCATAACCCAGGCAGTGTTTTGTTTTGTATGAATTGCTGAAGCTGAATTTTCCCCTCACTGTGTTCAAAGACCTGAAAGGCTTTAGCTCACAGCAAACTGGCGAAGCCTCCAGTGAGCGATACTTTAAGGTCGGCTGCTTTACCAGTGTTCCTGTGACCATTGCGGGTGGGCATTCGATGGGGAAGAGAGGGGTTTCTGACTGCTGGGGGGAGGGGGGCTGCTGCTGCTGTGTTTGGGCATTAGAAAGGAGTGAAGCATCATCCTGCTCTGCCTCCACACTTCCAGAAATCCCCCTTCAGCCCTTGGCTTGAGCACCCAACGTTTCCTGCCTTACCGCATTCGATTACCAGATATCATCCCCCTCTCTCTAGGCAGGAACCAGCCATGGGGAGAGAGCACAGAAGTGGGCAGGGGAGGATACCACCAGCCTCGTTAAAAACCAGGAAGAGTTGGCTGATGGATTAGGAGAGACAGGCTGGGCCCCTGCTGAAAGGGGGCTTATGATCATCCCTGGGAAGACTAGAGAAGAAGGAGGGGTGCCTTCGGAGGCTGTGAGGAGGCTCGGTCTTTCTTTGCAGTGTAGACATACCCTTAGGCCATGTCTACACTACCAGCTAAATCAGCACTGCTGCAATTGATGCAGCGGTGTTGATTTAGTGGGTCTGGTGAAGACACGCTAAGTCAAAGGGAGAGCGTCTTCTGTCGACATAGCACGGTGTAGACACCGCTGTAAATCAACCTAAGTTACGTCGACTTCAGTTACATAATTTACGTAACTGAAGCAGTGTAACTTAGATCGACTTCCAGCGTTAGTGTAGACCAGCCCTTAGAAAATCAAGATGGGGGTGTAGCAAGTCTGTAGAATGGCTGGCATTCGGACCCTGATTCAGCAAAGCACTTAAGCATGTGTTTACTAACTCTAAGCATGTGCTTTAATCTCATTGACATCCATAGGATTTAACTCGTGCTTATGTGCTTTCTTGAACTGGCTATTCTGTATTGAGGAACAGGAGTCATCAGGATTTCCCTATAGATCCGCACTCTCTGGTAGATTTGGAGTCCATAGTGCCCATCCTATCTCCAAACTGCCCCCTTGAGAAGAGACTCAGGATGAATTTTCACAAGTTAAAAACATATGGAATTTCCTGAGTCCTCTTTCTCTCTCCTGCAAATTTCACTTCAGGAGAATGTGCGACAGCACTGCCTAAAATGGAGGGATAGTCTTCATTTTTACATAAATTTACCATGCACTAAGTCTATGATTTGTGGAGTTGGTCACAATTTTTCAACTGAATTTTTTTATTACCCAAATTTGGCCCATTATCACAAATATATTTCATTTTTTTTAAATAATCTTTTATTGTTTATTGGTTGCCCTGCAATATTTTCTCTTTCTTTTTTTGCATAGACAATGTTGATCCTTGGATGTACAAGCAGGGGAATATCAAGTAGGAGTAGGGAAGTGGTATTATCTCTGTTATATGGCATAGTGAGACTGTAGCGGGGTGGTCTCCCCGCTCCTGCCCGGAAGGGCTTAAAACAGCACTGGCAGAGGGCTGGGGCAAGGGGAAAAGCTGCTAGGCTGATTGAGGAAGCAGCTGCAGCTGGGCCACGCCCCAATCAGGCCTCAGCTGGCCCTATATAAGAGGCTGGAAGCCAGGAGCTCAGGAGTCTCTCTCTGCCTGCAGAGGGAGATGGGTCTGGCTGCAGGGAGCTAAGGACAGGGTACCTGAGTGGAGCAGGGCTGGGGAAAGGCAGAGGAGCCGGGGAGCTCTAGCCTGGAAAGCCCCAGGCTGCAGCCTAGTCTAAGGCCAATTGAGTACTGGGGTTGCAGAGGGCAGCCCACGGGTAGACAAAGGCAGCAGGTCCAAACCCAACCTGGCCTATGATGAGTGGCTGACACTGTAGTCTGCCCCAGGGCGCGAGGGCTAGTTGGTGACTGGCAGTAGCCTACGACTGAGGCAAGGTGGGGGTTCCCCTGGGAGGGGGAGACCCAGAGAAAGGGGCACTGGGGTCCTGGGAGGGACACGGGCCAGTGGCAAGCCGGCTCACCAGCCTTCAGGGGGCGCTGCAGGACGCTGGAAGAGCTAATTCCCAGAGACAACCAGCAGGAGGTGCCGCAGGGGTGAGTCCGCGCTCCTCTACACGTGGTGGAGAATGTGGGCATAAGCGATCCGCCCCTGACACAAGGGGCCAGGGCAAGGACTGTGGTACAGTTGCCCGAGTCAGGAAGTAAAAGACAATGGAGCCGGGTTACGCGGAGGTGTTCTTTGCAGAGGGGTCCTGTGCTGGTCCAAGCTGGGCTCCAGGGCCTGGTCCCCTGAGGAAAGGGGCCATCAGACGGCCTGAGAGGCTGGAGAGACTGATCCAGGAGCTTGGGGAGACTCAGCAGCGACATTATGAGGCACAGTGGGCCTTGCAAGAACATTTGGGGCAGCTGGTGAGGGAGCAGCGGGCCCTCGGAAAATTCCTCAGATGGGAGTTTTGGAGGAAACGTGGAGAATGGTATGTGAGGCGGGGTGCCAGAGCCAGGAGGCCTGTGGCAGAGCGCAGGGCTTGTTATGCCTGCGGACACCGTGGACATTTGAAGCAGGACTGTCCCTACTGGGATGGGGGCAGGGAGTCTCACCCAGAATGGGGGAAGGGATGAGTGCCCGCAACGGACCACCCGACAAGGGGAGTCGGGAGGCAGGAAAGGCGTTGGGCCTGTGGGCGGCAGGGCCACTTATGGAGAGAGTGCCTGGCCTCAAGGAGCCTGACCCAGGGCAGCCCAGGGAGGGCTGTCCCAGAAGAGGACCAACAGCGGGAGCCAGGGTCCAAGGCAGCGAAGAGGCAGGGAGTCTGCTGGGGCTGCAGTACCCTGGGCCACATTAAAAGGCACTGCCCCTTCAGGAGGGCTGAGGGGCGGTTGAAGGAGGGGCCCAGGGGCCCAGAAGGGGTGAAATTAGACCAGGTGGAAGGGGCTGGACTGACGGATGGCTGGCCCGAAGGCCACCTGCGGGAAGTCACGGAGGTAGCAACTGGGACGGAGGGAAGTTTTTAAGGTCAGGCTTGACAAAGCCCTGGCTGTGATGATTTAGTTGGGATTAGGTCCTGCTTTGAGCAGGGTGTTGGACTAGATGACCTCCTGAGGTCCCTTCCAACCCTGATATTCTATGATTCTATGAACCCAGCGGGAAGTTGGAACCCAGACCGTCGCTGGGCAGGTCTCGCACCAAGGGACAGAGACCGAGTGGGCCCAGAAGGAGGCTGGGACCCAAGTGGTCCACGATCAGGCCACTGAATGGACCCAGACCCTGAGGGTGGAGGGTCAGGGGGAGGCTGACCTGAGGGCGCGGCTAGAGGAGCAGGCCCGTCAGACGGCAGAGGCGGCACTCCAAAAAGCCTGCTAGGAGAAAGAAGACCTGGCCTTAAAATTAAAGGACACTGAGGAGAGGCAGGTGCGGCTGGCGGGACACCTCCAGGCCGCACAGGCCAGAAGGCCCCCCGATCCCCAGGGGTGGGGATTTTGAGGAGGGGTGTGTGTAGCGGGGTGGTCTCCCCGCTCCTGCCTGGAAGGGCTTAAAACAGCCCTGGCAGAGGGTTGGGGCAAGGGGAAAAGCTGCTAGGCTGATTGGGGAAGCAGCTGCAGCTGGGCCACGCCCCAGTCAGGCCTCAGCTGGCCCTATATAAGAATCATAGAATCATAGAATATCAGGGTTGGAAGGGACCTCAGGAGGTATCTAGTCCAACCCCCTGCTCAAAGCAGGACCAACACCAACTAAATCATCCCAGCCAGGGCTTTGTCAAGCCTGACCTTAAAAACCTCTAAGGAAGGAGATTCCACCACCTCCTTAGGTAACCCATTCCAGTGCTTCACCACCCTCCTAGTGAAAAAGCTTTTCCTAATATCCAATCTAAACCTCCCCCACTGCAACTTGAGACCGTTACTCCTTGTTCTGTCATCTGGTACCACTGAGAACAGTCTAGATCCATCCTCTTTGGAACCCCCTTTCAGGTAGTTGAAAGCAGCTATCAAATCCCCCCTCATTCTTCTCTTCTGCAGACTAAACAATCCCAGTTCCCTCAGCCTCTCCTCATAACTCATGTGCTCCAGCCCCCTAATCATTTTTGTTGCCCTCCGCTGGACTCTTTCCAATTTTTCCACATCCTTCTTGTAGTGTGGGGCCCAAAACTGGACACAGTACTCCAGGTGAGGCCTCACCAATGTCGAATAGAGGGGAACGATCACGTCCCTCGATCTGCTGGCAATGCCCCTACTTATACAGCCCAAAATGCCGTTAGCCTTCTTGGCAACAAGGGCACACTGTTGACTCATATCCAGCTTCTCGTCCACCGTAACCCCTAGGTCCTTTTCTGCAGAACTGCTGCCTAGCCACTCGGTCCCTAGTCTGTAACAGTGCATGGGATTCTTCCGTCCTAAGTGCAGGACTCTGCACTTGTCCTTGTTGAACCTCATCAGGTTTCTTTTGGCCCAATCCTCTAATTTGTCTAGGTCCCTCTGTATCCTATCCCTACCCTCCAGCGTATCTACCACTCCTCCCAGTTTAGTGTCATCTGCAAATTTGCTGAGAGTGCAGTCCACGCCATCCTCCAGATCATTAATGAAGATATTGAACAAAACCGGCCCCAGGACCGACCCTTGGGGCACTCCACTTGAAACCGGCTGCCAACTAGACATGGAGCCGTTGATCACTACCCGTTGAGCCCGACGATCTAGCCAGCTTTCTATCCACCTTATAGTCCATTCATCCAGCCCATACTTCTTTAACTTGCCGGCAAGAATACTGTGGGAGACCGTATCAAAAGCTTTGCTAAAGTCAAGGAATAACACATCCACTGCTTTCCCCTCATCCACAGACCCAGTTATCTCCTCATAGAAGGCAATTAGGTTAGTCAGGCATGACTTGCCCTTGGTGAATCCATGCTGACTGTTCCTGATCACTTTCCTCTCCTCTAAGTGCTTCAGAATTGATTCCTTGAGGACCTGCTCCATGATTTTTCCAGGGACTGAGGTGAGGCTGACTGGCCTGTAGTTCCCCGGATCCTCCTTCTTCCCTTTTTTAAAGATGGGCACTACATTAGCCTTTTTCCAGTCATCCGGGACCTCCCCCGATCGCCATGAGTTTTCAAAGATAATGGCCAATGGCTCTGCAATCACATCCGCCAACTCCTTTAGCACCCTCGGATGCAGCGCATCCGGCCCCATGGACTTGTGCTCGTCCAGTTTTTCTAAATAGTCCCGAACCACTTCTTTCTCCACAGAGGGCTGGTCACCTTCTCCCCATACTGTGCTGCCCAGTGCAGCAGTCTGGGAGCTGACCTTGTTCGTGAAGACAGAGGCAAAAAAAGCATTGAGTACATTAGCTTTTTCCACATCCTCGGTCACTAGGTTGCCTCCCTCATTCAGTAAGGGGCCCACACTTTCCTTGACTTTCTTCTTGTTGCTAACATACCTGAAGAAACCCTTCTTGTTACTCTTAACATCTCTTGCTAGCTGCAACTCCAAGTGTGATTTGGCCTTCCTGATTTCACTCCTGCATGCCTGAGCAATATTTTTATACTCCTCCCTGGTCATTTGTCCAATCTTCCACTTCTTGTAAGCTTCTTTTTTGCGTTTAAGATCAGCAAGGATTTCACTGTTTAGCCAAGCTGGTCGCCTGCCATATTTACTATTCTTTCTACACATCGGGATGGTTTTTTCCTGCAACCTCAATAAGGATTCTTTAAAATACAGCCAGCTCTCCTGGACTCCTTTCCCACTCATGTTATTCTCCCAGGGGATCCTGCCCATCAGTTCCCTGAGGGAGTCAAAGTCTGCTTTTCTGAAGTCCAGGGTCCGTATTCTGCTGCTTTCCTTTCTTCCTTGTGTCAGGATCCTGAACTCGACCATCTATGGGGGGAGGGATAGCTCAGTGGTTTGAGCATTGCCCTGCTAAACCCGCTAAACCCAGGGTTGTGAGTTCAATCCTTAAAGGGGCCATTTAGGGATCTGGGGCAAAGATCTGTCTGGGGATTGGTCCTGCTTTGAGTAGGGGGTTGGACTAGATGACCTCCTGAGGTCCCTTCCAACCCTGATATTCTATGATTCAGTGGTTGTCATCTCATGGTCACTGCCTCCCAGGTTCCCATCCACTTTTGGTTCCCCTACTAATTCTTCCCGGTTTGTGAGCAGCAGGTCTAGAAGACCTCAATGACATCATAGTTCCTTGACTGTGCCAGGACTTCCAGTTCTCCCTGCTTGTTTCCCAGGCTTCTTGCATTTGTGTATAGGCACTTAAGATAACTGGAAGCCAGGAGCTCAGGAGTCTCTCTGCCTGCAGAGGGAGATGGGCCTGGCTGCAGGGAGCTAAGGACAGGGTACCTGAGTGGAGCAGGGCTGGGGAAAGGCAGAGGAGCCGGGGAGCTCTAGCCTGGAAAGCCCCAGGCTGCGGCCTAGCAAAGGCCAACAGGTACTCGGGGTTGCAGAAGGCAGCCCACGGGTAGACAAAGGCAGCAGGTCCAAACCCAACCTGGCCTATGATGAGTGGCTGACACTGCAGTCTGCCCCAGGGCACGGGGGCTAGTTGGTGTCTGGCAGTAGCCTACGACTGAGGCAAGGTGGGGATAGTGGGTGGGGGTTCCCCTGGGAGGGGGAGACCCAGCGAAACGGTCCTGGGAGGGACACGGGCCAGTGGCAAGCCAGCTCACCAGCCTGCAGGGAGCGCTCCAGGACTCTGGAAGAGCTAATTCCCAGAGACAACCAGCAGGAGGCGCCGCAGTGGTGAGTCCGCGCTCCTCTACAGAGACCATTAGTGGAATATTGTATCCAGTTTTGGTGTCAACGATTCAAAACTGATATTGAAAAATTGGAAAGAGTTCAGAAAAGAGTTACAAGAATAATTTGAGGTCTGGAAAAAATGCCTTATAGTGAGATTAAGAAGCTCAGTCTATTTAGTTTATCCAAGAGAAGGTTAAGGGAAGACTTGATCATGGTGTACAGGTACCTGCATGGGGAAGTGATTTCTGATAGTAGATGGCTCCTCAATCTATCAGAAAAGGTGTAATAAGACGCAATGTCTGGAATTTGAAGCTAGACAAATTCAGACTAGAAATACAGCAAGGGTGATTAACCACTGGAAGAACTTACCTAGAATGTGGTGGATTCTGCATCATTTGAAATCTTTATATCAAGAGTGGGTGTCTTTCCAAAAGATATGCTATAGTTCAAATTGAGGGTATGGGTTTGATTCAGATATTACTGGGTGAGGTTCTTCGGCCTGTGTTGCACAGGAGATCAGACTAGGTGGTCGTAATAATCCTTTCTGTCCTTACAAATGTATGAAAATCAGCAAAAAGAAAAATCAGACCACTACAAAAAACAATGGAAGAAAAACCACTTTCAAGTATGCTGATGGCTCCATTTCAGGGTTTGGTTGTATACAGGGCACTAAAATTTAGTCTTGCTGGCACCACCAGAAGTTCTGATGGAAGCCTAGCTCCAGGACCAAAGTGGTATCGAACCCCTTTGTTCCCAGGCGTCTTGTGGTCTTTTCCTCACAATCACAATGAAGTGTACAGTATATCTAAACTCTCAGAAATCAAGTTTATTTCAGATGTATGTCTGAGTCGCAGAGGGGGGAATGAGCAGGCCCAAGGTGGATTACCAGGTGCGATCAGAAGGGAATCACTGGCCTACTTGACATTGTTTGTAGTGAAGCAGTGAGGAAGAATCCTTCAAAGAGGATGAAGATGACTGATACTGGAAAACAGACTTGGGTGAGGTGAGAGTGGGAGGGGTTATATTTTAAAACTTACGACAATTTACATAAAGGC
Source organism: Platysternon megacephalum (assembly GCA_003942145.1). Lineage (NCBI taxonomy): Eukaryota > Metazoa > Chordata > Testudines > Platysternidae > Platysternon > Platysternon megacephalum. The sequence goes on along the minus strand of QXTE01000214.1, from coordinate 1,076,504 downwards.
ATGATGATACTGCTAATTGAAAATGTCCTAGTCTAGTGTCCTTTGCCAGGAAGCAACAATACAAGGGTAATATTGTAAGCACCTAAGAAATATTAAATGCAAAAGCAAAGAAAAGAAGCTGACTCTGTATCACAAGGGACTCATTTGTGAAGAACTGCATTCTTTTTTCCCCCCAAAGTACATTGACAAGTGTACATTTCATACTTTTCTAGAGGTTTGTTTGCTTGTCCTCAAATGACACAGATAGATGAACTGAGAGCCCTATTTTTCATTTTGAATTCCTTGAAGCAGATTCCGATATTCTGTTTTGCACTTCTGGCAAATAATATAAATATAAAGCATAATGTAAAGGCACAGCTGACCCTGGAAGAGAGGTTGATGCTGTAACTGGAAACCTTGCAACTCAAAATCCAAAATGACTGATAAAGTTGTATATGATTTCCGTTAATTATTAGGTACATGTTCTTGCCAGCATAGATCTGTGACTCACTGAATACAATAATGGGGGCAGGAGAGTTAATATGAGGAGCCTGGAAAATCAGGTGTAATACTCACAGTCCCCAGTGGGCAGGATTGAACCTGTGACCTCAGGAGTTAGTGCTTGAGCCTCTACTACAGGAGCGGAAAGCCACACGGCTGCAGAGCAGACTCGTTAATATCTCTCGCTAACTGGTCTCGGTGCCACTTGATGGGACAGAACACCACACCCAGAAGGTGTGTGGGTTACACAGGCAGCAGACTTTAGAACTGGTGTTTATATATTTTTTAAAATCTATTATAAGGGCCAGGGCCAACTTTCTATGCTTGTTGCACTTTCAAGATTTTTTTATTCTGCTGTCTGCATCATTTAAATGAAATAGCATGTCAGTCAAAACTTAGCCTCTGTAATTACTTGCATCTCAGCAAATTTTACAGGTAAGCAATGGGAGAAGAAAGGAGGTGTCCTCCTGTTTGGGCTAGATAATACTTAGTCCTGCCATGAGAGCAGGGGCCTGGACTAGATGAGCTCTTGAGATCCCTTCTAGTCCTACAATTCTATGATTCTAATGTGGTCTTTACCTGGTGTGTGGCTTCTGATGGCACAAACAATAAATTAGATGTTGGGTAAGTGATGTAGCCACTTTATCATGGCAGCAGCATCCAGAGACGTCAAGCACATCCATCCGACCTTATAGAGGATAAAGAGGGAAGTCCATAATTGGATGACACACTGTTTCCTCTTGAACTCCAAGAAACCCCAATGGCAAAGATATGAGGTAAATGGCGCATGACCACAACGTATCCCATTGTAAAGAAGGATCTTTTGGTTCATTTGGTTGTTCTGAGGGCTTGTGAGAGCTGATCTGGAGAGACTGGGGGATGCAAAGCTAAGTTGTCTATCTGCCAAGAAATGAGCCATTGATCCAGAATATAGTCCCACAACATCTGTTGCTGCTGTTCCTTAGAAAGGCCATATCTGATGTACTGCATGAGAGGTTCAGCTAATTCAGAAGCCATATGCCAGAAGAAGCTGAGATCCACTGTACTCTCTAAGCCAGGGGTGGGAAAACTATGGCCCGCAGGCTATGTCCAGCCCATCAGACCTTTCAATCTGGCTCTTGAGCTCCCGCCAGGAGCAGGATTGGGGACTTGCCCTGCTCCACGCGTGCCGTGGCTCCATGCGGCTCCCAGAAGCAGCGGCACGTCCCACCCCGGCTCCTATGCATAGGGTCAGCCAGGGGGCTCTGCATGCTGCTCCCACCCCAAGTGCCAGCTCTGCAGATCCCATTGGAAACCACAGCCAATGGGAGCTGCGGGGGCAGCGCCTGCGGATGGGGCAGTGTGCAGAGCCACCAGGCTGTGCCTCCGCGTAGGAGCCAGAGGGGGGACATGCTGCTGCTTCTGGGAGCTGCTTGAGGTAAGTGCCGCCTGGAGCCTGCACCCCGACCTCTTCCCGCGCCCCAACCCTCTGCCCCAACCCTGATCCCCCTCCTCCCCTCCAAACCCCTTGGTCCCAGCTCGGAACACCCTCCTGCATCCCAAACCCCTCATTCCTGGCCCCACCCCATAGCCCACACTCCCAGCCGGAGCTCTCACCCCCCCTGCACTCCAACCGCTTGCCCCTGCCAGAGCTCCCTTCCATACTCCAAACCCCGCTGCTCCACCCCCAGCCCTCAGCCCCCTCCTGGAGCCCAAACCCCTCATCCCTGGCCCCACCCCAGAGCTCGCACCTCCAGCTGTAGCCCTCACCCCCTCCCGCACCCCAACCCCCAATTTCATGAGCATTCATGGCCCGCCATTCAATTTCCATACCAGATATGGCCCTCAAGCCAAAAAGTTTGCCCACCCCTGCTCTAAGCTCTAGGGGCCAGGCAGGACCAAGGCCTAGTGGTGTGTTTACTTGCCTTGATAAGAAGGGAACCAGTTTTATTTTTCCCCAGCCACAGAAGGATACCAACTCCTGCCTTGCCTCTCGCCCTGTTGAGAAGGGAGCAGCATGGCATGGGGGCAATCATGGGGGCCTGCATTTCCAACACTGATAATTGAGTGTGGTTGCCTTACCTGAAACACATTAAACGGCCCTGATTTTTCAAAGGGTGGATACTCTGCACTTTCTGAAAATCAGACCTCTTTACGATGTCGCAAGTTGACCTCCAAAATCATAATCAATGGGTTAAAAATTAGGCTATGGTTCTCTTTTACCCTGAGGGCTGGCACCTACTAACTAAGCATTAGAAAATTTAATCCTCATAAGTTTTCTTTTATCTGGAATGGTGTCGTGACCTGCGGGCACACAGACAAGTAGAGCTGGAGGAAATTTTTCAGACAAGTAGTTTATTTGCTGAAAGATGCAGTTTCAGGTCAACCAAGGGCATTCATGAATTTGGGTCAAATTCGACAAATAGCTTTGGCCCAAAAAACTAAATATTCTAAATGTGTCCACATTTTCTAAATGTTCTGACTTTTCCTTTTGTCTCAAATTAGCTAAATTCATTAAAAATTCTCACACACCCCAAAAAAGAGGGGGAACCACTCAAAAACTAAATGGGCGGGGGGGGGGAAACAAAAAATCATTTTGGGTGAATGAAACATTTTGTTCAGCCTAAAACAAAAAAATTTCTTTTTTTCTTTTTGGTGAGAAAAACTGAAAAATTTCTGTTTCAGGTGAAGCTGAAACAATTTGGGGGGAGAAGGGGAGAAATTTTTTAGTTTACCACGGAACCAAAAATATCAAAATTATTCACTCCACTCTGCTCCATAATGTTCACCCAATCTTGATTGCACTTTACAACCACATTGTAAGAGATACTCCCTGTTCCAAAGAGCTTATAGTCTAAATAGACAAGACAGACAGAAGGTGTAAAGTGAACACAGAGGCCTAGAGATTCAAGAACACACTTGATGAGTGACAGAGCCAAGGTTGTCTGAGGCCTGGTCCAGCTCCTTGTCTACTAGACTACCCTGCCTCTCATTTGTAAGAGAGCTAGGCCCACAGAATTAGTTTACAAATAGTTTTTATAGAAAATTGATACATGTGAACACAGAATTTTGCCGTACCGCATCCGACTTTTGGTATATCACATGCAGTACTCTGCCTTGGGTCACGATGTACTTGCCCGAATGTATGCGATTGCAGTTACTTCCTGTCACCCTAAAGAGATGTGCCAGCCACTCCTTTCGCATATCAGTAACTCCATGGTCTAGATGTGGAACACTGAAAGCCTGATCCTGCTCAAATTGAAGTCCACGGTAGTCAGTAATAACCCTATTGACGTTATTTCTTTATAAATGTGTGTATAGAATGAGTATCCCACTGTAGTATCTCTACAGCTTTAATTCTTGTATTCACTTTAAGAAAAGTTAAGCGGAAATAGCTCAGGAAAAAAAATGCATCTAAAATGTGAACCCAGTACAGCAGGTTGTCAGCATTACAGATTCTTTTTTTATACTTTAACTAAGCATTTAATGCCCATTTCAGTCAATTGGAGGGTTTCTATCATGGGCTTTGGCTTAGGCCTTAGCTGAACAATACATCACTGTTAAGATCAAGCATACTTCTATGACACATGATGTTATGTGTTAATAATTAATATGCAATATTAACCTACTCTGTTGTAAATAATACCAACAAACTGGAAGTCTTTGCCATAGGGAATTATTAATGAAAGAGTCTACAGTCTGATTAACACTGTGAGCAAACCCATATCCTGCATAGTATAAAAATTCAACCACTGACAGCAACACCATAAGAGATAATTTGAACAGAAGGAACACATCTTTGAAGCAGGTCCTGATGAGATTCTACTTGACACAAACAATATTGTGAGTCTGTACTGGGTTCTTTCCCTTTGTGTCTGGGTGACGAAGAAGGACTTGCTCTAAAGGAAAACCAACGTGTTATCAAAATGATAGAATCCTTCAGTCGTCTTTTCTCTCTCTTTCTCTCTCTCTCTCTAAAAACTTGCTTAGCTCAGCCTATGGAGGTAGCCAATGCTAGTTTTAAAGAGGCAAGAAATGTAATGGGCAAAGGGTTCGATTCTCCGGACTGACTCAAATCACAATGAGAAAGGTTGCTGGAGTTCTGATTTGAAAGACAGTAGTGACAGAGATCATTTCTGTTGCTGCTGCAAATATTGCTGGACTGAAAGCAGGGTCAGCCGTGCTCCATAAGGCTTAGCATGTGACTGCTAGAGATGATCTGTCAACTGCATGCTAAACCACCAATGGATCTCACTAGATGCTACTGTCTTTGCTAGGGTGACCAGACAGCAAATGTGAAAAATCGGGATGGGGGTGGGGGGTAATAGGAGACTATATAAGAAAAAGACCCAAAAATCAGGACTGTTCCTATAAAATTGGGACATCTGGTCACCCTAGTCTTTGCTCTCAGTGTAGGAGTGGCTAGTGGAGGAAAAGGTGGCTAGAAGATTGAGGAAACAGCTATCAAATGCGTTGACTTGGCCTCTGGAGACAACCATGACAATGAGCATTTGATCTTTGCGGGATTAACCAGACGAATCCTTCAAGTCTGTGGCATTTTGTCTATAATCCACTTCTCACATTTTGTTTTTCTAGATTTCAGAAGTTCCTAGAACTGGGGTAGAACATTTAAAACATAACAAATTCCATCTGCTGCTGAAGCGTGACAGATTCCTTAGATCCTTTCCAGTGTTAGATGCTCTTGTGCCACAGCGTGAAGACTGAAAATGCAAACATAGTATTTACAAAATACTGCATTGCTTTGGCTAACATCAGCAAATCTCAACTCAAACCCCCACCCACCCCCGGATGTAATGAAATAGCTGAACCATTATTTGGAGCCATCTTGGCTTCTGTTGCGAGAGCTGATTTATAATATTTGGAGTAGGATTTTCAAAGCAGCCCAAAAGAGTTAGGCACCCCACTCCCATTGAATTTCCATGGGATTTGGACATCTAACTCCCTTCTGTTAGTCTTTTTCAAAATCCTGTCCTTGTTATGCAGTAGAAGTGGGGGGTTAATAAGTGCTAAGTGTTGGCTTAACTCTGCTTCCATTGAAGTCAATTGGTGTTTTACCATTGACTTTGAGGAAAACTTCATTTGACCAGCAGTGAGCACTTTTGAAAATCATACTGTATTGTCTTTGATTTATTTACTCTAATATTTCTGACCTAAAAGTTTATCCAAAGGCTATTTTTTACAAGAGGAGGGATGAGGGGAAGAATTGAGGTGTAGTGCATTGATGTGATCTTGATGAAATTTAATAGTCAATTCCAAGGCACTGAACTCTCCAACTGTAACCTGGTTATCTCAGTCTGGAATAGGCTCTCAAGCCCTAATATTTATTTCACTATGAAAATAACAAAGGATTTTCCAAAATATTTTCCAGTTGGTGTGCAAAGCATAATGGAAAATCCACAGTGCAGACAGAAAGCTGAGTGCATCTTTTCAAGATAATTCAAGAATTTTATCTGGGTGTTTGTGAAAAATCTGCTTTCAAAAGAATATACATATTTGATTATTAGCTAACAAAGGAAATTATTTGGCCCTTGAGTCATTCATGAAACCTCCACTGAACTCCGTTTGGAAGTACATAGAAACAGAATGTGGCCCAAAGATTGTTGGCACTTTTCCATTGTCTTTGAACAATCAGTTCAACCAGATAAAAAAATTGATATGGGTAAACTAAACTGACTCTCGAGTGTCTATTCAACTAATTACCTTCTCTGTATCAGTAATTATTACCACTGAAACCAGATGTAAGCAGCATCTGAATGAGCTCTCCCCTGCATCTAGTGACACACTGGGGAAAAAAGCAACGTGGAGTCCTTGTGGCACCTTAGAGACTAACAAATTTATTTGGGCATAAGCTTTCGTGGGCTAAACCCCACTTCATCAGATGCATGGAGTGGAAAATACAGTAAAGAGGTATAAATACACAGCACATGAAAAGATGGGAGTTGCCTTACCAAGTGGGGGGTCAGTGCTAACGAGCCAATTCAATTAAGGTGGAAGTGGACTATTCTCAACAGTTGACAAGAAGGGAGGAAAATCACTTTTGTAGTGATAATGAGTTCAATGTAATCAAGATGGCCCATTTCAAACAGTTGACAAGAAGGTGTGAGTATCAGCAGGGGGGAAATTAGTTTTTGTAGTGACCCATCCACTCCCAGTCTTTATTCAGGCCTAATTTGATGGTGTCCAGTTTGCAAATTAATTCCGGTTCTGCAGTTTCTCATTGGAGTCTGTTTTTGAAGTTTTTTTTTGTTGAAGAATTGCCACTTTTAAGTCTGTTATTGAGTGTCCAGGGAGATTGAAGTGTTCTCCAACTGGTTTTTGAATGTTATAATTCTTGATGTCCGATTTGTGTCCATTTATTCTTTTGCGTTGAGACTGTCCGGTTTGGTCAATGTACATGGCAGAGGGGCATTGCTGGCACATGATGGCATATATCACATTGGTATATCTTTTCACTGGGGGAAAAGACTTCAGGAGCAGACCGTGTTCACATAGACATGCCCACTCTGCCTAGGTGCACAGCATGATGGAGTTGCTTTGCTAAAATGATCAATTTTGGCTGGTTTGGGGTTGCAATTCTAGTATTCGAATGCTGGGTAATGAAATGGTATCCTTACTGTACAAGTAAAGGGCAGCAGAACTGTGTTTAGCATGCCGTCTCCCTAAACTGAACCTCTCTTGCTAGGCATTGGGTAGGGATGCCAAATCCCAAGGAAGAGGAATGTGGGTGGAGACAGGTGTTCCTACCTAGTGTGTGAACTCTGTCTAAAGAGTCTTAGACCCTATTTAAGCTGTGCCTCTCCAGTGTTTAATGGCAGAGCTGATTAGACTCAATTAAGAGTCCTAGAGCTGTTTTCACTGCTGAGCAAGCCTAGGCGCAAAGCCTTAGTCCTTGTGTGGGAACAGTGAAAGGCAATGCAGAAACCGCACTGACAGCAAGGCTCCCTGCTAGCTGTTGAAATCGCTGAGAGTTAGGTTAAGTGGTGGGATGCCAGCAGAGAGACAGCAGTGGCGGAGAAGTGGCACCCTGTGGCAGCAGAGGTACAGTAGCCGCAGTGAGCCACTTGCAGAGGTGGCAGCAGCAGAGGGATTGCTCAGTGTCCCCCCTCCGCCCCCAGAGGTGGGACATGAAGCCTGTGAACGCACCTCTGAACTCTGGGTCTTCACTAACCAAGGACGGCCAACAGTGAGCGGGGTGCCACAGAGGGCGAGGGGAGTGATGTGTTAAAGGAACATTTGTTCATCAGACTTTTCCACTGCCAGGACACTGCCCAAACATGCTGTGAGGTCAGGTTTGCTTATGGTCACATGCTTTTTAATGTGGCTGTGGTGTTTTTCCCATATTAATGCTGGCTCCTTTTCCCTTTTAATAACCGTTCTCTTTTGTTATACACAGATTTAGGGCTTGTGAGTGGGGAAATATTGCCTCTTAGAGGCGTCCAGGGATAGTGTTAAATTTTCCCAGATTATTGGGTCGGGGCTTGAGCTGATTCGGTTTTGTATTGTTAGGAGGAATCCCTAGATATTGAACCCGGCCCTTGTTGCTGCCAGCTCCACCTGGCAAAAGGGTTACACAGCTCAGGCTCATGAAGCGTCTTCCATTCTTTATTCCTTCAGAGACTTGTCCCAAAGGCCACTGCAATCAACAGGTATCTGTCCATTGACTTCAGAGGGCTTTGGGTCAGGCCCTGAGTCAGCAAATTTGGTCTGGTATCACCAGCATTTGGAAATGGTGAGAGCAGACTGTAATGGAAAATGGTCTCTCTTGTGCACATGCAAGGATCTCTTCTCTTTGTGGGTAATGGTAGTGCATGGAATGCACAGGGCAATGAGTCCTTCTCTATGGCAAACACATTTTCCAGGTTGCATAGATTACAGTGTTATCTAGAAGAGAATAAGGCTCAGCAAGTACAAATTGCAGAGAGGACTGCAAGAAAAAAGATTGAGCTGAAATGAGAACCCCTGAGATGAGAGATATTAAAAAGGTTTGATTTGGGGAAGAAAATAAAGTTCTATTTTTACACTCTCCCTTTGCTTAATTCCAGGAAAATGACAAGTATAATCATTAAAAATCTGTCTAGATTTTTATAATTTAGGCTCAGTGCTGCTCTCCAAGGCAACTACTCTTAGCATATACTTCTGCAATGCGAGAGTCGTGTTAGAACATATCCAGCGAGAAAAATAACTTCTTCTCACCTTCTGGCCATCCTTCAGCTACCAGGGTTTTGTTTGTTAGCATCAGAAGCATATATTTCCATCTCCTGTTTGGAGTCAGCTCCAGAAGAGAATTTGCACACATGGGTGAACTGCAACTGAAGCGAAGAACTCTGATTTGGCACTAATGAACTCAGTTCTCTCTGTAGCTACCAGTTATGCACATATCCATTGAATGTACAGTACTGACAGCAACTATTCTTATGGATGTTGCTGACTGAAGATGTTTCTCAAATTATTACAAAGGCTAGGAGAGCAAATGGGACCCAAAGTCCTACATGCATTTTCCCTCTCAGCTCAAGGCATCCTCCTTCATCTCCTGTGTAGGTTTAATTGTTCAGCATGTCTAATCATTGACACAAGACACTAATTCTCTTTGATCCTTACTAACGTGAGAGTTGAAACAACCCTAACTGCCGGTTTTGATAATTCCAGTTACAGTGATAGTTTATTACAAGGCTTCTTTCTGAGATGATCCCAATTTGAATGGGAGGCTATCCAAATTATCTTATGAAGCACTTGGTGAATGGAGAGCTGCCCAAAAGATGTTTCACTCTAAAAATAAGATAATTTGTATTAGTAATGTATTCTATAAATAATACCATGTTGTGTAAAGGTCTATAGATCAAGCAACTTTGCATAAGATTGCTAGTGGGGACATTCTAATTTGCTCCTGGACCCTATGCCACTTTGTGGGGTGGAATTATTTTATTGTAGACATGTTCTGGTCTGCATTTTGGAAGGAACAAAACCCCGACTCCTGCAAGATCTCATGTTATCATAATCATTCCTCTAGGTAAATTCAAAATACTAAACATGTTAATGAAGGCTAGACCTCTGGTGAAACTAATATCTGTACTGACATATTAGAAGCAATATGAGAGGTAATATAGACTAGTGAAAAGGGCACTAGTTTGTGACTGGAGACGAGTGCTATTCAAGGTTCTGCTTCTGTGTGACCTTGTTCTCACTTCTCTGTACCTTATTTCCTGTCCCACCTATTTATTTTCTGTCTTGTCTACTTAGAATGTTTGAATGTAAGAGCCCAGCTCCAATCTCAATAAGGGCCTCTAGGCATGTCCGCAATGCACATAATGAATAAGTAGATGTCCTATCAATTCTTGCTTGCCTGAACTTTAGCTTCCAGAACTCTTGTGTGAACTATTTATCTTACATTTTGAAGCTGCATTTTTGTAGACCTTAAAGACAATAACAAGAAAGCCACATAATGTTTGTTTTAAAAAAGCTTTCTTTATCATCTTAGCATTAATAAAGCAACCTCAGCAATTGTTTCCAGACCTCTGAATTAGGCCTTTCCCGTTTGTTTTTAAAGGAATGCAGGCTGATTTAAAATTTGGCATGTGCCACCTTCTTCACCTAAACAATTTTGAAAAATCATCAGCATTTTTGTTTTCTGAAATTAGAAACTCAGAAGGATAGGATGGTCACATACTGAGGTTTTGCAATGCCACTCTATGGACACCATTGAAAGTTTATTTAAATTAATGGGAATCTTCCATTTGACTTCTGTGGGCTCTGGATCAGGTCATTGTGGTGTTCCGTGCTTTCGAATTCTACCTTATGGCTGCTGGACATGTGTCTTTTTTTTTTTAAATGCACAGAGAGGTGAAATTATACCATAGTCCATTGCTTTCTGGATGTTTGACTTTGCCACACATTTATGAGTGCAAACCTTTTGCATTGGAAAATGGCCTTGTAAACGAAAGATTGCCTTTAACAGATGCTTTTGGGTGGGGTTTTTAAAGGCACAAAGGGGAGTTTGGTGTCTAACTTTCCCTTACGCCATTGAACATATCTCCCTCTGTGATTAGTTTTAGTGAAGACTGTATTTTAAAGGAATAAAATTTGTTAATACATTAATTAATGCTTCTTTACTTTCATTCTTGAAATAGCAATAGAGTGAGTATTGTCTTTGAAAAATTATTTCCTCTGTGTTCACAATGACAGAATGCAAACCTGCTATTTTGGATTTGCATACAGAAACTGAATTTTCAGAGGATTACATTGTCTGGTAAGTTTATCACAGCTCCTGTCTGTTGTGACATTATAAACACTCTACTTGCATTTACTCATGACTGCTTTGTGTATTGGAATGATGAAAATCACATCGGCAACTATGGGACTGTGCCTTATTTGTCTTCACTGCGGAAGGTTCAAGATGGTGTTGGTTGTCTGAGGGGCTCATTCAAAGCCCACTGAAGTCAAGGGAAAGAATCCCATTGACTTTAACGGCCTTTGTATAAGAACAGCAACCTTAATTCTAAATGTCCTAATTTTCTATCTAATTTTGTTTTTTATTGTTAATGTTCCTGAAAATCACCAATCGCAGCCCTCAGCCTTAAAGCTTTTTTTTGTTGTTGGACTAGATAGACCTATCTATCATCAAAATACGGGACATAATTTATGGCATTTCATCAGCTGAACAGAGAGGTTAACTCTCACAAATTGCATGAATTTGACCTTCTTGCTCTACAAAACATCTCTTCTAATCTTATAGAAACAGGGCAAGATGCCACAGGATTCCAGAAACTACACTCTAGGATTCTAACACTCTAAACTCAAGTACACACAACTAATATAACCATATATAGCCATATTTCAACCTATGTGATAGTCTGGTGCAAGTTCCATGATGGCACATCCTTCTGTGGCAGCTGAAAAGATGAAGCAAAGGACAGAGCTCTGGAGAAGGGCTTTCATACTCAGAAAAGAAGGGAACACTTAGGCAAAAAGCAATTTACTTTGCCAGGAACTGTTTTGTTCACTAATATCATTGAAGACAATGCTTTTTTATCTCTCATAAGCTTTTTATCTCCCAGTCTAGGGTTTCCTTTTGCCTGACACCATGTTATATACCTTGAGTAATATAACATTGCAATCTGTTGCTATGGGAACAACGATGATGATGTTGACACACATTCAACATGATAGCGAGTATATGCAGGCGTGACTATGGATTTGCTCCCATGCCACCAGAACTGAATATGTCCCAGTGAAGTACTCAAAAATCATGTAGAAGATGGTTAGAAAAGCTGAAATACAAATACCTGTAATCATTAGGAAAAGGTAGCATGGAACACTATGAACACCAACATGAATGTACATATGTGTAAGTACATTTACCCTTACTGTGAAAGTCTTCTTATAAGGTCAGCCCCATCCACAGCTTGGAAAGAGGATTAGTCATCCAGGAAAAAGAGAATTTTTAACTGTACTGCACAATTCCCGGTAACGATACGTGTTATCTTCTACAAACATAAGCATGTTTCTGCATGTCACTGTGCATTATCACTTTTGGTCTCCACTCGTTCCTAGGAATATAACTACTTCCAGTTGCTGCAGGCCAGAGTGACATGGTATGCAAAACTCTAGAGCCATGAATAAATTATGTCTGTCACCAACATATGTGTCTAAAAAAGGACTGTTGTAAAAATAAATTAATACTGCCCTTGAGCAATGCTAAGAGTGAACGTCTTACTCATGACTTTGCTAACTAAATCAATCCTCCATTTAGTAACACTGAAACCTATACGAGCAATCCTCCTTTTCCCATCTCTAACTTCAACAAAGAGAAATTAACCACTGTGAAACACAACCAGAGGGATAATAAGGATCTTTTTAATGCAAGAAAGTAGAGTTTGAACTGAGTAATTTATGGCCTGATCCAACTCCCATTGACCTAACTGGGATTTGAATCAAGCCTTAGTGTAGGGAAGTCTAAAGATATTATACAATGAATGAAACCTTCTTCACTGGTACAGATGCCAAATCTTCGTCAGATATGGACGATTATAATCAGGCAGCTGCGAATCTTATGCGCTAGAAGGTGTGAATTCACATATGTGATAATTAATGTGGTGTTATCTCCAGATTTATAAAAGCAGACTAACTTTGATTTTAATAGTAATTTTATTTACTTGAAGAAAATAAGTACACAGTTTTCCCCCACACAAACACTAGCACATATAGGTGTGTAAAAAGATGGGATAAATTCTCCCATTCTTATACTCAAAATCCTTTTGCTCGTTTGGACCCTGCTTTTCTTTCTTCTTCCCTTTGAGGCTTCAAAGAGCTCTGGTCTTGGGCCAGAAGTTAAAAGATGATAAAGCTCCATCTTATTCCTGTTAACTCACTAATGTCTCCTGTGAGTGTTCTCCATCCACTAGAACTCCAGCATGGACTTTATTGGTAGTTAGAGTATGGCTGTGGACAGCAAGCATCCAAAGCCATGTTCTGATTGGCTAGTTGAGCCTTCTTGGTGATGTCACACCCATGGATCAAATCCTAATGGTGCATATCTGGGATATTGTCATCAAAAAGTAGAAAGGAATCTCTGCCCTTTTAGATATATTGGTAAAACATAAAAGCGAAGGTGTATAGTGTCTCTTTGCCTGTCTCCTTTCTACTGACATTTACAAAATGGGACTTGGGGAGTGCCTTTTAAAATGATATAACTTACAATAATAATGATAAAATGATATAAGGGCAACCAAAATCTGTAGTGTCCTTTCACCATCCTATGGCTCCTGGCAGTTGCCCTCCAGCTCCTTCTCCCTCCTCTCTTTGTAAGAAATTCATGAGAGCCTCAAACCAGCTCCCATTTCAGGCCTCTGAATTCAACTCTCAAAGCCACTGAGGTGCTTCTGGAGCATAGTGGCTACAGGGGCAAGCAGCCTGTAGTTTCCCTTTGAATCCTAGCTCCTATCACTCCACCTTCCTCTCCTCATCTGCTCTGAAAGCAACAGCTTCACAATATTCACTAAACCCCACTGACAAGAGGATATCTAATCATATGTTCTGAGAGAAAACGTCATGCTGCCCCCTTTGCAAAATGTTAAGCATTATGGAGAGAAGAATCACACTTAACTGAATCAACCAGCACCTCTATCTGCAGCATTTATGCATACCTTGGAGTTCTGCCATCGAACCTGGGTGGTCTGACATGACCACAGCACAAAGTGGGGTGGCTAAAGAGGGAGCTGCTAGAGTGGGTGCGGTGCAGACTGTACTACCTGCCACAGGAGACCGGAAGCATGACCTTTGAAATAGTCCAAGGGCTGCTCCTTTCAACACTCTGGGAAGCTCTATAGCTGCCAATCTGAAGGCAGGTGCTAAGGTTAAAAAATGGTGTTCTCTGTATAGATCATAGATCAGTCACTTGTTTTATATCCAAAGCCTCAGTATTATCATACTGTTTTCTTTCCTTTGACATGTTATCAGCATAGTTGACCAACCCAGAAGAAGTTTGATGGATGGCCTACATAGTTAGCAGCCATAAGAATGCAGCATGCCAAAAGAATCACCAGCTACAGCTGCAATGTTAGCTGAAAGCTGGGTGAAAGGAATCTGTTTAACAGGTGTGCTAGGAATCTGGCAAGGAGACTTGGACTGAGTCCAGTACCACTGAGCTTGTCTGAATGTCTTCTGTGTTGATTTGCTGACTGGCTAGAGTTACAGGAGTAAAGGACGGTGGAGGGAATCTAAAACAAATGTTTCTTAGCCTACATCAGTTATTCAATTGCTAGAAAATTCTCTGTCTTCAGTGCCGCTGATTTAACCATTGTCCAGAAGCATCCACTGCCTTTTTTTTTTTTTTAAAGAGATCACCATGAAGAGTTCTTTACCCAGTGATTTTTCTCCACAGCACTTGAAGTCAGCTCTGCAGAACAATAATGAAGGTGCTCTGAAATAGTCCAGAATTTTGGCCAGCAGATGTAAAAATTCCTTCAAATATGAATATGATTGCTGCAACTATCTGAGAAATTGCAGGCGGATCAATGTATGTTAATGGCTTGGATCATCTCGGACTGGGGATTTATGCAACAGTGTCTTTGCTGTGTACTTACTCACTGGTATGCCAAAACTGTCTTAATCCTAGGAAGTAAATTATTCCAATTTCCAAACCATCATTTCAAAGCTGCCAATGCCAAGCTTCTTAACAACCCACTGAAAAATTATGACTAGAAGAGCTCTAAACAAGCTATATCTGATGGCTTTAAACAATTTCAGATAACAATCTGAGTACATTCTGGGCTAGGAAGTATCCTGAGCGTCATCATGATTTCAGCAAAATATCATCTATCCTGTTCATAGATGGGTCTGACTGCAAACACACCAGGCCCAATGCTGCATTCCCATTTGGGGTACACAGGATTGAATGCCAAGACAATTAGCCAGGTCACTTTGATTTAGAACTTTCAAATGCTGTTATGAGCAATGATTGATTTTAGGGCTTGATCTTGCACCACTGAAATCAATGGGAGTTTTGCAACTGATTTCAATGGGTGTCTGGCATTTATTAACCAGTTATTCTCTGGTCCCAAAATAAAAATTAAATTAAAAAGAAAAAAAATGCTGAAAGACTGCAAACAAACAAACAAAACCCCAGGAAGATGATATGAAAGAGTTTGTTTTTTGCGGCTTTGTGCCCAAGTTTCATGTTTAAACTCTCCGAAACAGATTCACAAGATAGTGAGATGGTAAGGCCTCCATTCTGCAAAGCTTTATGGGTATGTTTAACTTAATGCACTGTGAGCAGTGGGGCCATAATCCTTGCAGGATCAGGGCCATAATATGTTAAATTCTCTGGGCCAAACCTTGCCACCCTTACTCCTCAGGGGTATTATCTTATTCCCACTTCCTCAAAGTTTTTAGGTTTTTCCATGGGAGTTAGGTGACTAACTAGGTGGGAGGATCAGGGACTTACTCCATGATTACTAATTTCAGTGGTTGAATGAGGGTGGCAGAATCTGTCCCAGTCTGATTAAAGCAAAGTGAATGTTCCTGCATGTTACAAAGAGAACAAAAGGAACTGGGAACACAGGTTGTAAAGAAAAGTCACTGTACTTTTCAGGTACATGATCATCTCTCTCTTCTTACCTCTTCAAAACAGCAAGTGTCCAAACAGGTCAGGGAAAATTGCTAACCTGAAACAATAATTATGATTTGCATGTTGTGATTTGGCAATTAATTAGCATATGACTAGCGTGCATACAGGATTGCAAATGTGTGAGCCCAACCCCAGCTGGAGGCTCTGTTAGACTACACCACTTGACACAAGTCTGAAGAAGTAGATTGGTAATGCTAGAAACTCTCTGTTATGGGCTTGTCTCGAATTCAAAGGGTAGGAAACATCCTATTCCTATAGGTCTGAAAGAAGATTAATTGATTGGTCTCATATGAACCTGAAAGCCATTAAGAGCATGGAGGATGAAAAGCAATTCAAACTGCTTTATTGCCATTTTCTAGTAAAGTGCCAGTTTAGACTCTGGACTTACTGTGAAGCAGCAGGTTTCCAGATATTGACTGTGCTGGCATGTGCTCCTGGAAAAAGAGGAAATGACTAGTTCCTAGAAGCAGAAACATCTGCTCAGATCATATAGGCTTGCTGGCTGAGGCCAGACAGTGGGAACGCTAAAAAAGTTCATGTGCTTTGCTAGCCTCACCAACTGGTGTCACTGCTGTGAGGAGAGGAACATGGGGCCACAGTGGTGGATAGGCCTGTTACGGGGGGGGAGGGGGGGAGCTAATGCTCTTTTAGCAAAAATGGAGCATTTTATGGAAATTATCGGGGGAGGGGCGTTATACGTGAAACAAAGGAAGTATTAATATCTGCATCTTATCGCTGGAGAAAAGGGGCATAAAGAGACAAAGCAACTTGTCTGAAGGAAGGCTATGGCAGAGGTGGGGCTTGAGCTCCTGGACTCTCAGTCTTGGGCCTTAAGCACACAGTCAGCCTTCATCTCTGGAATGGTGGGTCCCCCAGTTTCATTGTAGAAACAAATACGACTGATGGGGTTGTTGTTCCCCCCCTCCCCCCCAACACACACACACACACACACACACACACACACTTACACTGGTATAAATGAAGAATAACTTATTGAAGCTTCATTGATGTAAAATGTGGTCTAAATGAGAGGAGAATCAGGTCGCTATGCAATCCCTGTTAAAAATACTTCCGTCCCCCTCTAATCTCCCCCACGTAGTTAAACTTTATTTGTACTACTGATCAGATCAATCCTGGAGGTGACCACCACTGTTCTGCTATAGCTCCATGCTCAAAGTAACTGAGTCGCTTAGAAAAACCTCTGCTGCTTTTCCTCAGCAGTCATACTTCTGACTGAAGAGAAAATATAGTCTTTTTTTTTTATTTGCACAAGGAAAAATGATGTAAAAAAACCAACAAGAATTCCCAAGAAGATTAAAGGAAATAAAGGCTGAAGACAGAAGGTGAGATGCAATCCTGTACACAGGCCAGCTCAGGGAGGTCCCAATCCTCCACAGACTCATGCACATGCTGAACTTTACACGCTGTGAGTTCCCCCATGGAAGGCAACAGTGAATAAAGCTAAGCAGGTGCATAAGTCTTTGCAGGGTCAAGGCCATCAGTAGTGCCTGGGCCTTGTGTACAGGAATGAGTCTGATCCAGAGAGCAGGAAAGAGGGTAATTAATTTGTGGGTCTGATTGTGCAGTTGTATTCCTTCCTGTTCTCTGCTCCAAATTTCAGGATTAAATGTAAATTTTTCTACCTTGGGGCCAGTCCTGCAGCCCTTGATCTTGTGAGTAGTCCCACTGAAGTCCTAGGAGCTACTAATATGAGGAAGAGCAACAGGATTATGCCCTACTTTGAGCACTGGTGAAACTGGTTTTAAGGCCCCGATTCATCAAAGCACTCCAGTATAGGATTAATTTTAAGGACATATGGGCCTTAAGAATGTGGTTAAAACTAAACAAGTGTTTGAGTGCTTTACTGAATTGGTGTCAAGTATCAGAGGGGTAGCCGTGTTAGTCTGGATCTGTAAAAAGCAACAGAGAGTCCTGTGGCACCTTTAAGACTAACAGATGTATTGGAGCATAAGCTTTCGTGGGTGAATACCCACTTCGTCAGACGCATGTAATGGAAATTTCCAGAGGCAGGTATAAATATGCAGGCAAGAATCAGTCTGGAGATAACGAGGTTAGTTCAATCAGGGAGGGTGAGGTCCTCTGCTAGCAGTTGAGGTGTGAACACCAAGGGAGGAGAAACTGCTTTTGTAGTTGGCTAGCCATTCATAGTCTTTGTTTAATCCTGATCTGATGGTGTCAAATTTGCAAATGAACTGAAGCTCAGCAGTTTCTCTTTGGAGTCTGGTCCTGAAGTTCTTTTGCTGTAAGATGGCTACCTTTACATCTGCTATTGTGTGGCCAGGGAGGTTGAAGTGTTCTCCTACAGGTTTTTGTATGTTGCCATTCCTGATATCTGACTTGTGTCCGTTTATCCTTTTACGTAGGGACTGTCCGGTTTGGCCAATGTACATAGCAGAGGGGCATTGCTGGCATATGATGGCATATATCACATTGGTAGACGTGCAGGTGAATGAACCGGTGATGTTGTAGCTGATCTGGTTAGGTCCTGTGATGGTGTTGCTAGTGTAGATATGTGGGCAGAGTTGGCATCGAGGTTTGTTGCATGGATTGGTTCCTGAGTTAGAGTCACTATGGTGCGGTGTGTGGTTGCTGGTGGGAATATGCTTAAGGTTGGCGGGTTGTCTGTGGGCGAGGACTGGCCTGCCACCCAAGGTCTGTGAAAGTGAGAGACAATGATCTTGGAAGGCAGGCCAGTCCTCGCCCACAGACAACCCGTTAGTCTTAAAGGTGCCACAGGACTCTCTGTTGCTTTTTACTGAATTGGGACATCAGTGAGGGTTGCTATTTGATCAGTCAGATGCGACATACATTGAACTGACTATAATTAGTCCATCACTATATTTTATTTTTTCCAAAAGTCCTAGACTTTGCACTGTATTCAGTCATGGAAATTTTCATTTTCATTTTTTTTCTAGCCATCTGCAAGTAAATATTGATTTTTAGCTTTGTAAGTATTTGAGTCGATAGTAAGTCTTTTTATTTCCCTCCCTAAAGTTTCTTAACACCTTTTGTGTATTAAGAATACATATTAACTATAAAGAACTTCTGGTGCTTTCAGAGTTCAAGCAAAAATAAAAATCAATTTCTGTTAAAATTTCCAGTTGCTTCAAACCAGGGTTAAAATGAAAAGGAGAAGTTTAGCTTGTGTATGTGATAGAACAAAGAACAGTTGCTAATCACTCTCACCACAAAGATGTGCGTATTGTCCACTTTTTGGCCATTGAGAAATTCGGAAGCATAAGTAATAACAGATTTATTTTTTTACATTCCTTTGTTGTTCAGCATTCAGGGTGCATTTCCAAAGAGAATGAGAGAATGAGAAGCAGAAAGAGAGAGAGAGAGAGAGATTTAATTTTGTTCTGCAGATTCAGATCTATGGATTATACCAGTTTATTGCCTTGAAAAAACCCCACCATAAGATCATTTGCATCACTGCTGCAAACAGATTAGCCCAGTGTCATCTGAAAAACTTCTCAATGCTTATCCAGTCTTTACTATATGAGGACATGCTCTCTGCTTTATGGTCTTGAACATTGTCAGTCACGTCCATTCATCCAGATGTTCCAACTGCAAAATATTTAACAACCCTTTTGCAATGTACCTATCAATCATAATATAAACAGAAACAGTTGATCTTCTTCCTTCTGATTTCTAATCCTTCCCCCTTTCTATCCAGAAGCACTGCTTAACCTAAAACCTTAATCCGTAAGCTTGAAAAGTCGTAGTCACTTGCCTTCATAACCTTGTTAGCTTTATTGCTGGAGCATCAGAAGTACTATTTTTTTAACCATGTGCTAAGCCACAACTTTAGCACTGCAGCCTCTATGTCTTCTCATCCTGAGACCTGTATTGTGGCTTTGGTTAGCTTAGCAACTGGAGCACTTTCTAATTTTAGATTATCTGTTCATCACCGGGTAAATCATACCCAGAAAACAAGGGCTAACCAAAAACAAAAGGATGCATTGAACTAACTTTTGGCAAATTATGTTTAAGGAAGAAAAGTAAAGCCATTTACATCAAATGGCCAATCAAGCATCTGGATGAAATGCTGGCCACGGTGAAGTCAATGGAAGTTTTGCCATTAACTTCAAAGGGGGCAGGATTTCACCTCAGATGTTTAGTGGATTCTTAGGATGGAATATCAGATGCACTTATCATTGGTTTTACTCTGCTCCCACTGACTTCACCTTAATCTCACCCCTATTTTTCTTTATTAACACAGCTACTCAGTCTCACAGGTACCCAGAAACCCTGAGGGTACATTGTAGCGAAGCCTCACCGCCGTGGCGCCTCCTGGTGGTTGTCTTGGGAATTAGCTCAACTCCAGCTCTGGAGTGCCCTCTGCTGGCTGGTGTCTCACCAGCCTCAGGCCCCGTGTCCCTCCTGGGCCCCGGTGCCCCTTTACCTCAGGGTTCTGCCCCAGTAGTACCCCCACTCTCTGGGTCTCCCCTCCCTCTAAGCCCACCTTGCCTCAGTGGCTACTGCCAGTCATCATTTAACCCCCTTTCACTGGGGCAGACTGCACTCATCACTGGCAAGGGGGTTGGACCAACTGCCTCTGCCTGTCCCCGGGCTGCACCTCTGCAGCCCCAGTAGGCCTTGACCAAGGCCTCAGCCTGGGGTTTTATGAGGCTGGAGCTCCCCAGAACCCTTGCCCTATTCTCCAGCACTGCTCCAGTTCACGTACCTTCCTCTCAGGCAGCTAGCCATTCCCACTCCAGGGCTAGAGTGAGACTCCTCCAGCTCCTGGCCCCCAGCCCTCTTATCAGGGCCAGCAGGGCCCTAATTGAGCTGGCCACAGCTGTGGCTGCTTCCCCAATCAGCCCAGCTTGGCTGCTTTTAACCCCTGTTCTCCAGGAGTGGGGCAGCCGCCCCACTACATACATCTACCCTGCAAAAGAAACCCTGTGGCTATGAGTCTCAGAGCCCAAGTCAGTTGATCTTGCTAGGGAGCTAAAAATAGTGGAGTAGACATTCCCGCTCTGGCTCTGGGAGCCATCCCCTTGCTGGGTTTCAGAGCACGAGCTCCAGCCCAAGCAGGAATGTCTATACTACTATTTTAGCTCCAAAGCATGAGCCTTGCGAGGCTGAGTCAGTTGACCTGGACTCTGAGACTTGCTGCCATGGTTTTGCTTTTATTGTTTTGCAGTGGAGACTTTGGGGCATCCTTTTCCCGCCAATTCCCACTTTCCATTCTTGCAGCCCCTTTCTGCTACCAGCCATTTGCACTGGATGGACTTCCCTATGGAGTCTTTTAATGCTGCCTCTCAATCAACTGGAGGGATTCCTGTAAAGATTCTCCATCTCTGCAGACTAGGTGCCTTCCCTGCAGCATTCCTCACTACCACCAGCTTGTGGAGTGAGAGACAAGGCAGTGGAATAATTCTGTAGAGTGCCATGGAATGGCTACTAATGAAACATCAGGTTCTAGTATCTTGGGATACTACTTATAAAAATTTGCCATAGTTACTAGAGCTGATGGGAAAAAAAGCTTTTTTTCTTCATGGAAAGTTTCATTGAAAATTAATGTTTTGTTTTGTTTTCATTGAAATTTTCAGTGGACAATTTCAACTTTTTGTTCAAAAACCAAAAAATTCATTTTGGGAATTTTAGAGGAAAGTAGACACTTTCCATGAGACTTTTCATTTGTTTGTGTTTTGATGGAACCATTTCTACCAGCCCTCGTAGTCTGGCTTGATAAAGAAATATAATTGAGGAAGAGAATATGAGAAAGGGGGAGTACATCATGAATTATACTGAAGTCAAAGAGTCTCCATGTGAATATGAGTGTAGGAAGGGCCTACAAATACCATCATCAGCATCCTGAAGTTTCTGGAACCATGTGGTATAAGGTGCCATAACCTCATCTCATGTAAATGGATATAGTTCCACTCTAGTTATTGGAGCTGCATCTTTTTATACCAGCTGAGGATCTGGCTGTATAAATGCAAATATAGATATGTGTATATATATCCCACAACAAATACAGCTGTCTCGGCTTCTCGTTTCATCCAGCATGTGAGAAACCCTTAAATTTGCCCTAAAGATATTTAATTATTAGCTGTTCAGTATAGTAATAACTTGAGGGCCTGTCCTGTTAATTTAATCATAAACCGTACCATGGAATACTAAAGAACTTGGTATTCAGCTTAAAGGATTTATTTGGGACATAGGAATTTCCTCCTAAATAGGAAACAACCTCAAGTTATCTAAATAATGATATATCAACCAAAGTAGAAGACCTGTATTCCTTGTGTTGAGATGTTGCAGTCTGATTTGTATTATTGTGATATTTTTCAGTTTTATATATAAATTGCACTCCTGGTGGGAAATTCACAATACCAACATGTTTTAACTCTGAGATTCTACCAATAAATCCATACCCATTATGATTACTAATACTATTTATTATTTGTATTACAGTAGCGTCAGTCAGGAATGGGGCTCCATTTTGCTAAACCATCAATTAGAATTCTCTAGCAGTGATATTTGACAAACAATCTAAACCTAAACAAACAAACATTACAATATTATTAAAGAATGTGGGAATACTGTTGGAAATGTTTATATTCATAGAATCACAGGCAATTGGCTAGAATGGTCCTTTTAAATCAACTGCTCCAGCCTCCCACTTCAAGTAGTAAAGAACTTACAGGACAGTAAATCCATGAAGTATGTATGGCATATTGCTTCTCATTAAAGATCTAAAAATTTCAGTCCAAAATATGATATCAGAGAATGGTATCTTATCAGCTTATTGTCCTTTAATTGGACAAATTAGAATTTTCACCTATTCCCAAATCAATTATTTTCACTCAATGGAATTTGAAATGGAAAACTAAGATTTTTATAGGAATCAAACAAAGTACAGGCCTCCACAACATAAGCAAAACCAACCTGGGATCAAGCTACTTACTGCATAATAGAAGATCTAAACATGCAGGATTCTATGGGCCTCAAGGGGTGAGTTAATACTGTCGAGATGATATTCACTGTCCCAAGTGTTACTAATACCTATTCCTGAAAACTATTTTGCCAAAATAGAACAGGTGATCTCTTCATTTCTATAGAGCTATCAACACTTTATTGAACATGGATAGAGGAGACTTGAGCTTGCCAAAATTTTGACATTATCAAATGGACTTTAGCAATCCTAGCCAAAATCAGTTCATTGACTGGTTGAAGTTCTAATCTTTTCTATATATGTTTCTGCACCATGCTTATCACTGTAGTATCTGTGCACTTTCCGGTAGTGCATTAAGCAACATGACTAACATGTGTTGCATGTTTGTTCCTTCATCCTCTCCCCAGGGGGAGAAGTGTTTGCAGTGTTTTCTTTTGGAATTTTTATATCTATATCTTTTATACCTATATCTATCTATCTGTGTATATATACACACACACATGTTGCTATATGTTTATGTTAGAGAATGCACGGTCAAAGAAATGTGCCTTGCAGTTAGAGCAGAAGATGTTGAGGTTCGTGATGGTCCTGTAGGAATCTATTCCACAGCCTTGGGCCAGCCCCTAAGAAAGCTCTGTCTCCTGCCCAGATGAACTTTATTCTTATTGTAGAAAGTTTCTTTGTGCCAGAAGAGTGGAGTAAATTCTCTATCATGAAAAACAGTGGAGATCATAGGAAAAAGAGACCCTTGAACATTCCTCCGTGATGATCCAGAGATTGAGGGATCCCTTTTCAAAAGGGCATAAGTACAGGCATATGAGGGAGAGAAGGTCGGTCCTAGGATCAGTTTGGAGGTGGAGATGTAGGAGCTAAAATTTTGAAAAGGATTAGAGGGAGGGGCTATAAAATGCAGGAATAATCACAGTGGGTGGATGCAACAGGAAGGTCACAGAACTCTGCATGACTCTCTTGCCTTGCATAAATGATAGTTGAGTGCAGGGGTGCTGGAAGAGTTTTTATAGTGGGGGTGCTGAGAGCCATTGAACCAAACTCTAAACCCTGTATATAATGGAAACCACTTCCAGCCACCCCTAGTTCCAGCACCTATGGTTGGGTGACCTGTTAAAGTATGCAGTGCAGCAGGCAAGGTTATGATGCAGGTAGAATTACAATAGGCCTTGTAGAGGTTGGTCACAAAAAGGCTCCTCAATTGTCCAGAATACCGAGTCTAATTGAAATACAGCTCCTTCTCACTGGAACAAGGCAGGAGGTTCGCGCCCTCCCTCCACCGCTGCAGAGATACTGCGCCAGATGTGGGGGAAACTGGGTAGAAAAGACAGATGCCCACGTCAGTAGCATTGCTGAAAAATAAACGGTGGGTGCTGAAAACAATGCCAGTGGGACTACCTGCAAAATAAGGTACCTCTTAATACAAGTAAGAGTAGCAGAATTGGGCCTTTAGGGTCTGATCCAAATCCTAATGTAGTCAATGGAAAGACTCCCATTCATTTCAATGGGCGTACCAAATAATGCATTATTCATGAAATACATTCTTTAGAGAATAGTATGTGAGCAATTCTATACAACGGGAATGAAATTACAATGGTGCTGCCCCAGAATGCATAGTGCACCTCTTTAAATATAAATCCTATTACAGGACGTCTTTGAGCTGGGCCCCAACCCTTCCCCCAGCAACACAGAACATCTGTGAGCAAACCACACAATAGTACCCTGCAAGCCACAATATCTGGCATGCTACATTGGTTTCAGTTGCACAACTCAGAAATGAATGAGGACATCCAGGTTAAGCTATACCTGTTTATTTCTGAGCTGCAATCAGTCTTCTTTTACAAATGAGCCAGATTAATAAATGAGGAATCAAAAGCAGATGGGACACATCAATGGCACTGCAAAAATTATCAACACCATCTCCCGATCAGCCCATCAATATCTGAAAACATTTGGTAGGGAGATGGGATAGTCGGTTCATACTTTAAAAAGGTGCATTGCTGCTCAGGCACTTCCCTTATTTGAGTTTGAAAAATGCAAGGCCTTGACCTTCCACAGGAGCAACAGATATACGGTGGGAGAGCCACAAGGAAGCACTGGTTTCAGAGGGGTAGCCGTGTTAGTCTGTATCAGCAAAAACAACGAGGAGTCCTTGTGGCACCTTAGAGACTAACACATTTATTTGGGCATAAGCTTTCGTGGGCTAGAACCCACTTCATCGGATGCATGGAGTGAAAAATACAGAAGGGAGGTATAAATATACAGCACATGAAAATACGGGGGGTCAGTGCTAACGAGGCCAATTCAATCAGGGTGGATGTGGCCCATTCCCAACAGTTGACTAGAAGGGGTGAATATCAACAGAGGGAAAAATATTTTTTTGTAGTGCTAACGAAGAAGCACTGTTATCCTGTCTCCCAAAATTATCAGTCTGAGTTGGAACTTGATTTTTTCTCAGCATGGGGGTCTCAGTCTGGCTAAGCACTGCACATTCTGGCCCCGGTTCAACAAAGCACTTCAACATGGGCTTACTTTTTTGTGGGTGGGTGTGAAGTCCATGGGACCGCTCACATGCTTAAAGTTAAGAATCTGCTTAAATACTTGGTTGGCTCGAGGCCTTGTTGCTTTGCAAGATCGTGTGCAAAATAAGCAGATCCTGCATTAACAGCACGGATCCTGCTCCACTTAGTGCTGCTGATTGCTTCAGGTGCTAAAAGTGTGAGCATTTGAAGCTGCAGGAGCCAATGCAATAATTTGCAGACTACATGATTAACTTCTAATTTATCTTATCTGACCACACCTACATGTGCCTTAAACTGAGCCCAGAAACTAGCTTTCCTACTACTCATATCTTTCCTCATGCTAGCAGGATGTTGGAAGGCTAAATTTAGCCTTGGAGAATTTTAACTTTCCTAGTGCACCATTTAACTACAGTGGTTACTTCGGGTTTTTCTTTGTCTGCTCTTTGTACATCCCCTGATGTGGCATTCTGGATTTATTGGTAAGTAAACCAGGTTTGATGATACTCCCTTGAGAAACTTTGTTCAATGGATCTTTGCCTGCTGTTTCTGAATGGCCTACCTATCTTCTCAGGCTTATTCTAAGGAGTGAATTCATTTTATCTTACAGTGATTGTTGTAATACGACACAAATACTTATATCAATGTAACCCTTCTGCCAGGTGGAGCCAGCAGCAACAAGGGCCGGGTTCAGTATCTAGGGGTTCCTTTTCAATACTACAACACAAAACTAGCTCGAGCCCCCACCCAGTGACCTGGGACAATTACACACCACCCCCTGGGCGCCTCTAAGAGGCAATACTTCCCCTCTCGCAAGCACGGAGTCTGAGTGTAGCAAAAACTTTTAATAAAAGGAGGGAAGTAACTCGGCATTAATTTGGGAAAACACTACAAACAGGGTTCATAAACATAAACCATGAGCAAAAGACCCACACCCAAGTAAGTTGGGAAGTGTCCTTTTCCCCTCAGGTTCTTAAGTCCAGCAACCCAAAAGTCCCTTTAACGTGCCTGTCCCTTCTCTGCACCCCACTCTCAGTTGCTGTCCTCGGCCAGTACAGCCCCAGAGTTCAGAGGTTCATCCGCAGAGTTCACCTCCCACCCTGTGTGGAGGAGGTGGGGGGGGTAAGGAGGCACCTTACACGCTCCTCTGCTCGGGCACTCGCTTGTCACCCCAACAGCCGATTGCCCCACCTCTCTGCAGGGCTCTGCTGTGGTCCTCTCCACCAGACGCCCACTTGCCAAGATATCTTCAGGGCCCCGAACTTAACACAGCTCTCAGTGATTTCAGCTATTAGTGGGGGAACCTCATGGCTGGTGCACACTGGACAGTCTCTTGCAATAGAGACACTGTCCCAAAGTAGGTCTAATACTTAGACCTAGGTATCAGTGATTTCAGCTCTGCAGCATGTAACAGGACTTTCAAATGAGTCTAAACTAGCCCTTTTATTATACCATGGAGAACAGAAGAGTCAAATGGTACCTAGGACCCTTAAACAGGACCCACACTACCAGGTACAAGTACCTGGATCCACTCTATCTTAATTAATTGGGCTTTCGAACCCATGTACCCTGCCTAGTGAGTGTCATTTCGTTGAGGGTGAGTCCCTCCATTGGGGTATGCCAGGTATAGTTCTGCTGTCCTTGGTTCACACAACAAGGATAACAACCCTTTATTACTCCTGCCCCAATAACAAGGAGACTGGGGATCCAACACCAGCCACAAGTGATCATTTGGGCAAGCAATCCCATCATGCTGAGCACCTAGTCAGGGTGGGTGTGTCCATGCAAATGAGATCAGCTCCTGAAGTCTTTTCCAGAGCTCACCACTAGATGTCAGGAGAGAGCTCATTCAGACTCTGCTTACATCAAATTTACCATGATCAGTGAAAAGAGTTATCTTTAAATACTTAGGTATATTTCACATAATGTGGCTATCATTTTCTAAAATTCATAAGCTATTGAAGGACCCTATTTTTAAGGAACTGCTATGTCAAGAATTCCCAAATTATTGTGACTAGAGCTGTGTTTTAAAATACTTGACATTTCCTCCGCTTTAAATTCACAAGACTTCCATGAAAATAGAGAAATTCCCATGCAACTTTTTCACATATTCAAATATTTCATTGAAGATGGCTGACTTTTTTTGTAAACTGTTTGGTTGCCAGTAAGAAGTTTCATTTATAAATGGATAATAAATGGTTAATAAATGGTTAACAGGCTGTTGTAGCCATCCATAACTCATCACTCATGTCTGATTCAGGCTTATACCTAAAGCTGGACAAATAACTTAACTGAACAGTTTTACATTGGAAAATGCAACTTCATTTAAATCAAAATATTTTGTGTGAATGTTGATTGACTAAATATTTGCTGGAAAAGTGTTTAAACAAAACATTTACACCTTCTCGTTCTGTTTTCATAATGTCAAAACATTACATTAAAGTACAAATATTGTTTTGCCTATCATTTTTATTTGGTTTTGATTTATATTAAAATATTGTACGATTTCATTATACTAATGCAGAGGGTCTCAAACTTTATTGCACCGTGACCCCCTTCTGACAACGAAAATTACTACACGACCCCAGAAGGGGGGACCAAAGCCTGAGCCCCGCTGCCGTGGGCAGGGGTGGGGAGCAAAGCTGAAGCCCAAGGGCTTCAGCCCCAGGTGGGAGGCCTGTAACCTGAGCCCTGCCACCCAGGGCTGAAGCCCTCAGGCTTCAGCTTCAGCCCTGGGCAGTGGGTCTTGGGCTTTGGCTTCGGCTCCGGGGCCCAGCAAGTCTAACGCCAGCCCTGGCAACCCCTTTAAAATGGGGTTCACAACCCTCTTTGGGGTCCCGACCTACAGTTTGAGAACCACTGTACTAATGTTTTTACTATACCAAAATGAAATGTTTTGGCATTTCCATTCTTGGAGAAATTTTGACTTCAATCTGATTCAGAATGAAAAATTTCAAAAGTTTGGAATTTCACACAGAACAGAAATTCGCATTTCCTGACCAGCTCTATTTCTGGCATTCATTAATCACTAATAATTTATAAATGGAAATTTAATATAAAGAGTTACCAAAGTTTCTTTGCAGCTTTTTATGGTGCATTTTTAACATTTCAACAAGGTTGGTTGGGTTTCATCACATGGCTGAAATTACCAAATATTTCTCCAACTTGGCAAAGAGCCAATTGTACCCAACATGCATGGGAGGGTCAGTGGAAAGCCATCTTGGCTTATTCTCTAATGGCTCTATGGAAGGGAAGAAAGAGTCAGTGATTTATGTTCCCAGAAATACCATAGAAATGAGAGCAGCACCTGAATGGGGTGAGACAGTCCTAACTTTTTCTTAATAGTTTAAAGGAGTAGCTGTCACTCTTCACTTTACTGGACTTCTTTTGTTACAACTTCTTTCTGCCTTTCACTTGCTTTTTCAGAGTTATAACTTTTAGACAGGGCTGGGTTACAATGTTTGGATCTAAATCCAGACCCGAATTTCCTAAAACTTGATGGCATTTGGTTTTAAGATTTTGTACCAAGCTAAATGTATGGTTTCTAGTCTCTCCCTTTGTGGCCCTTCTCTGCACTGATTCTTATCCACAGAAAAAAAACCCAGAACTGCTAAAGCATTTTTAGCACTGAAACGAACGAAAGATGTTGTCAGATGTGGGGAAACACGTTTTCATCTTGCCTTCTCCCTTGTGCTAATGGCTATGCACAAAGAATGAATGACATGGCATGTTTGTAGGAATGAACTGGTAAATTCTAATTAGGCAAGTTAGAAAGATTTTTTTTGTAAGCAATGGAAAATTGAGCTAATCCACTTGCAAGACAAAATGGGCACTAAAAGGGAAAATCAGAGGGTGAAATTCACCCCTGAACAAAGGGCTAGCCCAAATATAGGCATTATTTAAGACCTCACTTCAGCTGCTGTAAAATGGCACACCTACATTGACTTCCAGGGAGGTATGCTGATTTGCCCTAACTGAGGTGAGGGCTTAAGTGTTTCCATAGGCATAGGGGTACATTTTACCTGGAGAGTAGAAAACCTTCTACTAAGCACAAGATATTAGATATCTATCACAACCTGTCCACTTATTTAAAATAAATAAGGGCAATATAGGTCCAAACCACTACAATTGCCAATAAATGTAACGTTTTTAGTTGGGGGCACTAATGCAGAATATATTCTTTTTGATGTATTTTAACCTAATAAAATATACAGGTGTAAGGCATTGTGATGGGGTACACAAACCCCACACTGGGCCTGAAGGGGATAAAAGTCAATACGGGGCATATATATATTGTGATACAGCATGGACAGAGGGCAGCAGGAGAGAGTTAGAAGGGAGCCTTATTCCCTGTAGAGGGAAGAAAGTTTGCTATAGATTAATTAGAGCACCTGAAGCCAGTTAGAGCACCTGATGAAAACCCCCTGCTTCAATCAGAAAGAGGAAGGAGATGGAGCAGAGAGGATTGGTGTTGGAGCAGAGAACAGTTTGAAGGAGTAGAAACAGAGTGGATTGGTATTGGAGCAGAGAGCAGTTTGGAGGGAAGCAGAGGAAAGTTTGGAGAAGTGCTGCAGTGGGCTAAGAAGACCAAGACCCCAGGTAAAGGGACACCTGGCTTGTGCAGAGGGAGGGCAGGAAGCCCCTACAAGCTGAAGGGCAGGAGAGGGAAGTAGC
Source organism: Platysternon megacephalum (assembly GCA_003942145.1). NCBI lineage: Eukaryota > Metazoa > Chordata > Testudines > Platysternidae > Platysternon > Platysternon megacephalum. The sequence continues at coordinate 1,046,776 of QXTE01000214.1, read as the reverse complement.
CCAGGGGAAGGAACCGCTAGTTCAAGTGGTTTACCACTATCCCTAGGGCCCCTGGGCTGGGACCCGGAGTAGAGGGCGGGCCCGGGTCCCTCCCTCTCCACTCCCCTCCTCTAGGATACTAGTGGGGCAGTTAATATCCCGGTTCAGGGGCAAGAAACGGCACCCTGCCCCCCCCCCCCCCCCAAGAAGAGAAAGCACGAGACCCGTCATAGTAGTGCCGGCAATTTGCCACACATGGTGTCAGCAGTGGGATCTACGCGCTGGGGACTTAAACCAGGGTTAGCCAAAACCCTCCCGTCCTTAAGATGGACGATGTGGCCAAGGCCCTAATACAAGCCACCGCAGCCCAGCAGGAGGCTTCCCGGGTCCAAGCAACCGCCCAACATGAGGCGACTCGGATGCAGCAGGAGACTAAACATCTGTTGATGAGTCAGGCTGCCCAGGACCGAGCCCTGCTGCAAGAGCTGGTGAACCAGATGAAGGCCCTTATGGAACTGAACTACAACTGCGAAGGGACCTGGACCATACGGGCCAGCCACTGCCTACAGAAAATGACATGGGAGGATGATGTGGAGGCATACCTCATGGCTTTTGAAAGAGCAGCCCTGCGGGAGGCCTGGCCCCGAGATCAGTGGTCCAGTATCCTCGCCCCGTTCCTGTGTGGGGAGGCCCAGAAGGTCTACTACGATATGGCCGCAGAGACTGCAGCAGATTACCCCCAGCTGAAAGCAGAGATCCTGGCCAGATCCGGAGTAACAACGGCGTTGCGAGCCCAGAAGTTCCATGAGTGGCAGTATACAGAGGACAAGACACCCCGATCGCAATTGTTTGACCTGGTCCACCTGACCCGGAAATGGCTGCGCCCTGAGGCCCTCAGCTTTGAGAAGATGATGGAGCTCCTGGTACTGGACCGGTATATGAGGGGGCTACCACCAGGCCTCTGGGCTTGGGTTGGCCAGAATGACCCCTCCACCTATAATGAGTTGGTCTCCCTCGTGGAAAGACAGCTGGCAGCCCGTGAACTGTTCCAGACCCCAGGTGGGGAGACACAGCAATCCAGGAAGCCAACCCCAAACCCTAGGACTGTCAAGAACTACAGGAGAACTGTAACAGGGAGGAAAGACACCGAGGCATGGCCCGAGGCCAAGAAGGGACCTGGGGGTTTGGGAAGAGAGGGCTGGGGGGGCCGGCCAAATAGCCCCAGGCAGAGGGTGACAACCGGAATAATGGGGCGGTGTTACAAGTGTGGGGAATTGGGGCATATAGCAGCCCAATGCCCCAACAGGGAAGAGCCTATGCAGTGTAATCTGGGGGATCATCGGGAGCAATGTGGCCTAATAGGCCTGGTAGGGGTCACAATGACCTCACATGGGTATACAAGATCAGTAAAAATGAATGGTATTAAGACCATAGCATTAATAGATTCCGGGAGTGCTGTCACGCTGGTCTCGGGGAAGTTGGTGGGGCAAGACCAACTAACCCAGGCCAAAAACACAGGGGTAACGTGCGTTCATGGCACTGTAAATTTCTACCCCACAATCCCGGTATGGATTGAGATCCAGGGGAATACTACCAGGGTGACTGCAGGGGTGGTCCCCAAGCTCCCCTCCCTGTCTTAATTGGTAGGGACTTCCCCGGGTTTGAGAGCTTACTGCCCCCAATAGAGCCAGGGGAGGGTAGCAACCCCCGGGCTGAGACCTGGGTAGGAGGCACCTACAGATAGCCTCATCCCAATGTTTGCCGAATTTGTCCCAGAGTTATTCTCATCCCCTGGGAAACTCCGAAAGTCTAGGTGGGAAAGGGCAGATAAAAGATTAGGGACCAGGATTCTAGCAGAGAACCAAAAAACCTCCCTTGTGGGTAGGCGAACCCGTTCAGGAGGCCAGGAGATAATTCAGGCCAGTGAGGACTCGGAGGCGGTTCCTAGCCCAAGTAGGAGCAACCCAGGGGGCAGAGTAGAAATAGGCCCCCTAGAATTAGGTCAGATCGGTACCGCACGTGAGAATTTCGGGCAGGACCAAGCCAATGACCCGCTATATGCGAATGTGAGGGAGGAGGTAGTGGAAGTAAATGGTGTACCCGTGGAAGGAAAGATCAAAGGCCCAAGGCCATATTATGTGCTCAAACGCGATCTGTTGTACAGGATAGAGCAAATACGAGGGGAAGAAGTAGAGCAACTCTTAGTCCCACGGAAACACACAAGGGCAGTACTAGAGTTAGCTCACAGTCATCTATTTGGGGGACATCTAGGAGTAGACAAGACACTGGATAGAGTCCTAAGAAGGTTTTATTGGCCAGGAATACGCGCAGAGGTCCAGCGCTATTGTGCCTCCTGCCCTGAATGCCAGTTGCATAGCCCCCGACCTTACTTGCGGGCCCCATTAGTACCTTTGCCTATTATTGAAGTCCCTTTTGAGAGGATAGCCATGGACATAGTGGGCCCACTGGAAAGATCGGCACGGGGCCACCGAAACGTACTAGTCATCCTTGACTACGCCACGCGGTATCCAGAAGCCATTCCTTTAAGAAACCCCACATCCAAGGCAATAGCAAAAGAACTACTCCAGGTTTTTGCCAGAGTGGGCATCCCTAAAGAGATCCTGACAGACCAAGGAACCCCTTTCATGTCAAAATTAATGAAGGACTTATGTACCCTACTCCACATCCAGGCCATACGGACCTCAGTCTACCATCCACAAACAGATGGACTGGTCGAGCGGTTTAACCGTACCCTTAAAAGTATGATCCGGAAGGTGGTAGCACAGGACGGAAAAGACTGGGATACCCTACTACCGTATCTAACGTTTGCTATACGGGAAGTCCCCCAGGCGTCCACTGGTTTCTCTCCCTTTGAACTACTATACGGACGCCACCCACACAGAATATTAGATATCGCCAAGGAAGATTGGGAAGAACAACCCAACCCAGGAAAGAATGTCATTGAGCACGTGACACAGATGAGAGAGCGAATAACTCGAGTAACCCCTATAGTACGAGAACATTTGGAAAAAGCACAAGAGGCCCAGCGGACATATTACAACCGTCGGGCGAAAGTACGGAGATTTCAGCCGGGGGAACAGGTGATGGTGCTAGTGCCAACCTGCAAGCAAACTCCTAGCCAGCTGGCATGGACCATATAAAATAGTGGAAGCCATTGGGGAGATGGACTATAAGGTCAGACAACCAGACTGCCGAAAGCCAGAGCAAATCTACCACATCAACTTACTGAAGCCCTGGCGTGACCGAGAGACGTGCCTGGTCATTCGGGGAGCTCCACCCCAGACAGACGACCCACAGGGGCAGGTGAAGATATCTCCTGAGTTAACCCCAGAACAACGAACAGAGGTCATTGATATGATCCAACGGAACCAGGACGTGTTCTGTACACAGCCGGGCCGTACGACACTGGTCCAACATCATATTGTCACCAGCCCCGGAGTAAGGGTGACGATAAGACCGTACCGAATACCAGAAGCTAAAAGGGAAAAAATTAGGATGGAAGTGAAGAAGATGCTGGAACTCGGGGTTATTGAAGAATCCCACAGTCAGTGGTCCAGCCCTATCATCCTAGTCCCCAAGCCTGATGGCACCCTGAGGTTTTGCAACAACTTCCGGAAATTGAATGAAGTATCCCAATTCGATGCCTATCCGATACCACGCATTGACGAGTTAGTTGATCAGTTAGGCAAGGCCCGATACCTAACCACTCTGGATCTGACCAAAGGATACTGGCAAATTCCCCTGGCCAAGAATGCCAAGGAAAAGACGGCCTTCTCTACACCCGATGGCCTGTTCCAATACACTGTCCTCCCTTTCGGACTCCATGGGGCCCCTGCAACATTCCAATGACTTATGGATAAATTGCTGCGACCCCATGCCAAGTATGCCTCCACCTATCTAGACGACATAGTCATCCATAGCCCTGACTGGGAAATGCACCTAGGAAAAGTAGAAGCAGTGCTAGACGCCCTGCGGAAGGCTGGCCTCACTGCCAACCCTCTCAAGTGCGTGATAGGACTAGCTGAGGCCAGATACCTCGGGTATGTAGTAGGGAGAGGTTTNCTTGTACCTCAGCCAGAAACTCCTCCCCAGGGAACAAAAGTACGCCGTCGTTGGAAAGGAATGTCTGGCGGTAAAATGGGCTATGGAGACTCTCCGCTACTACCTACTGGGGCGGCAGTTTACCCTCGTGACAGACCACGCCCCGCTCCAGTGGATGCACAGAAACAAGGAGAGGAACGCAAGAGGGACTAGGTGGTTCCTGTCCCTGCAGCCCTTCCATTTCCGGGTACAGCATAGGGCCGGAAGCCAACACGGCAACGCTGATGGCCTATCATGACAGCACTGCCTCTCGTCCCAAGTAGCCCAACCCCATGGTGTTGAGCAGGGGTGGGGATATGTGATACAGTATGGCCAGAGGGCAGCAGGAGAGGGTTAGAAGGGAGCCTTATTCCCTGTAGAGGGAAGAAAGTTTGCTATAGATTAATTAGAGCACCTGAAGCCAATTAGAGCACCTGAAGTCAGTCACCTGATAAAAAACCCCTGCTTCAATCAGACAGGGGAAGGAGTTGGAGCAGAGAGGATTGGTGTTGGAGCAGAGAACAGTTTGAAGGAGTAGAAACAGAGTGGATTGGTGTTGGAGCAGAGTGGATTGGTGTTGGATCAGAGAGCAGTTTGGAGGGAAGCAGAGGAAAGTTTGGAGAAGTGCTGCGGTGGGCTAAGAAGACCAGGACCCTAGGTAAAGGACACCTGGCTTGTGCAGAGGGAGGGCAGGAAGCCCCCACAAGCTGAAGGGCAGGAGAGGGAAGTAGCCCAGGGGAAGGAACCGCTAGTTCAAGTGGTTTACCACTATCCCTAGGGCCCCTGGGCTGGGACCCGGAGTAGAGGGCGGGCCCGGGTCCCTCCCTCTCCACTCCCCTCCTCTAGGACACTAGTGGGGCAGTTAATATCCCAGTTCAGGGGCAAGAAACGGCACCCTGAACCGCCCCCCCCCCCACGAAGAGAATGCGCGAGACCCATCATAGTAGTGCCGGCAATTTGCCACAATATATATATATGCCCAGGCCTTCTGAGCATGCTCTGACTGGAGAAGCAGGTTAAAAGGAACTCAGAAGCCCAAGCAAGGGGTGGTGTATGGGCTGCAGGTGAGAGGAATCCTTCTCCCAGAAGCCAGGCAGAAGAGTGAGGCTGAGAAGGGACCTCAGAGCAGGTAAGGACCCTGGCAGTGCCTTCTCTAACCATAACACCCTTTGAGGAGTCACAGATCTGGCATGGCCCTGCTCTTTTTGACTCTTTTTTTATGAAGTGATTGACTATTTGGACTATGGGGGCCATGCCCCAAACTGACGGGACCTATAGGTAGGAATTAGCCCAGGAAAGCAACTTAGACTCACTGCAGGGAGGACCCTGCCAGTCTTCCACAGGGCCCTGGGTAGGACCCGTGGAGAAGGAATGCCTGGGACCTCCTACCACATGCTCCTAAGGGCATACACCCACATGTGTGGAAAGCTGAAGATCCCCGACTTAAGGTCAGGAAGAGCTACCTCTACTGCCCTGACTGAGAGGCAAGGGGACAGAAGTTGTGAGTTCTAACCACTAGGCTACCTGGCCCTCGGAGCCCCGTATCTCATGAGGTGGAGAATGCAAGCACTATAGCATCCTAGGCCTGAGAGTAGGCTAGAGAAGAGAGAGAGGAGGGCAAAAAAGGTCAGAAATGGATCTCGAGAAGTTGCTGAGGTGGGTCCTGGAAAACTAGCAACAGCAGGTGGCCCAACAGCAGCAGCAGCAGAATTAGTTGGTCCAGCAGCTCGCCACCCAGTAGCACCAGCTGATTAAAGAAATCGTGATGCAGCAGCAGGAACAGGTGATGACATTCCTACAGTTGTCTGGGGCAGCAGTGAGTCTCAGCGCCCCATGCTATCCATCCTGGTGAAGCTGAGAAAGACGGGCCTTTGGATGACCCAGAGGTGTCCCTCATCATGTCTGAGAGAGTCATCATCATTGCTCAATGGCCTATGAAAACCAGGGCCACTCTATTGACCCCCTACTTGATGGGCCTGGCCTAGTCCATGAACCGAGGCCTTGACACAGTGGCTGCCCAGGATTATTCCCTAAACCTCTCTCCTAAAACCTACCGGCAGCAATTCCACCATGGGAACTTCTCACTTGGGCCTCAGCCCTGGGCTGTGGCCCAGTCTGAAAGAACCTTGCTGGTGATGGCTCCAGCCAAAGGGTTGCATGGGGTTTCAGGTAGGGGAGAAGTCATTATAGAGCAGTTCATGCAGATCATCCCTGTAGGGGAGTGTGAATGGGAGGTGAGGCACCATCCTGAAGCTGTTGCAGAGGCCATTGCTGTAATATGGCATGCTCAGCTTGGAAGGATCTGATAGTCAACAGCAGTTTGCAAATACAACTATCTGATGTCCCTCAGGTCTAAAGCTGTAACACCAAAGGCCGGCCCAGTGTGACTCCAAGGCCCACACGTTACTGAACCCCGACTCCAGCTGACGGGTTCCTAGGGAACTGGGGTTTGCCTCACTTGTGGGCAACAAGGCCATTTCTGATGACACTGCCCATTCATGGATTATAGTTATGTACAAGTATGGACTGCAGATAGCCAGGTTCAGAAAAGGGGACCAGGGAAAATGTTAGTCCCTTTATAAGTGGATGGAGTAACCATGAAGGGACTGATGGACTGATCAGTCAGGGAAGGCTGATGGGGCTCAGAGGGAAGCAAAGAGGGATAATCTACTTACAGTGTATCCACAGAAACATATGGCCCTACCCAACGAGAGAGGTGAGGTTGACATCCCAAACCATACCATGATGGTGCAGGCCAGAGTGGCCAAAGACCTGGCCTATCCAGTCATCCTGGGGTCTCACTAGAGGTTTTTTGAAGAGGTTGTCCAGAGATGGGGTGCTGCATCACTACTGAAGGCAGAGTCAAGACCAGAAGACCCTGGAAAGCCGGAGAAGACCGCAGTGACTGAGGAAGAGCGCCACTAGGGGAGTGCCCCAATAGGATTCGAGGACTTAGGGGAAGGACCGTCCTCACAGGTGAATGACCACACAATAGGGCCTAACCAGAGAAATAAGGTCCCACCACCACCCCTCAACAGGGACTTGCTGTCTAGCAAGCCAGACTTTGTAGAAGAACAAAGGAATGATCCAACCTTGGACTGGATTTATGAAAAGAACCCCCATATGGATTGCACAATATTAGACCCTTAGCTCTTGAAATAATGGCCCCATTTTATGCTGGTTGAGGAAAGGGCGTATTGGGCCATGAAGGACCCCAAGCTGGGGGAGGTGAGGATGCAGCTGCTTGTGCAGAGGAAGTTCTAAAGGTCCATGTGATATCATGTGGGGGGCCACTTGGGAAGAGAAAAGACACTCAACACAGTGACTATGTGGTTCTCTTGGCCAAGCATCCACTCAGAGGTGGGAGACTTTGCGCGATTCAGACGAAAAGCTGAGTGCCAGTGGACAAATCAGAAAAAGGTCCCACTGCTACCACTGTCCCATCATATCTGTTCCTTTTGAAAGGATATGTATGGACCTGGTCGGCCCGTTAGAAAAGTCCATGGCCGTGTACAAAGACCTGAATTATGCCAGCAGGTACCACAAAGTCATCCCACTCTGATCTGCTACAGTGACCATAGTTAGCAATGATCTCCTGAAGGTATTGTCCCAGGTGGGGATCCCCAAATAGATGCTAACAGATCAGGGAACCAACTTCATCTCACAATTAATGAAGGAGCTGTGCAACCTGCTGTGGGTCAAGTCTTTAAAACATTGGTACACTACCCTCAAACTGATGGATTAGTGGAGTGGTTCAACAAGACATTGAAGAATGTTGAGGAAATTTCTAGCCACTAATCCCTGACACTAATTCCCAGACAGATTTTTGCCCCAGATCCCTAAATGGCCCCCTCAAGGATTGAACTCACAACGCTGGGTTTAACAGGCTATCCCTCCCCCCAAATATTAATAAAAAACCTGTTATGTATTCTAATGCTTTTATGGTCCCCAATTTTGGTTGGATATTTTCCTGGAGTTTTCATCATGACATAATATTTAATTAAAGATTAATCTTTAATTCCTGGAGACTCCAGGACAGTCCTGGAGTCTCCAGGCAACCTAGGTGCTTTTCTTGGTAATTTGATGTCATGTTTAAAATTAGCCTAAAGTAAAAAAAGAGAAGTAGAAATAAAATAGAATAGAATACAAAACGAAGTGTATGGTTTCTTGGCAAAAAAAGAAAAAGAAAAAGAAAAAAAAAAAGAGTCGTGATATCAAAGAAGATTCAGGCATGACCAGGCCATTGATAACATTGGTAGCAACCCGAAGAGAGCGGGCTAAGAAAGCTGTGGTGGGTGTCATCTTTGACTGATGGCATTTAACATAATTAAGAAGATGATGAATTAAGTGTCTATTCTCTTGATTGTTCAAGCTATAAAGTATAGTCATTGAATCTCTTGTTTCCATTAGGTAAAATTCCAGAGTCATCCAAGTGCATCAACTTCTTTGCATCATATGATTCTTTGTATTGTGGCCTGAAGACATCCATTATTTGGCTTGTTCAGGTTTGGGCAGGTTTGGGATATCCAGGGTCAGAAGAAGGTAGAAGAATTTCGGAGAGCCTTGCACACAATGGAGAGTGGTGGTAGCCACATGTGGCTTGGCTGGGCAGTAGTCTTGGCTGACAGAGTGTCTGGAAATCAGAAGGGTTCTGAAGCTGAAATGGCCAAATGCCATTGCACAGAATGGAAAGAACAGGGATTCCTCTTGAACTAGAAGAGGGATAAGACTTACCATGTGTCCTGATCAAAAGGCTTGTGCACTTGAGGGCAGGGATCAGACAAGACGACTTGCCTAAGACCTTGTCTACACAGAGAAATTGACTATAGCGGAATTAATTATTATCAATCTCCCTGTGTAGACCAGCCCTTAGTGAAGCAATGGAATCTCTCCCAGATAGGAGATGTGAGGTTGGCTAAAGCTTTCGGTTAGGGTAGAACTGTGGAAGCTCAGTTGAAGAAGTGAGCGGCAGAAGGGTTTGATTCTTGGCAAAGAAATAGCAAAACAACTTCTGACAGATGGAAAGAGTTTGAGCTAGGAAATGTGAATATTTCAGACACTGAAGCAGAATTCCACATGTTATATTAGTGGTATTTATCATTTGTTGTTCAGGTTTGTGCCTCTCTCTACGTTGTTACTCCCAAGGAAATCAGAGTGATTGCTTGATTTCAGTAATAAGGGAATGATTATGTAAATTTCCAAAACACTAAAACTTTGTGGGGCTGGTTTTCAGTTACTACAAATCTTCATGTTCAGTGGAGTAAGGCTGATGTACACCAGCTGAGCACATCACCCACCCAGTAGTCCCTGTAAGTATGCTAGTATAAGAACAAGACCAATTGCGAAGTTTAGTGTTATATGCACATGGCTGAGGTCCCATGTACTCACCCGCCTAACTTCTGCAGCAAGATTCTTGGATTCCTGTGGCCCACACTCAAAATTATGTGACAACCTGATTTACCTTTAAAATATTGAGGCTTCCAATGAATTATATATGAAGATAATTAATACACTCAGTACACAAGTCCCTGTGGTATTTATACGGATATAAAATTAAATTTATGCAGACCCCACAAGTTTTTGTAAGGACGACACCTAACTGCATCACAAAAGTTATCAGGGGATTTTAGTAGCTGGAGCCTTTCTCACCTGGAGAAGCATGGGAGACATTTTGGAATTATGGAATAAAGCAACTAGCTTGATATTTCTGTGGAAATCCTCAAAAGGGAAATAGTTTAAAATGCTGATTGGAACGCCTTGAAAATGTTCAATTTCTGCAATGTTGATGCAAAAAAGGGGACATATTTTCCAGACACTTTACAAATGTTCCCACTTGTAGACCATCTGTAATGCTGACACTTGAGACTGAAGCCTAAAGATGACAACTTAACACCTCATTGAGATGAATGGGGCTGTTCACGCCTCTCAGAGCCTGCCCTACGCTTCAAACTTTAGATCAACCTAGGTCTGGTCTACACTACAGACCTATATCAGTATCACTATGTCACCAAGGTGTGTGAAAAATCCACACCCGAGAGCAACATAGTTATACTGACCTAACCCGCATTGTAGACAGCACTATGGCAGTGGGAGAGCTTCTCCTGATGACATAGCTACTGCCTCTCTTGGAGGTGGATTAACTAAGCCAATGGAAGAGCTCTCTCCTGTCGGCTTAGAGCATCTTCATTAAACCGCCACAGCAGTGCAGCTGCATAGGTGTAGACCCGCCTCTAGCTATGTCACTCAGAAATGTGAGAGATGTAGTTAAGCTGACCTAAGCCCCGTTATAGACACCGCTAGGTCGATGGAAGAAGTCTTCCATCGACCTAGCTACCACCTCTTGAGGGGGTGGATTTACTACAGTGATGGAAAACACCCTTCCATCGCTGTAGCAAGTGTCTACACTAGAGCATAGCCCTTGTAGTACAGACATAGCTAAAGCGAATCCTGTATCAGTTTACCCTTGAAAATGTGAATAAAGTGTTTCTTTGCAATCATAAAGGCCAAAGGACGAGAAGCAGGGTGATATGGTGTAGGAGAAGAAAAGAAATGGGGGAGCTTAAGGGAAATGGTCACCCTCTTCAAATAAAGATGGATCCTTTGGGATCTAAGGAGGAAAGACTTGTGCCCATATCAAGCCTGAATCCATCCTGATAGATGTAAGAGAACAGTAAGCGTTGTTCACACTGCAAGTTGTGATGGGAAGGCTTGGTGACAAGTCAGAGAGTAACGTAAACAGTAGAACTGGTAGGAAAAATTCCAATGGAACCTTTTTTGTGTGGAATTTGCTGATTTGCAGAGACATTCTCTTTTGGCAAAGTTCAGAGGGAACTCTGGCACAGTTCTGATGTGTTTCCTGCCAGCTTGCCGTCTGAGCTTCTCGACAGCCCACCTGGTGGATTTTTGGGGAGTCTGAGCTTTCAGGCTATGAGCTCCTGAGCAGGCCAGGTTTGCAGGGGTCCCTGGCTCCAGTTCCTCGGCAGCCTGCCTGGCAGGCTGACAGAGAGCCAGGAAACCCTGGGAGTCCTGGCTCACAGATCCTTGGCAGCCCAAGATACCAGGACTTCCAGGGTCCAAATCAGAACAAAACCAAATTCTGATACAATGAAATACTCCATGAAACAGAATTCGCTTTCTCTGCCCAGCTCTCGTAAATAGCCCTGTTGTCCCCGTTGTCTCTGTAGCTGAAGGAGACAAAATCCTGGCAAATCTGGTGGGGAGAGAAGGGCAGAGAAGGAGGACTCTGTCTGCCTTGGGTATGGATCTAGTTTCTATAAACAGGGACACACTACTCAGAACATGTGCTGTAATATTCCTTTGACTCAAAGTGGAAGAATCAAAAATGGTTAGGTTGCATGCCAAACGCCTGTGACGTGAACCATGTACTCTTTAGTACACATTATTTGAAGCCCCTCTAAGGTTTTCCATGGTGTTTTTGCTCAGGGATAAGGTCAAACAGCAGTTACTCCTGTACCCTTTTCAGAGGCAACTTTTGTATTCTGTGCTTGAGAAAATGAGGCTTTCGGAGTCCGGTTCTAGCCAAGTTGTTCTTAAAACTATGGACTTAGCCATGACTGCCAAAACATAGCACTGGAGTGGGGATCTCCTCCTCTTCACAATACTGTTCTCCTTAGTGAGTGAGGGCAGCAGCGATGGAACCCTCCCCTCATTTTAACCCAGAATATTGTAACATCAGGGGAATCTGAGGAATGAGGTGAGATCACATTGTCTAAAACTCCAACCAATTTTAATGCAGTCAGAGCGTTCACACTGTAGTGCCAGCCTCTTCTAGAGCTGGTGACAGGTGGCACCACTCTGCGTTTGCATTCCGCCCCCGCTCACTACACACCCGTGGTGGTGTAGTGTAGACCACTCCCCTATCAAAAGGCTCCAAGATAGTCTTATCTCATCTCTCCATTCTTAGAGCAGGTTCTATATCTAATCTCATATCACTGTAGTGCCTGCTGCAGGTTTCAATAGCAAACACTTCTACATAGGCTGGTTGGGACCTTAGAGTAAAACACCTTTTTGTGACGTATCAGAGTATTTACAATATGTTCCTGTGGCAGCACATTGTGTGTCGTGAAAACTCATTCAGATACCTCTTGGGAAAAGAAGAGGAAGTTTAATTAAAGTGTATAGTAGCAGCATTGAAAGTTGGAGCACCTGGAAGCTAAGGTACTTAAATTAGGTATATGTACCAAACTAAAAAGAAAAGGATAGATATGTTGCTCTAAATTCAGCCTTGGTGTATCTTCACAGAAGCCAATGTGAATCCAATAAAAGGTCTTGATAGTAAAGTCATGATCTGCAATGGAAAGTAGCCGTAGGATGGGCTTTATTGCAAATGCTGGCTCATTAAGGGCTGATTTTCTGTCCACTCTAACACCCTCAAAGTCTTCCTGAAGATGACTGATAGTTTTGCATACATATTTAAAGGCAGAATTTGACCCTGAGCTGCCACCTCTCCAGTAAACACGTTGTGAAGGGATTAGCCACCATTCCCAAGCTTCTTGTGTCAATGGGACCTATTAAGCATTTTGAAACGATATTGAGATGATGTTGCCAAAAACTATTGAGCCTCTTCTGAGGAAACTTCAGTACAGAAAGCCTAGGTTTTAGAATATATCTGCTGTAAATTGTGAAGTGGTACTTGGATACTATATGGCAGCGCCTCTCCTTTTAAATACACTGACCTTATGTGGTTGTGGGACTGTCTCGCTATTACCTAGCCCACATTTCATGAGTAACAATGTAGCGATGGTGCTAACGTTATGTATGGTGTCCTTTTGTTCCACTTCTGTAGGACAGTTATCTTGAGAGATACAACAACACTGCAAACTACAGGTAACTGTAAAGAATAGGACTTGAAACACAGTTTCTGCTTTGTGCACAGTATAGAGATGGTAGGAATAGGATACTATAGAAGAAAGCAGCTTTGAAATGTGGTAGATGAAAATAACTTAATGTGGAGAGAAACGCAGTAGTAGGCTATCGTTTAAAAAGTAAGAAAACAAGAATGGCTTTAGACAATTGAATACGCTAAGAAAAGAGCAGACTAGGTAAGAGAAAAAGAACTTTAATTGACTTTAAAAATAGAGTAAAGGAAACTTCAGTGAAGGAGGTATGTGTAACTTCAATGCATAAATGTCTACAAGCAAAAAGAGAAATAAAAGCCTTCTTTCTGAAATAACTGGTAAAGACTCATTAACTCCGTTAGAATAATGAGCCAGGCCATCTGGTTTAAAATGGTGGTGTAGCCTTTGAAGTCAATGGAACTAGCCAATTTACACCAAGCTGAGGTTGTGGCTGATAATGTGGTGAATTAGAATGGAAAAATTTACACCGGAAGTACATAATAATGTAATAGGGATACAATCGTTAATACAGATAAATGGATAAAAACATGGATGCGAGAGATCTTGGACTTGTGTTGGTCATAAATTTGAGACTTTTTACAACTAGGGCTAAAATAGGGCTGAGAGAGAACTGCCTTAAGCAATGTTTATAAATGTATTCAGGTAAACAAACAAAACAAAACCCCACAATAAATAAATGGCCCCACCCCCACCAAAAAGTCTTGGAGGCTGAACTTGTGAGCCCTGAGCAAGTCTCATTGTTAGAAAAACAAGACTCGTCTCACACCCCCCTTTGGAATGTGCAGCTTTCTCATGTGGGCATCTTTACGCTTACAAGGGGAAATGAACTGGAGCTGAGTTGCACTAAGGACTAGATCAAAAGCTAGGGAAGAAATAACATGACTACTAGGAAATGTGACCCATAGGTTGAAGCAGTTCAAAAATAGGTAATAAAATGTACTGGCTCCCAGTACAGCTGCAGAGAGTTAGGGGATGCGTGATAATCTATGCTGAAAATGTTTCAAAGAAGAGAGGAGACAGAGCACATCTATTGGAGTTGCCCCAAAACAACTGAAATTTGGGATAAAATCGTAACCATATATGTATGAATAAAAATATTCTTAAACCCTATATATCCCGACAGTTTATTCAATATTATCAGGTGCAAAGCCAAAGTGGGTCTTGCTCATTTTAATAATAGCTTTAAAACCCAGAGATATCTCTAACAACAGCAATATTAGATAGGGAGTGGATCTCAACTCTATCTGAGGCTGTATATTATAAGGTAGAATAAGGTTAACAGAATAAAATGGGAGATTTGAATGGCATATGGTCACATACATTAAAAGAAAAAGGGAAATACCAAAGAGTCAGATCTCTGATTGTTTGAGGGAGGTGCACATGCAGCATCCAGATCAGAAATTGAGAGGGAGAGAGAGAGAGAGAGAGAGAGAACACTGTGCATTGCTTTTCCTATGTTCTGCATGGAAAGGCAAGCAAAGATAACACTGTATTGAATTACATGTGACTTATCAAATTCTCAGTAAAAACTGCCTTTTTAATTTCAGGATAAATGTCATTGGGATATTGACTACTAAATATGGCCAGACAACATAGACTGCACCATAAAATCCAACCATTTCAGAAACTGAATTATTTCACAAATCACTCAGTATTTATCCATACCAAATGGCAAAATCAAACTCTCTCTGAGTCCTCCTGCTAGCAAGTGTAATATAATGTTGAGATATACTGCGAAGATAATGGAATGTTCAGCAAGAAATTGAAGTTTTAGGCGGCCACCGTGTTATCTGATGTCACGGTCCAGAAGGTCAGATGTTTTAAAGAGTGACCACAATTTCAATCTTTCTGACACCATCTAAAACCCTTCAGAAAGGTACATTTTACTGAAATGTGAGTAAATCTAGCAGGGTTTGAAAGACTGAATTGCATAATAATTACTTTGAAATCCTTAGATGAAAGATATTCTGTGGGATATGTACAAAATGCTTGCAAGCTTTAATTAAAGGCTCATGGTCACTGGTGTTTAGATATGCACCTTTACAACTATCTTTTTAAAAAAAATCAAGTTGATCATTAAAAGAGAACACAAGGAAGCTAGGGTACTTTGTGGGAAATTACTTATTTAAAGATCTGGGGCAACTGGTGATTACTGCCTTATCAAGAAAGAGCCCAGCTTTCAGTTAGGTCCCAGTCCAGTTCCCACTAAACCTCACTCCAGGAAGGGCTCTGGTTGGTGATTATTCCTTCAAACCCCACACAGGGGGTTTTCCTGTGATAATGAGTTCATCACTGCTTCAGCTCTGAACTAGCTCCCAAGTCTTCGGGGACCTCAATAGGCCAAAGACCTGTCAACCCTTCCCTAAGGATTGCTCTTGGACCACAAGTCCTGTCTGTTTGCTGGCTTACAAAGAAGACACCAAGTCAGTTTTAACTCAGGCTATTTAACCAAAAACCCTTTCTTTGTCTGTTGCTCCCCTCCCTGGAGAATCCAGTTTGAAGTAGTATAGGCGAGTCTCTTCGGAAGGTGGTAGCTCTCTGGAGCTGTTACAACCTGAGTGAATGTGTCTAGCTACCTCCCACTGCTCTTAGCTCCTGGAGGGGCTATCGTCCCCCCCTCCCCATGACAATATATACAGGTTTAACTTCATTCAATAAGATTTGTCCTGCAGATTGCAGGATATTGTCATGTCTGTCACAAATGTCAACTCTAGGAACATGGCTGGAGATAACACGGTGGCCGCCTAAAACTCAACCAGTGAATGAGCAAGCTCTGTGCCTTTGTTTCACTAAATAAGATGCTCCTGGATCAGTTCTGTGGTATACACTAACTAGGCACAAGATAGGGAACTTTTCTGAACTGAGTCAAAATGAGTGGGCTGGTCAAAATGTTTCTATGAAAGCTGAGTTTTGATGGAAAATTGGGTTTTTGACTAAATTAACATTTTCATGGAAAGTGTCTGATTTTCAAGTAAAACTGTGATTTTGTTGAAAAACTGAAAATTTACTGCACAGGGAGGAAAACCCTACTTTCTGGCCTGCACTAGTGATCTGTACATTCGTCAGATAGTGAGCTGACATCAAATGCCAATCCAATACCATTCCCTCCCAACAAGTTTCCTTTACAATATTCCCCATGCCCCAAAGAGCATATCGTTCTAGATATCTGTAAAGTATCTAGCACATTCTGGGGTACCTCTATAAATAATAACCCTTCATTAATCTTATAACTAATCAGCATGCTTGCAGCAATTATATCTGATATCTTCCAAAAACAATGTTAAAAGAACTAAGGTTTCTCAAAAACTTTTGTAGTTCTCTTGGTAGCAGGAATTCTGGATTATATAGACAAGTTTTTACTTGAAGATGTTAAACAAAGAAAATCCAGTGGGTAGGTGTCCCTGTTCCTCACACAGGTGGGTGGAGTCTCTCTGCTTCTTTCCAACCAGTCTTCCAAGTTCTTCATAATAATGAAATCTCTGGACATTAAAGAAGTAAGTTCTTTGCCTGGGTAAAAGAACAGTATATTCTAATCTTCTCAGAGATGAGAGTGAAACTCTCTTAATACGTGCAGAATGTGATATTCAAGAGAAGGGGAATGTGAGTCAGGTCCTCAGTGGAAAAAATGAGAAGCTAGTTTGCCAGGCCTGGTCTACACTAACCAGGTCAACATAGCTACGACAATCAGGGGTGTGAAATATTTTATGCCCCCGGGTACTGTAACTATGCTGACCTAACTCGGTGTAGAAGCAGTTAGGTCTATGGAAGAATGCTTCCATCACCCTAGCTACCATCACTCAAGGAGGTGGCGTTCCTACAGCAAAGGAAAAACACCTTCCATTGCTGTAGGCTGCATATACACTACAGGATTATGACATCATAGCTACAGCACCGTAGCTATAGTCCCTGTAGTGTAGACATCAGATTAAGGCATTGGAAGCCTCTGTGGTGTAGGATAAAAGGACTCTTAAGGAGAAAAGTGTAAATAGAAGTTTCCTGGCACTCTTATCAAATTTATTCTTACCTGATTTGTGAAAAGGGGCATCATCCGCTCTACTGGTAAAGAGTACTAATTAGGGGAACTAATTTCAGAACCACTTGCTACATCAAATTCAGAAAGGAATAACTTCATGGATGTCCAACCAAGACTTGGTCTACACTAACAATTTATGTCTGTATAACTACATGGAAAAGCCACACCCGTGAGCGACACAGTTATACTGACATAATCCCCGGTGTAGACAGCACTATGTCAACAGGAGAGCTTCTCCAGTCATCATAGCTACTGCCTCTCAGGGAGGTGGAGTGCCAACACCAACAGGAGACGTTCTCCCATCTTGACAAAGTGCTACAGCTGCACAGCTGCAGCACTGTAAGTGTAAACGAGCCCTGAGCAACCAAATGATTTAACTCTTCAGCAGAGGACTGGCATAACTAAGCTCATTATTTTAACAGTGAAATGTTGGGGTTGATGCAAAAATTATTCTGTGAATTCCTGTGGCCTGTGTTATATAGGTGGTCAGACTAGGTGATCAGCATGGTCCCTTCTGGCCTTAAAATCTATGAATCTATGAAATCAGCAGAATTACACTGATATCAGAACATGAGGCCCTTCTAGCAACTGAAGCCTTTTTCTGCCAGTTATAAAGTAAAAAGGGGTGTGTATTTCTTCTCTTCATTGCAGCACAGGTAAGATTACAGGTGATAATACTGATAGTAACTCCTCCTTGGTCAAGGGAAGTATGATATTTCTGGAATTACAAGTTCTAAAATGTCATTCCACTTTCTTGACTGGGATACATTACTCCCTCCTGTTACTTGTTTAGAAGGTTTTTGGAATGTCTCTGTGCTCCCAGATGGTCTTTCATCTGTAGATTTGTCTCTTCTATGAAGTTCCTGGGCTTGGAGTACCAAGCAGACTAATGGAACATCCTAATACTTGTTTTGCTTCTACTGCATAGCAAGATGAGTGGGTCATATTGGTATGTTACTGTAGTTTTACATGTGTATTACCTTACGTAAACAGATCAATAATCCCAATCTATCCTGTCTACAACAGTAGCCAGCACCAGACATTTCAGAGGAAAATGTAAAACATCTCATATAGACACCTATGCCATAAAAGGCCTTGGGAGATCTGTGTCCCAAAGCATGAATGTTTATTTTATCCTATTAATGAAACTACTGACATTCTTGTAAATGTCTAATCCTTTTTAAAATTCAACCAAACTCTTTGCATTGATGATATCTTGTGGCAGTGAGTTCCACAGATTGACTATGTGCTAGGTTTTAAAATGCCCTTTTCTCAGTTTTATGTGTGTTGTCTTCTAACTGAATGCCCCTTTCCTTCCTATTATGAGAGAGGAAAATAGAAGCACTTGATTGACGGTCACCATTCATTACTCAACTCCTCCAAATGTAATAGTCCTAAACATTTTAAGCTGTCTTCACTATGAAAGTTTTTGCAAGATTCTAAATACTTTTTTTTGTCCTTTCCTTGACTTCTCCCATTTCTGCTCCAATAATGTTGAGATGGGGTAATGAGAAATAAACATAGCATTGAAGGTGATGGCGTATTGTTGATTGATATACGTGTAGTTCCAATATCATCCTTTACCCCTTTCTTAATATCCCCATACATCTTATTTGCTTGTTTTCCGGTTCTCATGAGCCGTTACAGTTAATTTAGAACCCATCAACGTGCATGAGTGGTTGAAAACTGGAAGAACAATGTATGTTACCTTGAATTTCCTCTGGTGTTGTGCTTCTTAGCCACCTACCCTGGCCAGGTCTTTCTAGTTCTCATTATTCCTTTATACCAAAAATGAAAAGTTTATTATTTTAATTGGACCTGAACCAATTCCCATCATAGTCCACAGGAAAACTTCCATTGGCTTCAAGAGGAACAAGAGTAATGCTGTAGTGTTATATAGTAACCATTCTGGTGAAACAAGATTTCCATTTTAAAAACAAACAAAAACTGAACTAGGTCTGAGCTCCTATGTGGAATGATGGGACAACAAAAATATTACAGGGACAGAAGATGCACATCTACAGAGGATTTAGGTTCTTGTAATAGATTTTGCTGGTTTCCTATAGATTCAGTGCTTTCATTTTTAAAAATTATGCTTCTAGGCCCTTTGGTTGTGAAGGTAACCTTCAGAATGTAAACAAAAGCATTGTTGTCTTGGTGAGTCATCAGAGACCGAAATGCCAGCACCAAGAGAAGTGCAAACTTTCCTCCTTCCTCTTAATGGGCTGATAATTTGAGAGGCTAATTAGGATCACTTACGTGTCAACACAGTTAACCTTTTTATTGCTGATCACCATACCTGAGACACTCCGTTTATATGGTCATCTCCGGTGGATGGACCCACCTGTCACATCTTGACACTTCGTCCCTTTTACATTCCTAAGAAGAGGGCTGTAAGTTTTGACAGTCAGACACACTTTCATTTACTGTATTTGGCTAGTTGATGAACTTGCTATTTTCCTTCTGTAGGTAAACTGCTGCCTCATTAGCTAAAATCTTGGGTCTCCTGACTGCAGTTTGTGGAATTGTGTACATTTCCTATAGAGCAGCAGTGGAGAGAGCTCACTTGAACAGTCAATATTTGTGTAATAAGGCTAAGAAGAACAGATAATAGAAACACAGATATCTGTAGATATCTAAAAATTTAGGGGCATGGAAGTACCTACAGATTTTAATAATATTCCTCCACATTTCTATTTTTCATGATTCATTGTTTTCAGGAACATAGGAATTGTCATACAGAACCAGACCAGTGGGTCCATCTAGTCCAGGAGTCTCTCTCCCAGAGTGGCCAGCACCGGTTGCTTCAAAGAAAGATGGAAGAAACTCTGCAGAACGAAGTTATGGATTAACCTGTCCACAGGGACAATGTCTTCCTAACCCCCGTTAGCCAGGGTTTAGTTTGTGCCTTGAAGCAGGAGGGTTTTATATCCCTTCCACCTCAAGAAACCTTCTGCTAAACTTGACCTCCATTAGTACACGTGTCATCTCTTGTCTTAAAGGGGAACTGATGGGTGGCTCATTCATTTATTTGAGAGGGGATATTTTAGCGAACGCTTCCCCTTTTCAGTCCCCTGAGACATCTGAGGGGGAAACAGCTGCATCTTCCCGGTGTCTTATAGTCAAGACTCGTGTTCTTTGTGGGGAGAGGCCACAAGAAAAGGACGGCAGCCCTCTGCCCCGGCGATTGAACTGGATTCTAGGACCCAGAGGCCAGACCCGTTCAAGGATTGAGATTTTGGGGGGCACCCCAGTGAAAAGAAGCAATCGAGAAACTACCTCACTGAAGATTTGTGTCCCAGGCTTGATGTCGAGTCTCCATCCTGATGTACGGTTGTTATTTTCCTGGAGCGTAGCCTGACAGAGGAGTCAGGGGCTCTTTTCTTTTCTCTACATCCCATTAAAGACAAAGAGGTAAATTATCCGCTCCGCCGCCGAAGGGACGTCAAAGATCCTGTAAAAGTCCCGGCGTTCTCTTCAAGCCGAGGGATGATTTATAGAAAATTGCTGCCAGAACACATGCACATCCTGGCAGCCGGAAAGCCAGTCCCTCCCTTCCCTAATGTTCTTTTAGCAGCTTCTTAGGAGGTGTCCGCTTCATTTGTCTGCGTGAAACCACCAGAGTCAGTGTGAATTCCCATGGTTTTTTCAGAAAGCTGCTCTGAGTCCCACAGTGCTCCTTCTGCCCAGCAATTCTCCTTCCTCCCATTTCTACAGCACTTGGTGGGAATTCTCACTTTCGTGGTTAACTTTCGTGGTTTAAATGGGGGGAAGAGTTAATGGGAGAATTCTGCTTTTTGCTTTAACTGAGAACGCTGTGAGGGATGAATGAGCTCATGGGAGACGCTATATTGTTTTAATATCTGATGGTTACATGGCATGATCTGATTAGCCTTTGTCTCCATTTCTCGCTTGTTCTTTAGCTGTAGAGTTGAGATATGAAAGAGAACAGAGCTATAACAAACCACCTCCACATCGCTAATAAAACCCTGACACCTTTAAGATCCTCTCCGTCCCGCCCTCAAACCACAAAAGGGCTCTTCCTGTTCGCCCAAACTAAAGCCCGATCAAAAGAACCTTTAATTAAAGTTCTACTTCCTCTCCTAGCCATATAAAGCACAACACAGCTTGAGGACTAGAGAAATGCCAATGACGAATAGTCATGTCCTTGCACTGAGATTGCTTTGGCATCACTACAATGCATTGATTTTTCCAGACTGTACCCCTCCCGGTCCTAGATTGCAACCGGAGAGGTTTTTGATTTGGAATGGAAAGAAGGGGGGGGGGGGGGCGGCGGGGGGAAAGATTTGCAAAAGAGGTGGCTCAGAACGATTTTTGGAAAATTACACTAAACAAAAATTCAGGGTATAACAACTTCATCTTTGCTTTCTTGCCTTCAACATCATGACACCTGATCATTATGAACCTTGATTGTTACTTTCCAAGGTTTAAAATGTTCAGCTACAGACGTGCAGACAACTTGGGGTTGGAAGGTGTAAAAGTTATTTTAAGTAAGGGATTTTTCCCAGTCAAAACATTTCACAGATCTAGAAAGTAATGTTGGTGCTCGGTATTACAAGCTCTCTTTTTCCTACATGCTTATGAGTAATGAAAAACTAGCAATGGCAGAGTCTTTATTTCCGGGAGAAGACTTCAAAATACGTGCCAGCAATGGACAATTCGAGTCTCTTTCCTCCACATCAAATGCAGGCTGGAAGGGGGATTAAAAACCAACCACGTGGTGAATCTGGTTTTATACTTTGCAACCTCCAGCTCCATTATGTTCTTTACCCTGCTCAGGGAAGATTAGCCTCTAGATGGATGTGTCTGAGGGAATCAGCTTAGGGGCACATCTGCATGCAGGAACCGGTTTTTGCCAGGGCTGGTAGAAAGCTATGACCCAGCAGGCGAGATCCATCCGAGCGGGCTGTCTCAGCACCGCCAGGGCTAATGAGCGCTTCTGTGCAGGAGGCGGTGTGAAGGCAACAGCTTGGCATGGGAAGCTCTTTAGATCGCTTCTCCCCCCCCTCCACGTCCTCGCGCTGGCCTCTGAGTGACTCCATGTCCCAAACCTTAACTTTGTAACCACCTTCCCTCCTCTTAATCTCCTCCATCTTCACCACCTCCTCTATCAGCATCATCTTCTCCTCCTCCTCCATCTCTTTCTTTTCCTC
The DNA here is from genome assembly GCA_003942145.1 of Platysternon megacephalum. NCBI lineage: Eukaryota > Metazoa > Chordata > Testudines > Platysternidae > Platysternon > Platysternon megacephalum. The sequence continues at coordinate 1,024,610 of QXTE01000214.1, read as the reverse complement.
TCTCCTCCCTCCCTTTCCCCCCTCTTCTTGCCTTTTCCTCCTCTCTCTTTCTCCTTCTCTTTTTTTCCTCCTCTTCCCCTCCACGTTGTTGTTGTTGTTAGAAAGGCTTCGTGCACCCCCTGGTGCTCTTGCGTTTTGTGTGGTAGGAGAGGAGATTGTCTTCTTTCTCTCTCTCCCTCTGGTTGCTCATTATTCAGAGAGAGACACAGAGGGTGAGAGAGAGAGGGAGAGAGAGACGGATATCTCAGGTCATCTGCAGCTGCAGCAGCAAGCCAGTGAAGGAGAGGGGGGAAAAAGCAGGGAAAGATGGCGATCCTCCATTGCTGAGACCTGGCAAGGAGCACATGAGACTCACATAACAACTTCCACAACAAACACAAGAAGAAGAGCTAGACACAGAGGAGGAGGAGAAGAAGAAAGCAGCAGCAGCAGCAGCTTCGGGACGCTACTGTAAGTTCTTGCAATTAAAATCCATCTCCGGTTTGGCTTTGGAGAGATCATCTCTCTCTCTCGCCCGTATTTTTCTTTCTTTCTTTCTTTCTTTCTTTCCACCACCCCTTCTTCCTCTGAAATCCATTCATTCGACCAAGGGAGGAAGGCGAGGAGGAAAAGAAAAAAAGGGGGGTGTTTTGTTTGAAAGAGAGAGAGAGAGAAGTCTCTTGCATGGAGGAGGAGAAGGAGGAGGAGGTGCTGGTGGTGGTGGGAGGAGGAAGGCGGTTAATTAATTTTTTGTTGTTGTTGTTGCATTAAGGGGGGGGATATGGGGCGATAAGTGAGAGATCAGTAGAGCTGGGGGGATGGAGGGATGTGTGTATGTGTTAGGACTGGATGGTGCCTGGGTGTGTGGACTTGGATCAGAGACGGGAGAGACACAGAGGAGAGAAAAGCTCCGTGCTGGCACGACCCAGGCAATCGGGTGACCTCTTTCTTTTTCTTTCTCTCCTTCCTTCTCTCCTCTTCCTCCTCCCCTGGTGCAACGCTGGTCCCTCGCCCAGGTATTTGCCTCCTCGCCCCCCCTTCCCTCCGCCTCTCCTGAAGTTGGGATGTGGGGGTCTCCGGCTGGGTCTCCGGGGGGGCTGGTGGTTTCTGAAGGGGGTTGCTTGGAGGAGGACAGCGTTAGCTGGAGAGGAGAAGCCATTACACACGCTCCTGCTCTCCTCTGAGAGGGAGAGAGAGAAAGGAGGAGGAAAGAGCCTCACTTCTTGCTCAGTTCCCCGGGTGTCTCTGTCTTCCAGTCACACAGGGAAGAAAGAGCCTCCCCCCCAGCAGCTTTCCCTCCTCTCCCTTTCCCTTCCTTTATCTCCCTGTCCTCCATTTGCAAGCTGTCTGCTTTGGTTCCAGTCCAGACTCCACAACACAAAGCTCCCCCACCCCCATGCAGACACAGTCTCCAAGCTTTTTATGTCTCCTGGAGTAACCTTTTCCTCTTAGCATTGTAGTTTCTACCCTACACAGAGTGAGATCTTCCTGAAGCTCCCTATAGATGAGATATGATAGGATCCCTCCCTCCTCTCCTCCTTTTTAAACAAAAAAAAAAAGTTTCATTTGTTTTAATGTCAGCAACTGGAAAGACCTTCAAGTTTGGGGGCTTTCTGCTGCTGCTTTTCGTGTGTGTCTGTTTGTCTCATGAAGCGGCTTGCATGTCTAAGAGGAAGTGACTAGTTTGGCAGAGAGCTGTGATCTGAGTCAGGTAAGCCATGTCATGTTCTGTAGCTCCACCAGAAAATGGAGGAGAGAGAGAGAGAGAGCAGGCTCCCAGTAGACAAAGCTGAGATGGGAAGTGCTCATTATGGATGTCTCTCCATTTTTTGAAGCTTTGCTGGCAATGGCTGGCTTAATCATAGTTTATTTTTTCCCTTAAGGGTTCTTCAGTTTTTCAGTGTGCAACATTTTGATGGTTCTTCTCTGTGACTTCATTCTATAAGGAAATGGAAGAAATTTCTTAGGCTCTCATCCACACAGAGAAACACATCCTGAGGTTTTTTTCTCTCCAGTTTTCATGTTGAAGTCAACCTTTTAGATTTTTCTTCTGGTTGAACTTCATGGGATTTGAGATGTTGATTCAGTTGGCCAAAGACCTAATTTTTCTTAAGTATTTGGAGGTAAGTGTCTATCACTTGAGGCTGATCAGGTTCTTCTGCAGAACACCATGAAATGTCAGTCGTTAAGGTGCTAAGGGGATGTTGGTAGCCTTGTATTGAGCATTTTCACTTCTGAGGCTCACCAACCTTCCTTCTTTTGGATACATTATACATTAAAATGAAACATTTTTGCCAACTAATTTGGTTACATGTTTACAATGTCACAAAGCTTTTCGAGGTGCCTTGGGGCAAGCTAGGAAGGTGAGGGTTCTTAAGGTACCATAAAAGATACCTCATTGAGGTTTCTCTTTTTCTTTATGTTGTCTAACTTAAAAACATCCAACAACTTTCATGTTTTCAGTGTCTTAAAAATGCTTATTTCTGAAACTGACTAGCAACATTGGTGTTCTGGTTTATTTTTAATGTCATTATGAAAACCTACGATCTTAAAAAAATATGATGGCATATTTCTTCAAAGCTTATTTCTTTTCACCTTTTTATATGGAATAGTTTAGGATAACCTTAAAAAAAGGATGGCAGGTGTCCCATCACCAACCTTTGCAGATTGGTTGCAGAGTTTATGCAGTTCTTCAAAAGTGCAAACTGGAATCCTAAAACATTGCAGCATTTAAAGAAGCTACAATATAGTTTGAAAGCATGGGTCAGTAGAGAGATGTGAGTAATGTGCTTTGTACTGTGTTCAGAATATTTGGAAGAGGTCAAGAAAGCAATATGGTGGTTGTAGGATAAAATACACACAAAAGTAGAAATACTTGGAGATGGTAGTTGTTGGAGTAGAACTTGGTGATTCTAGAAGGTTTTAAAAAACATTTTCTTGATCACTTCCATTTTTTTTAAATGGTAGTACACGTGAAATATGTTCTACATGTAACATTTTAGGTGGTGTGGTTCCAGAGTTCTGGTTGCCAGTGTGTTTGGCTCAGTTTCTGAAAGGCTGCAAACATCTGTGTCTTTCTTTGAAACACCACTTCTGTGGGATGAACTTTGAAACACTAATTTCAGATGTGTTTAAGGTTACACACTGAAACGGAATAAAAAACAAGGAAAATCCATTTACTGTCCAATCAGTGGTATGGGCCTGAATCAGTGACCACTGAAGTAAATGAAAAGGCCCTCATTTAATTCCATAAGTTTGGTTCTGGTTCTCATTGTCCTTCTCCCATCCCTATAACTGTGAAACTATTTTTAGATATATATATTCCATAGCCAAAAAAGCAGTGAATTTCTAAAATGAGAGAAACCAAAGGGTTTGTTCTGAGTTTAAGTTCATTGCTATAGAACAGTATTTCTCAAACTTTTGTACTGGTGACCCTTTTCACATAGCAAGCCTCTGAGTGCGACCCCCCTTATAAATTAAAAACACTTTAAAATATGCTTAATACCATTATAAATGCTGGCAGCAAAGTGGGGTTTGGGGTGGAGGCTGACAACTCGTGACCCCCATGTAATAACCTCGTGACTCCCTGAGGGGTCCCGACCCCCAATTTGAGAACCATTGCTATAGAACATAAAAAGTGTTATCCTGCAGTAGGTATGAGATTTAAGATGAAGTACCTTCAGGGAGGGTTGATTATACATGTTGTAGTGATGGCAATGTAGAAAATCCTAAATTAGTCACTATGAATGTAAAATACCACACAACACTCTTCATGTTTGGAGGGACATGACCTTATTCTCACAAGAATGTTCCTTCTAGTGAAGATACTTACCTTGGATATTTCCAAGCAGGAACTGAAATTCACATCACAGTAAATGGACTTGATAAGTATTGAAAAGGTGGTAAACCCTAAAGTAACTTAGGAAATAATGTCTTATTTTCTAATAGGGGTACCTCACAGTTGTTCTCTTGACTTTGATGCTCTGTTCCTTGGTTTACACAATAATTAATTACAAACCTAATAAAAGCACATATCACCATGAGCTGTGCTGTTGAAGAACATGGAATGTAAAAAAAGCACTATTGAATATTTCAAGTTGGTAGAGAAGAGATGCTGTTTCACTATCCAGAAAAAATAAAGAAGTATTAATGTGTATATATAATGAGTTCAGAATGTGAACAATCTGATGTGAGTGCAAAATTGGTTGGTTGATATGGAAACTAGAACAATCACAAGCAGAAGTGTAAGATTTTGGGGGGGGGGGGTTTATTGTTGTAACTCAATAAAGCTAAAAAGAGATTTAATCATGTTACTGCATTGGTTTGTGACTTAAAGGAAGACTGGTATTTGGAAGCCATTAACTGATTGTGAGGATGGCTGATAAGTATTAGGAGAAAATGCTCCACATAGATTCTTAGACATCTGGCAGATGTTATGCTGGGCCCTAAGGAATGGACAGTTTAATTTTAGCACTAGAAAGGAAATAGGAAGTACTAAAATCTTATTATAGGTCAAGCTACAGTTTGAGGAAGGTTATTCCAAAAAACAAAGATACTTCTTGAAATGCCGAACTCTCAGAAACAGAGTAGTGAGCAAAAAGCTACTCCCATGGTGGTTGTGTGGACTTTCTATAAGCACATGTAGGTTTACAATAAGAATTAAGATTGTTCTATTCTGCTCTAATACTATCTATGCATGTTGTTGCAGGTAATTTCTCAAATTAAGCTAAAGAACACTGCTTTGTAGCTTTTAAACTGTGAAAGAAGGACGTAATCTGTAAAACTGGTAAATAACTAAGTAATATTCCTTAACCAGCTTTGTCCTATCATAAATCTATAATTGACCAAACTCAGGGAAGAAAAATATACACCTAGTTGTATGCTAACTAAGAATAACAACACATAGTTAAGCTAAAATGCTGCAAAGAGTAATTTGGGGAGGTGGACTAGTTGTAGGGAAGAAAAGTTTGTAGAGCATGTCAAGTTTTTGTGTCATTTTTAGTTAATTTGTTTTACTGAACTTTGTGCTATAGTTCTGTCACACCAGGGAGGAAGCCTTATAGCAGGGGTCCTCAACGCGGTGCCCGCGGGCGCCATTGGGCCCGCCGGGGGGTGTAAGTGCGCCCGCGGAGCCCTTGGGGTTTTTTTTGTTTTTTTTTCTCCGCCGGCAGCGCTCGGGGTTTTTTTTTGGCGCCCGCCAGAAGGAAAAGGTTGGGGACCACTGCCTTATAGCAATATTTATCTGGAAGGTTCCAGTAGGCTCTCTTGGACTGAAAGAATACATTTTATAAACTGTTCCAAGTCTTCTACCAGTGACAGAATTCTATAATTTTCATTAATAATGAAGAGAGTGGATTTGTTCTGAACTTCTAGTTGGTGGCTTCCAAAAAGATATCTGTTCCCATTAGTCTAAACATCAGTGTTTCTCCAAACACAGTGGAGTATTGAACTATCCTGCTGGTGACAGGAAATGATTCTTATGGAAATCTTTCAAATAATAGTAAATGTAATATGAGCCCATGGGATTTGAAGACCAAACCTTGAAAGTGTTAACTAAAGAATGTTGGGGGGGAAGGGGGGAGCCCACTTTATTCTTCAATGTGCGAAAGTGTGCGAAAGTAATTCTGAAGAAAAAACAGGGCTGAGATAAGAGTTAAGACTGATTAAATGTTCTAAAATGTTTAAGACCAAGGAACAAATTCTTTAATCTAAGAGGGTCTGAAGAAGGTGGTGTGATGCAAGTCTTCAGTTGCTGGCAGAGACACAGTTAACATTGTAAATGGTTGAACTTCAGCATGGCACTTCTCCAAACGAGTTGACTGTTGAAAATAAAATGTTCCAGAAGAACTGGGAGAACAGGAAAGAAGTTAAAATAGCATGGTTTGTATGCCAGTGCTGAAAGAAGAAAAAGGGGGAGGAAGGGAGATAGCTTGACTTATGATAATTATCTTGTTGGTTGGAGTGAAAAGGGTTTAGTAGAAGCTTCCAAATGAGAGGACTTGATTTATAAGAATTCAGACTTCCTTTATGCCTTGTGTTTTGGAAGCATTCTTTTGTCTACTCAGCTTATTTTTGGGAGGTTGAAAACACTGGGGAGAAAAGTCAAATGAGGTTATTTTTTATTTTTATTTTTTTTCTTTTAATTTTGGAAACAAGACCACAAGATTTAACATTTTGCCATTGTTGTCTTAGAGTTCTGTGAAGCTTCGTGTTAGAGTACAAACACAGCATTAGAGAAGCTCTGAGATACGGCAAAAGTGGATCTTCATTTTCCAGGTACTTGCAAGTACCCATGCTCATTTGTGGTTTTTATTTTTACTGTATTCTATCTTCAGCAAGAATACTTTCATTGGTAGAATTGCTTTGTTCAGCTTGGGGCACTGTCTTATTATTTCAATATTCTCAAACCATTCTTGACTAATTGCTAATTGAAGAAACTTTTCTTAAGCTATATTTGGAAAGAACTTCCCCCCCATGGTGGAAGGTCAGGACCACTTGGTATTTATTCTCTAGACATAACCCACTCTCTTTTTTCAATTAATTGAATGTCAATCCTGGATAGAGCAACAAAAAGCTGTGTTTTCTGACCTCCCTTTTTCTCCTTGTGCTGAAAACCCCAATGTTTTTGGACAATCTGCATGCAGTTGGTGAAACCATGGAAGATGAACATGCACAGTTGGCCCCTGAAGGGGGTTCATGATGTAACTGGGTGAGGCTGGTGTTGGAAAGGCTCAGTATTTTGTGATAAGGGTGGGCTAGGAAGATCCCTCAAGGAAGCTGAGCAGTTGGGACTATTTTGTGCTAAAAGAGAATACAGGCAACAGATCCTGAGGCACATAGCTATTGCTCCCAGATGGAGAGTCTCATACATTCCTTCTAAGAATAAAAGCTTGATGATGCAGTCTGGGCAAAGAGCTGTAGTCACAGCAACAATGTCATCAGTGATTAGAAAGGACTTACGGAAAACTTAACTGGGTAATGACCATTTCAAGGCTAATGTAGTGAAAGCCAAATAGCTCTAGAAGCATTTGATTGTCCTGCATCAACCCAAGGGAGTAGGCCTGTTAATTTAAGAATCCAGTTTTCACCGTGGATGATGCTTATATTTTTAATTGGGAAGAAGATAAAACTGAATTGTTAGGTTTGTGCTGAAGTCTATGGGACTCTCCCAGGATCTTGTGGTGGTGGGGAACAATTAACCGTCACCCCATACATTGTGGGTCTGCCTTTTCCCTTCTCCAATGAATGCTATATGTTTGCAATTTAATAATTTACCAATTGTTAAGAAAAGGAATGGGTAGCAGCATAATATGGCATGTTTGCAAGAGATCTTACAAGCACATCTTTGATCCTGATCTGAAGATTAAGAAATAGGATATTTAAACCATTGCATTGCTATTGCTAATGAAAAGCTTTGGAAGGGACCTGAGAATTAGAATCCCAGCTGCTGTCAAGGTAGAGGAAATAAGGCCTTCAAAGGATGCAAGGATTAGAGTGTCAGGAAAAGCAAACAGTAGCATCAGCACAAGTAGAAAATAGGCAGGGCTGTGCAGCCAACAGAAAAGTAGGCTAAGGCATGCCGTAATTATGTGTAGTGGAAACTTGCTGGTAATAGAGCAATTGCGTGGGGTAGAGAGGCATTAAAATGATTTGTGAGACAAAACAAAGCAGATGTTAAGAGGCAGAATGATATAGGAAGACTGAGAGAAATCTGTGCTCATGATAATGAGGGAGAAGACTTTACTGAAACATACTAAAAATGGAATTTTCTGATATATATAGAGAGATTATCTCTTTCCATGATCTACTGGACAATAAGGGCTTCACTGCACCAGCTGAACGAGCACAATCCCCTTCCCCCTCCCCTTGTGTCTTTTCGGGTCAAACTGTGTTACTTTGGGATGACATCACTGGTCATTGGATGAATTACCTTCCTGAACATTCTGGATGGAGATTAAATGGGGCAAAACTGCTGGAATACAACAAAGTGGACATTGATTGCAATGCTAATGGATTCAAACCATGATGGTTTGTTGTAGGAGGCCCATAAAAACTTCCCTTCCACATATTGCCAAAATGTCTCTGATTATTGGCTAAGATAGAAGTGTGTGCATATTGGAGGTGGGGGATCTGGGGAAAGGGGAAGAAAACAAAATCCTGTACTCTTGTTGCAAATGAAATTTTTTGAATTATTGCTTAAAAAGGTAAACAAAATAGCTAAGATGCAAGAGTTCATTTTCTTGGAAATTCAGGTCAAGAGTGCAGTGCCATTTTACTTGTAGAGCATGGTATATTTACCTTTTAACTACTTGAAAGTTAGTTATCTGTTGAAGACTTTAATTTAGTGTTTAGTTGGGAAAGGGATCATTAATAAAGGGCTCACTGCAGTCTGAATGTCAGAGTTCAGCTGTCTGGTGATGAAACTAAAAGAAAAGTAAACATTTTTTCCCCTTTCTGCCTCCTTCCTCCTGTTGTTAATTTAAAATTGACAGCTCCAAGAATTCCACATTTCCTAACTTGAGCTAAACAAAAGTTCTAGAATAACTCATGAAGTTGATTAATTCACCGAAGGTTTCTCCTAACCAGTATATGAAGTGGACATTCCAATGTCTGTTTTTTTTTTTAAAGTAGATCAGAAACAGGAATTAAATAATCAATGGGGTCATTGATGATCAAGGTGTTAAAGGAGCACTCACAGAAGACAAGGCCATTGCAGAGAAGCTAAATGAATTCTTTGCATCAGTCCTCACTGCTGAGGAACTGTGCCAGATTAAGGTGTCAAAGGAGGAGGTTTTGGAACAAACTGATAAATTAAACAGTAGTAAGTCCTGAGGACCAGGTATTCACCCAAGAGTTCTGAAGGAACTCAAATACGAAATTGCAGAACTACTAACTATTGCTTAAATTACCTTCTGTATCAGATGACTGAGGGATAGCTAATGTAACGCCAATTTTTAAAAAAGGCTCCAGAGGTGATCCTGGCAATTACAGGCCAGTAAACCTAACTTCAGTACCAGGCAAACTGGTTGAAACTATAGTAAAGAACAGAATTATCAGATACATAGATGAATACAATATTTTGGGAAAGAGTCAACAAGCCTTTTGTAAAAGGAAATCATGCCTCACCAATCTGTTAGAGTTCTTTGAGGGGGTCAACAAAAGGTGAACAAGGGTGGATAAAGTGTACTTGGACTTTGAAAAAGCCTTTAACAAGGTTCCTAACCAAAGGCTCTTAAGCAAAGTAGGCAGTCCTGGGATAAGAGGGAAGGTGCTCTCATGGATCAGTAACTGGTTAAAAGACAGGAAACAAAGAGTTTCCTTTGTCAGTGGCCAGTTTTCACAGTGGAGAGAGTTAATAGCAGGGTCCCCCAAGGTCTGTACTGGGACCAGTGCTGTTCAACATATTCATAAATGACCTGGGAAAAGGGGTAAACAGTGATGTGTTAAAGTTTGCAGATGATACAAAATTACTCGATACAGTTAAGTCCAAAGCTGACTGTAAAGTGTCACAAAGGGATCTCACTAAACTGGGTGACAGGGTGACAAAATGGCAGATGAAATTCAATGTTGATATATGGAAAGTAATGCACATTGGAAAACATAATCTCAACTATACATACAAAGTGATAGGATCTAAATTATCTATTACACTCAAGAAAGAGATTTTGGAGTCATTGTGGATAGTTCTTGGAAAACATCTGCCCAATGTGCAGCAGCAATCAAAAAAGCTAACAATGTTAGGAACCGTTAGGAATGGGATAGATAATAGAAAATATCATAATGCCACTATATAAATCCGTTACGCCCACATCTTGAATACTGTGTGCAGTTCTGTTTGCCCCATTTAAAAAAAGATATGTAGGAACTGGAAAAAGTAGAGAGAAAGGCAACAAAAATGATTAGGGGTATGGAGCAGCTTCCATATGAGGAGAGATTATAAAAACTGGGACTGTTCAGCACAGAAAAGAGACAACTGAAGGGGTATATGATAGAGGTCTATAAAAATCATGAATGGTGTGGAGAAAGTGAATAAGCAAGTGTTATTGATCTTGTCACATAACACAAGAACCCCAGGGGTCAGCTAATGGAATTAATAGCCAGTAGGTTTAAAGCCAACCAAAGGAAGTACTTCTTCTCACAACACACAGTCAACCAGTGGAACTCTGCCATGCAATGTTGTGAAGGCCAAAACTATACCAGGGTTCAAAAAAGAACTAGATAAGTTCATGGAGGCTAGGTCCATCAATGGCTACTAGCCAAGATGTTCGGGGATGCGACTGCATGCTCTGGGTGTCCCTAGGCCTCTGACTGACAGGTCCTGGGACTGGACAACAGGGGATGGATCACTTGGTGATTGCCTGTTCTGTTAATTCCCTTTGAAGCATCTGGGCATTGGCCACTGTTGGAAGACACGATACTGGGCTGGCTGGACCATTGGTCTGACCCTGTATGGCCGTTCTTATAAACTTCTGAGATCGTACGGAGGAATGATGGATAAGGCGCAGAGCTATAAGTCAAACATGAGTTTTTGTTCCCAGCTCTGCCAGATGCTTCCTGTGTGAAGCTGGACAAATCGTTTGTCACCAAAATATCAAAAGTAGCCAGACTTTTTTTTTTTTTTTGGTTGAGTGCCTAACTTGAGACCTTTTGGGCCTGGTTTCTTCAGAGGTGCTGAACACTCCTAGCTCTCATCAGCTTCAGCTGGAGTTGTGGTTGCTCAATGCTTCTGAAAATTGGGTTGAAGTGATCTCTGGTGGAACTGAGGAATCCAGTATTAGTGGTTGTTTCAGGAAATTTTGTCCCTAATCACTCTAAAAAACAGGGATAAATAACACTTATCCATGTCAGAGGGGATATTGAGAGGCTAAACTCACTGGGCCAGATTCTGCCACTTTTACTCATGTTGAAATAGAAATAGTTAGCATCCCCTTCAGAGTAAGGAACTATTCATTGTGTGCAAGAGGAGCAGGAATCTGGACCATTGCTTGTTAAGCTCTCTGAGACCCTGGGATGGAAGGTGCTATAGAAGCCCACAAGTTTCATTATTTATCATTTAGCACCACTGGGCTACCACTCAAGTACTCATCCAGTGAACCTTTAGTTGTGCTGACTGATCATCTGTTTTCAGATGTGTATTACTAGCTAGGGTTTGTATGGAAGAGGAGACTAAAAATATACACACTGTGTCTATGTAACTCTTTATTTGGTGTGGCTTGGTAGGGCTGAGCAGCTCAGGAAGGGAGCAGCAACAAAGGGGTATGTGTAAGTAGTCTGCTGTTCTACTAGAATCAGTATTTTCCTCTGTGTTTATTTTGTTTTGCGAAAAGCAGGGGGAAAAAATGACAGAGAATTGAAAAAAAGCAGAAATATTGATACTGTCTCGTTCTGGTGAACAGAAAGTTCTCGTCTTTGCATTTCAGTTTTTCTCTTGCTTGTCTTTGTTTTGGTAATTTGCTCTGGCTACAGGATATAGAGGTATCACTATTGGCAGGTTCTGAAACCCACATGTGTAGTAGGACCAGTTCAGGTATTTTGGACACTCCTCCATTCAGTTTAAGGAAATTAGCGAGTGTTAAATATTACAAGAGTATCCAGAGAGTTCTCAGTCTAATTAATTAGCTCCTGACTGCTAAATGGTTGCTATCCTCTTAGTACAGTTCCAAAGGCCAGAGCTTACAACGAAGCAAGGAAGTGCTTCAGTTCCTGGTCAGAAGTGCATCTGAAAGTTAAATTCATGTAATATCAAGTCTACTTGTATCAATTCCTTTTGGTCTATTGACCTTTTATCTTCTGTTGGGGGGAGGGAATGGGGGAGAAAGGATATCAGCTTTTAGCTTTGTCAGGTCATAGAGAGGTCAAGTTCACTTGTCTACGATGAAGCATATTGTGTGAAATAGCATTGTGTATGATAGTAGTTATGTAGAGAGACTATGACTTTATCAGGCCCCCTGGAGGTAAATATCACTTACAGCCATTAAGTGAATCAACATATACGATGCCTCTTCTGGCCTCTTGGCCCAGTGGTTGTAGGATAGGAAAAATAAGAAGCATGCCTCTTTGGAGGTTATAGCTGACTAGCTAAGCAATTAGTTCACTGGACACTTTCCATTAGATAAAGAAAAAGTTCCTTCTCGGGAGTATGTGGACTCTGCCATCAGAGGCTATATTATCAGGTAAGATCTGTTAGACGTTCCATTCAAGGACAGAATATTATTACTTGCTGAAACTGTTGGGAGGAATGAGTCAATATATTGGGGTCTCCCAACTGCATGAATAAATAAGTACACCTGAAAATATTTATTTAAATTAATGTATCAGATTACAGAGCAATAACACAAGTGTTAGCATACCATACACCTTCCTTTCCACTCCCCCTTCCCCAATGTACTCCATAGCTCTCAATAAGGAGGAATATAAGGCTGTCAATGTGCTATGCTATCAGGAGGTCACAAGGAATCATGTTAAAACTGTTAATATTTTAATTATGGTTTCACAACCAGAACATGCAATCCAACCTAAAGCCCTGAATCAGAAGTTGCAGTGGCAGGGTGGTACATTGATTGACTTGAAATGAGCAAACCAAATCTTATATGCAAATGAACATGAAACTTTTTCTGCTTTTTACTTGCACCATTTAAACACTTGGCTGTCCTCCCCTGTTTTCCAGTGCTAAATGGCTCTCCATAGGTTTATTCATGTAGCTTCAGTGATGTACAGTAATGTAGGGTCTGCTTACCCGTGTTCCGATCTTCTCTGTGGAGATGTTTATTTTAAGAGTTCATGTCTACTTAGTTTTGCTAATACTGTACTGTAATATCAGATGGGCTGTTGAGACCTCAAGGGGTGAGTAAGCTATTTTTAGTGTGTTTGAAGGGTAGATGATGTTTCAGATTATGGAATGACTTTCTGGAGGGTTCATTACCATATACTGAAGTTTAGTATGCCATGGCAATGGAGTTTCAGTCATATGATTATGATGAGGTAGTATCTTAACTGGGACATAAAAAATGGAGAACATTTACTTTCTTCTATCTGGGAAATTTTAAAGGTAGATGGAGCTAAATTGCTACACTGGATATTCTTACACTTGCCATCTAAATATAGTGAGAACTTCTAGTCTTTACAGGTGAAATAAGCAGCCTGTTGACAGCAATGCTTGCTGTTCTGTAGCCCACAAGTTTACCCCCAAAATCAGAGGAAGCTTCATATCCAGATGGCTTTTTAATTGGTCAGATCCCTTTGCTACCTTTCCATGTTCTGGTTACTACAGTATGATGGAAAACAGCAGAAGATGAGGACTTATCCTGCAAAAGCTTATTTGTGTGTAGCCCTTATTCATGTGAGCTGTCCCAGTGATTTGATTGAATTTCAGTACGATTACTCACGTGAGTCAGTGTGTGGAAGACCAGACTCTTGGGGTTGTCAGTGATGCGCTTGGAAATGACCATCTTAAATGCGAAATGCACTTAATTTTCCACAGCTACCACCTAAATACATACGTTGTTCATTGGTGCTTGCGGGTGGGGATACTGATGGAGTTCATTTACACTCTCTAACAAGTGCTAATGCAATAGATAAGTCTTTCACTTCTATTCATACTCCCCTCGTGTTTTGCATTCCCACACTTTGCAGTTTGGTTTGGGGGTAGGGGAGTGCAATTTGGCATTTGTCTGATAAATACTTAAGTTGGATTTCATTTAGTGCCTGCATATCCCTGAGGTGTGATTTCATATAAGGATGAAGCTTAAAAGAACTTTTCCTTTGTTCTGTTGAGTGTGCGCTCAGTAGATGGTGTTCATATACTTCATATCACCTGTATTTATAATGGTGTTTCTGGAAGCTGGGGATTTTGACAAGTTACTTTATAAAGAGCTGGTTTTGAATTAAAAGTGATTATGATAGATACTAATGTAGTTGTCAATGAAAATTGATCAGGGAAAATGCTACCAAGGCCTTTGTAATTAGAGGTGTGTGTATGTACATAATATAAATTGCTATCCATGTGGTTGTACTGCTATGGTACTTAATCTGGCAGATCATTTAAATATTTACTCCAAAAGATCTTGTTCCCTGTTGGTGTGAAGCAGTATTTCCAGTTATTTTTATCTTAGCAACCCTGTTGGAGATGAACCAGACATTCTTCTGTAAACTGTCCCTGCGTTTTGATAGAATTTAATAAAATAAAGTTTAATGGTTTGATCCCAAGGGGAGAACAGACCATCTGGTTAACAGAAGGTTAGGCTGAGTAATGTATTGCTGAGAGTGGCACAAACCAACCAAGAATATCTGGTAATGTGTCCAGTTGCTGCATGTATTAAGCATTGAAATGGTGCTTTCAGATCTGCAGAGCCAGCAGTCCTGTTACCACTGCTGTGACGCAGGAGATAATTCTGTTGGGCAAGCAGCAGCATGGGGGTGGATCTACAGTACAGGATGTGTAATGTCAACATGAAGCATTGGAGCTGGCAGTAAGAAGGAAAGCAGCCATTTCATGCCAGTGCAGGAAACCTAAATAGATTTTTCCCTCTGCATCTTCTCCTTTTATGTTGCTTTCATTTCAGTATTACATGATTACCTTGTGCTTTGTCATCTGAAAACTTCAGCCCAGCAGGATTTCATTTCTTTCTCTTTTTGAACCTGTCTTTTTAAACAACTGAAGTATACTCCAAAAGCATGTATGATGGTAAAAAAAGGGGGGTTGAACAAATCTGGAGAATGAGAAGGGTTTAGTCATGTGAGTCTTGAGCTTCAGATGAAGTTTCATTGTAGATCCTTTTGTCTTTAGTGCAGAGACAGTTTGTTCAAAAGCAGCAATCATTTGAGAACATTGTACTGCAGCTGTGAAGTGAAGAAGGGTACAGAATATTGCAAGTGATACTGCATAGACTTTGCAATTATGTAATTGCTAAGTAACCATAGAAAACCGTCACAATTGTCTTTGCTTTCCCTCTTAACAGGGAAGTCCTACAGTTTAAGGTTTCTTTTTCCCTTTTTGTAAAAGCCAGAGGCAAATTAACCATGCTACCAGATTTTAAAAGCCAAATACAATCACTGGAGTGAATAAATCTGCAGGAGGAGACTTCATAAATGAACTTGCCAGGCACTCTGTTGACTCAGACTGCAAAAACCTAGTGGCTTGCAGTGTTGTGGATTCTTCTGTCAGCTGAATAGGAAATGTCTTTCTTTCTTTTTTTAAAACGGAGACACCTTCCTGTAGTCACAGCATGGAGTATACCAGATCTTACTCAGTAATAGGCATGGCAGAGCTGTACTTCATAACCAGAGCCCTCTCAATTTCTGTTGCCTGTTCAGTGGGATTTTGAAGGAATACTATTACAGCCTAACTTGAATGAATACTTGTCTTGGATGCTGTTTTGTGGTAGCCCTGCAAGGTATGACTAGCTTCAGACGTTCCTGAGAGCTGATGACAGAAGTAGTCAACCCACAGGTATGTTTTTCCAGTAGAATTTTGGGGATGGGAGGAGATGTACATAAAATGAGATCTGTCTAGGAAGACTGTTTGTTCTGTGCTCTAATAACTTCATCCCTTCACCCTTCTGCTCACTCCACTGGCTCCATTCAGAAGATTTTTGGTTGAAGTACTGCAAGTCTAGGACTTGTGCTTACAGTATATATTTGTGGTTGTTTTTAAAGCTCAACTAAAAATGACACTGAACAATTTATCTGGAACTGGAATGGCATTTCCCAATGCAGAACTTCTTCTTAGTTATGTAAAATAATCCCAGGTTGCAGTAGTTATTTCTGTACTAGCCAGTTCAAGGATATATCTGAGCCAAGAGAACTTACTTTAATAATAGAAGATATGGTTCCTTCATCACTTCTTGTATAATTCTCACTCTACAAAGCTTTGTTTTCCATTGGCTGGTTGTCTTGTGTTTTCAGTATTATTTGACAACTTCCTAGCACACTTTGGATGAACTCACAATCAGGTGTGTTTTCCCCATCATAAATAAGAAATAATGTTTCATGCTGTTCCCAAATTTTTGCTTGGAATATTTTCCTTCAAACTTCTTTGTGTTGTAGAAATGCTCTAAAGAAATCTTATTTGACTTTTTTTAAACAAAAAACGTGATTCACTGTGAGAATGGCTGATTATAAATAACTTCTAAAATAATATCTTACCCATAGCAAAGTTGGCAGTCTTCCATTGAGTTAGCCTGTTTCAGCAAGGAGCTCTGGCTTAAGATATAAAGCAATCTGCAGGGACATATGATCACACATACTGGCTGTTTTCTGTGTTATCATCACTTGCTCTAGCTGATGACTGGGAATTACAACCATTGTCCGGAAGACCAGTGGAATCCACAGTACATGACACCAGAGGAATGGGCCTGACCTATAAGTATTGAGTAGGTAGGATGCTAGAGAGCTTCTTAAGGATTTTGGAGATCATAGTGAGTCTTCATGGCACAGTGTTGTGGAGCAGTCATCTAAGTGAATGTTCTCAATAGATATCCTTTTTTGTTTCTGGCATCAAATACACAAAACAGGTAACACTAGGCAAAGGATGTCTTGATGAATGACTCTGTGATTGCCTGTAGGAATTGTGATCTGTACATAATGACAACATACCTTCCTGGGAGATCTCTCCTCCCTGTGGTTTCTAATGCCTGTGGTGGTAGTGTGGGAGATCAAAGTGAAGATTTGTAATGTAGTGACTTTAGAAAGAAGACATTGTGCAGTTACATAAAAATATTACCCAAAAGAAAATAAGGAACATAGCATAAAAAGAGTCAGTATGCATTATTCTGAAGATATCACAAGACCAACATTAATGTCCTCATATGTTCCACTTTATGCTTTGATTACACTCACATGGCTTGGTAGTGACTTCATCTAAAGCTCTCAAAGTATAATACTTGTTTGTGGTTTATGGCAATCCAGCAGCCATATTATCTCAGCATTTATCTGAGAAGCTTCAGTAACTACCATGTACAAAATTATTTACAGGTTATATACTAGTACATAGAAACTTGGCAAATGATCTTTTTATTTCCATGAGGAGATTGGACTCCTCAACTCATCTCCTACTCTAGCTGGGCTGAGTGCTTATATATAGCTACCTAATATTCATCAAAATTTAAACTCATTCCATGTCACCTTCTGAATTTCTGTTCCGTGGCACTTGTAATAATAACTGTAGGTTTCTGATAAAACAGTCTCTCTTTATTGGCCTCTTTGTGGCATGTAGTGTGGCACACAGTATTCTAGTAGGATATCACACGTAAAACAGAAGAGCAGGACCACAAAACTGGAAGACTGGAATCACTGTCATGCATAGTTTTATAAGAATCTTGAACTCTAGGCATTCTGAAAGTGACTGGCTGGTAGGATTGTTTTGGGTAGAATACAGGTTGAAGATGCCAACAGTGATGTTGGATGGTGGTTTCCTCTCCCTTCCCTCCCTCCTCCCTCCCCCCTATTTTCAGAAAATGCAATATTTGACAGATCACTAACTTTTGTATCATGCCATTGAGATAGATACAGATCACTGAAAAAATCAAACCATGAAGAACTTAGTCAAAAACACTGATCACAAACCCTGAACAAAATTTATATTTTGCAAATGCTGCAATGATTCAGAGGTTGCTTATCTGGGAGATAACTTGTGTGCCTATGAAGGAGAAGTATGGAATAAGAAGAAATGGTAACACACCTTCCCCATGGTATTCTATTCTACACTGAGAGATGCATGTTTTCAAAGATGAAATTGTGGGAATGTAGAGTAATGAGGGATGGATGGTGTTTATCCACAAACTGCAGGAACTGTTAGAGCCTGTTCTCTACTGTTCTCTGAGCCAGGCTAAAATGCTCAGATGTGGGGGAGTCCATCATCTCTGTTTCTGAACTGGATGCTTTTGCACTTAAAAATGAGTTTAACCATTCTAAATCGGGCATGACCAGAAGCTTTCAAACTTGGGTGACCTTGCAGCTTTAAAGAAATCCACTGGAACTGTTAGCTTCAACCTTACTGAAGGACACATTCTGAAGAGCTAGCTCATTAAGCAAGCTTTTGAAGGGTGTGCTCTGCAGAGCAGCTTCCTGTTATTTGGTTAATGGTTGACCTAGTTCTATTGCCATATGCTTCCTGGAATGGATTCTAATATAAAGTATGTGCTAAAGCAAGACTGGGATAATAGCAGGAAAGTCAAAGCCTGTATGAAACAGTAATCATGTTACTGCTAGTATATCTTGAGGATACTGTGGTTACTAAAAATTACAATGTATTCTCCAGGAACTGTTTACTGATTCTGACTGCAAACTGTTGAGTATTAATCAAGCCCATTTATAATGTTTCATATATATATTTTTCAGAATCACCTTTGTACAAAAGGTTTGCATCAGTAATTCCCATGTGCATGTGTATATGTGTGAGGCTAAAGTTAGGGACTGAAGCACTCTGACTGAATTTATAGCTGCAAGGAAAGATTAGATTAGATTTGGTTAAAAGCACGTGATTTTTCCTGTGGTGGGATATTTTTTTTCATTGCAAACCATAGATTAGTAAATCCATTGTTGTTGTTGTTGTTTAAAGTCTGGCTAGAAGCCAGAATGTGAGAGTTAAGACATTTACCTGGAATCAGCTATACTAGAGCACATAATTTAAAGATAAGTAAATATACAAGAAACCATGGTGGATAGCGTTCAGTCTTCAAGCAGAATTTTTAGTCTGCAACCAAGTGAGGTTCTGAAGAACCTACAGATCTTGCTTTCTGGTTGAAGTGAAGACTCTTTCCATAATGAGGATGCAGGTGCGTGGCAGCAGTTGTTTCATGTGTAGCATGCATTACGTTGGGGGAGGGGAAAATAGAAATTACAACCATCCTTTGTTGCCCTTTGAAAGCTCATAGGAGTATCAGTAGATATGGTGAGTTACTGTTCTGGTGTCAGTAGTGTGGAAAATTAAGCTGCTGACCACACCCACTGCTTGACTATTCATATTAGCAGTGGTTGAGGAAAAGAGATCCTTATGCAATTTCCTTTTGTTCTTTACTAGTCCATAGCATTGAATGGCATTGTTATAGGATAGTGGCTGTGCAATTGGAGAATAGGCTGATCTCTAATGGGAAGCCATCGGGGGTGGGGGGCTGTTTTGTTTTAATGGTATTGGTCACCTTCTGTTGTGCAGACTGGCACCAACATGGCTGTTAGTGCAACTGGATCAAAACAAAGGAAGATGCCACTGCTGCAAGACTTGAGAGGTCTGAAACATCTCCTTCCTGAGGAAATGCAGGGGGAAACAATCTGACTTCTCTTTACCATTGTCTTTAAGGTGCAGAATGGTTAACAAGGAAAGGAGGTTGAGTTCACCTTCTAAAAGGAATTTCCCATCCTCCTCTCCCCTCTCTCATGTTAAATGAGGAAATAGAGAGTAAGGAAATGGAGTGGAGAGCAAGCAAGCAATAGTTATGAAGTTGTGGAACCTCTCTCTGTTGACACACTTAACTGTATTGTAATGGGGAATTGTGGCAATGGACCAGTAGTATTGAATATGTCCTTGTGTCTCTGTGTATTAATGCTTGTCTAGGACAACATCTAACTGGCATTTTGAGAAGTTGGTGGAAAGAACTAAGCCTGTCTTGAAAGGTTGGGCAGAAGGTGTTATGAGTGAGGAAATTCACTGATCATGACGTCTTACTGAGAAGTGGTTAAGGACTTGCCTACATGGGGAAAATTGACTGACATAGGTATTCCACTATAATTTATTGATTCTGGAATAACTCCCTCATGTGGACATGCTATTTCAGACTAAAAGTGACTCTTATTCCAGAATAATTACTCCACTCACAGAATAAAGTAATTTTTATTTAGGCATGGCAGAATTCAGTTTCTATATTTTGTATAATTTCAATGGATAATATCAATGTTTGTTTATTTTTAAGCATTTTTTTTACTGATTTTTAAATTTTCACAGTTGCAGGAAATTATGGGTGGGGGGAATCAGAAAATAATTTAATGACAGTAGCCATTAAGATTCAAAAACCTACAGCTTTATAACCATTCAAATCAATGTCACATGTCAAAATACAAAAAGTAAATATCCTTAAATCAAACTCTTAAGTTCTCAAGCAGCATTTTTCTTATTTTGCCTATCTGTACATTTCTGTCATCATCAATGGAAATATTTTTTTGTCAGTTTGTATGTGTAAGGTGAAATTGACTTTTACTGGCATTTACAGATAAAAATCTAACTCTTCCAAGCCTACTTTTATTCCAGAATAGTGTGTCTACATGGGCAGCTATTTGGAAGTAGCTATAGCAGAATAGCTATATAAGTAAATTCTCTCCCCTATAGACAAGTCCTTAGGTTGCTGATTAGAAGAGTGGCTATGAACGTCTACTTTGGTTGTCCCAGCAGAGCTGGCCTTGGTTTAAAGCCTGGCTGAGTTTTAGGAGTATGATGTCGTTTATGCTCAAATCCATGCTTTAGAAATAATAATAATGAAAAAAAAATTAAAAGATGAATGTTAAAGTGGGAGTGTGTATAGAATTCAGGGCTGCTGCACATTCCAAAGCCACAATGATTGACTCCCAGCCTCAAGGGGGTTTCTGCTGAAAAATTAGGAGGACTACGTAGTAAGCTCTGGCAGCCCTAGAGTTGTTTAGACTTTTGTGTGTTGCCTCATCTGGAAGGATTGTTGCCTTTATCATTATAAAAGTTTTTGAGCGTGGCTTCTCAGACTTGAGATGCTTAAGATTATTCTTCCATGGGGAGAACCATTTTTCGTTGGATCCAACTCCACAGACCATTGCGGCTCAAGGAGGCAGAATCAGACTCATCAGTCATGTACTTGGGACTAAGCTCTGTCCCTCCTGAAGAGCTTGCCAGCTTTGCACCAGGGAGCAAGAATCCTTCAAACAAAAATTAAAGACACTCTTTACCCAAATTTCTAAACTGGACTTTTAAACCAGGCTTCTCTGACCTTGGGGACCTGCAGGAGCATTTCCCCAGGGGATCTTATCCTTTTTCTCTTTCTCAAGGCCCCTCTGCTTCAGAGGCACTGCTGCAGGGTCTGTCCTCCATCCTACACCATGGCATCAGGTCACCATGGTAAAGGCACCAAAGAAAAGTTCCAAGGCCTTAGATCTAAGAATGTAAGTATGTTGCCTGCCTGTTTCACCTGCTTGAAAACCTGCACTAAGGTCTCAGCCCATCGGCACAAGCAGATACTGGGAGGGTTCAGCTTCAGCTACCTTCCTCCAGTTCTGGAACTTGATTCCCAGCAGAATGTTCTGCAGACTCTGTGGCCTCCCTATCTGCCCCTGTTGGAAGTGTAGCCAAAAGATGCCAGGCAAACCTTCAGGAGCCAGCAAAGATGCCTACTGCCCCCAGACCATGACTCTGGCAACAGAAGAAAATAAACACATCCACTTGGCTAAAGTTCAAATACTGGTGTGGGGGCAAGAATAATTCTTCCAGATCAGCCCAAATCTCACAAACTCGGGAATTTTCTCCAAAACAGCCAGGACTTAAGCCTGGAGGCAAAAGCACTGAAAAGACAAATATCGGTCTTGTGCTAAGTGCAGACACAGTCAATTGTATCTTCAAGAGACCTTAGTGACCTTCCTATTGACACCTCAGCAAGTATAGAAGCCACCCCAACGTTTTTAACCCACTCACAAAAGCATCTTTTTGAGCCAGCACAACGAGTTGTATGTCCTAACAATTGAAGTAGCATTTTTTTAAATAGAAGCTCTCCAGACAGAAGAATATCAGAACTAGTGGTTCTTTTCTATGGAGTCATAATGCAGTACTTTCACACAGAAAAAGGCATACCAAGAAAAGACATAGCTTTTATACCAAAATAAATGCCATATTCCATAAATACCTGGAAGTTGTTGCATTCCTTGCATTTTGTCCAGATTGTATTCATGAAAAAGATAAACAACGGCATAGCCTAGACAGCTGGAGAGCCATAAAATATCTATGTTGCACAAAACCATTTACAGGAACAATGGCGTTTTGAGCTCTGATTCATCCTCTCAGTCAAAGGAAAGAAGGCATCCACAGTGTCGATTGCCAAACGGTGCATAAGAGGCCTATAGATCAGAGAGGGCTTTGCCTTGTATCCTTGAAAGATTATGGCAAAGTTATGGTCAATTAAGACAATATGCAGCATAAGGCCAACCTGAGGTGAGAGAGAGGAAATCAGAAGAGCCTAATGTCTGTCACATGCACCATCTTTATATTATTCACTTTTCATTGGGGACTAAGTTGTTGGGTGAATTCCTCAGATGACATACTCAAAGGTTTATCCAAGTGGAACCGCCTGCTTTCTTATTCTTGATGTTTCATTAGAGGAAGGAAAGCGGAGGGAAAGAATTCCTTGTGCCGAAAGTTCAGATGAGTCCTTGAGCAAACCAGCCATTTTGTTCTTCTGGAGCCAGGAAGCATCTTTCTGGGTTTGCAGGGCAGAAATAAGCACTGGCTTCCTTCCAATGGATCAACCAGATAATGTGAGTGTGATGGCCTAATGGCCTTTAATCCTAAGGAGAATATCAAATATCTCCTTTTTCCTTTTTGACCAGTGCCACCTCAAACAAAAGCATTCTAAAAGGGTTACCTTTACAAAATGTTTAAAGAGATTTCTCCTCTTTTCTTCTCTCCTCCCTGCCAATACTTCAGATTTTTAAAAAAAGAGAAATGTATCTAGACATAGGAACTATCATCCCAGTACCATCCTCAGAGTGATGACCCAGGTGTCTTCTTTAGGTTGTCTCTAGTCCCTGTAACAGTTCTATCTTCATTCAGTCTATATCTGAAATAGAAATAAGATTTGTAAATATTCCATCACTCATTCAAGAAATGACTCTGCCTTACCTCTTTACATCCTCCATAGAGCTCCATAGAGCTTCCTTTCCCCCCGTTATTCTTGTGTATGAATGTAGGCCAGGAGTATCAATTATTTTTTATCAAGGTATAATCAAGGTCCAGACTCTAGAGAAAATAATAATAAACCAATTATGATAATAACTAAATAAAAAGATTTTGGAGTCTGTTCAAAAGCATCTGGCAGTCTGGATTTGGCCCCCGGTCCACCTCTTGACTACCTCTGATGTAGGCCATACTTACGAGTAGGGGGGACTGTATTCTGGGAAGCAGTGGCACTGAAAAGAATGCAGAGGTAGATAACCAACTAAACATGAACGCTAAGTGTGAAGCTGTGGCTAAAAGGGCTACCATAATCTTTGGATGTATGAATAGGGAAATATTCAGTGGGAGATGATACTACCTCCAGTGGTGAAATCACTACTGAAAAAGTATATTCAGTTCGGGGGTCAACACTGTGTAATCTAAACAAAGGCATAACAAGATCCTATGGCTGGAAGCTGAAGCTAGAAGACTTAGAATTAGAATTAAGGCACACATTTTTAACAGTGAGGATAACTAATCATTGGAATAGCTCACTAAGGCACTGGCTCAGGAAAGCATTTTAGCACATGCTTAAGTGCTTTCCAGAATCAAGGTCTAAAGGGTGTGTGTGGTACATTCTTCATGACTTTGAGACTTAATATCTTGATTTTTTTTAAGGTACCCATGTCTTTTTCTAAAATAAGTTCTACATCAGACACGAGTCCTTCATCTCAATGTAGGAATAGCTGGTTGAAATTCTACGGCCTGTGTTCTGCAGGGCACAGGCACTGGCTTCCAACTTTCCCCAGCGGTGCTCAACCCCTGCTCCACCCCAGGCCCTGCCCCCACTCCAACCCTTTCCCCAAGACCCCACCCCTGCCCCATCTCTTCCCAGACTCTTCCCATCCAGTTCTGCCCCCTCCCCTAAGTGTGCCCCTCCTCCTCCCTCCCAGCGCCTCCTGCACGCCATGGAACAGCTGATCCATGGTGGGCGGGAGGCACTAGGGGGGGAGGGGAGCTTGGCTGCCGGTGGGTGCTAAGCACCCACTAATTTTTTTGGAGCACCCTCTGAGTTGGTTCCTATGCTGCAAGGGGTCAAACTAGATGATACAGTGGCTCATTCATTCATTCAGCAGATTCCCAGGAATCTCTCTGCATTCCTCATCAAGTGACAGCTGGATAGCAGTGGGCACAGGTCCACTGCTTAGTAGGAACAAAGGAGACAGATCTGGATTACACAGCCACCAGAATCCTCTCTCACTGGAGAGGCGGTGCTTGCCGACCAGAGCAGCATACACAGGAGGCAAGCAAAACATCAAGGCTGACTAAGCACTGGAACAGGTTATCTAGGGAGGTTGTGGAATCCCTGTTGTTGGAGGTTTTTAAGAACCTGTTAGACAAACACCTGTCAGGATGGTCTAAGTATACTTAATCCTGTCTCAGAATGGGGGGTGGGGATAGACCTCTTGAGATCCCTTCCAACCCTACATTTCTATGATTCTAGATCAGAGGTGGGCAAACTATGGCTCCCGGCCGGGGAGCCCAGCCCCCGGCCCCTCCCCTGCTGTCCCCCCTCCCCCGTAGCCTCAGCTCGCCGTGCCGCCAGCGCTCTGGGTGCCGGGGCTGCGAGCTCCTGCCGGGCAGCACGGCGGTGTGGCTGGCTCCGGCTGAGCACCGCGGCTTCCAAACATGCTGCTCTGAGCGGCATGGTAAGGGGGCAGGGAGCAGGGGAGTTGGATAAGGGGCAGGGGGTTCTGGGGGGCAGTCAGGGGACCGGGAGCAGGGGGTGGTTGGATGGAGTGGAGGTTTGGGGGTGGTGGTCAGGGGACGGGGAACAGGGGGGTTGGATAGGGGTGGGAGTCCCAGGGGGCGGGGGCATGGATGGGGTGGGGGCAGTCAGGGGACAGGGAGCAAGGGGGGTTGGATAGGGGGTGGGGTCCTGGGGGACAGAGGGTCCCGGGAGGAGGTGGTCAGGGACAAGGAGCGGGGGGGGTGGGAGTGGATGGGTGGGGGGCTCTGAGGGGGGCAGTCAGGGGGCGGGAAGTGGGAGGGGGCAGATAGGGGGCGGGGGCCAGGCTGGTTGGGGAGGCACAGCCTTCCCTACCCGGCCCTCCATACAGTTTTGGAACCCCGATGTGGCCCTCAGGCCAAAAAGTTTGCCCACACCTGTTCTAGATGCCTTCTCCTCCACAGGGATGGATATTCATGTGTGCTTTGCCCCTGTTTCTCCTAATCACCATGAAAATGTGACAGGAGAATCCTAGCCATCACCCAAACCAGAAACTTAGTTTCTTCAAGAATCTTCTTCACCAGGAACCCGCTCAGTTACCTGGACTTTTGCAGATTTGATTTTTCAGCGTGAAACCGGAGAGTCTGATGCTTCAGTTATCTCTGTGGTGGCTGCGGCATAAAAACTAGCCTAGAATAGAGTTCAGCAACATGGTTGCTCCTGGAAATTGGCTATTAAAGTCTCGGAAACCTTTTGTAATGAGAGCATTTCAAGCAGACTTGAGGGACTTGTTCAGTTTGTTTATAGATCTCAGCCTAAATATGTTCCAAATGTCTGTCCGTCATCCCTTGTTGTCTCATGGATGATCTCCATAGTGGATTTAAGCTTCAATTGCCTAAAGTTTCAGTCTCTGTCCTTCATCATTATGAATCAAAGACTACTAGTATCAGCTTTGTCTTCACATCTTCAGTTTCTTTGTAACTGTTGCTCAATCAAATCTCCCAATGGAAGAATGATGCATCAACCTGATTCCATAAGACATCTTTTAATCATCTAGTGAGGCCTTGCTGTATGTGTCTATCTCCTTTCTTACAGTCGTTACTTGTGCAGCAAGAGTAAATGAGTGGGGGTTCTCCAGCTGATAGAGCTTCTATTGTAATTTCAGCTTTGGAATTCATCTTTGGGAACCAAAGTGCAGTGCTGCAGCAGTCTAGCTGGCTGAGTCAGAATTCAAAGGGGGAAAGAAGGGGAGGAAAAAAGCCTAAGCTGTCTTTTTGTTTTTGTTTTGGAATGAGCAAATCTAAGCCACGAGTAATATCCTGACCAGTGAATGTCTTTCATTAAGAAAAGTTAAAATCAAAGGTAGGCGGACAAACTTTCTGTCTTCCATTTGGCTGTGCTTTTAGCACTTCTATGAAAATCCGACTTTCAGATCTGGTTGTGACTGAGAAGAGGAAACCTTTGTCTCTTACCTGAATGTTTACTTTCCTATCTTCTGCTATTTAGGTCTGCAGATTTAGCTCAACTGAGTTTGTGTGCTAAACAGAAACCTAACTTAAAAAAAAATAATTCG
The DNA here is from genome assembly GCA_003942145.1 of Platysternon megacephalum. Lineage (NCBI taxonomy): Eukaryota > Metazoa > Chordata > Testudines > Platysternidae > Platysternon > Platysternon megacephalum. Next base: position 998,453 of record QXTE01000214.1, on the reverse strand, counting down.
GTGATCTTGCACTGCAGGTGTCTAGATGTGTAAGATACGAGATAAAGTTAGTTAAATTGTCAGCTCTGGGACAAGGCTCATCAGGAGGGGTGTGGCACCAAGGTTTGGATTACAAAGACCTGAAGACCCATTGCAGGCTCTGTGGAGATGGATACTAGACAAATACAGTCAGGTACGACACTTTTATTTTATTTTATTTTCTATTTGTGCCTCTCCTTTCACACACCTCTCCCCTCCCCCACCCACCACCACTGTGCCATAAAGGATCTGGCCACTTAAGGTCAGTTCCTTAGCTGGTATAAATTGGCAGAGCTCCATTGAAGTTTCTAAGCTGCACACTGCAGAAATCTCTAAAGTATAACATGCAACATTCCAAGACTTGCACAAAATTCTGCAGTTAATAAAATAGAGAAATGGGGTGAGGGTGATACATGAATTAGTCAAAACTATCTTGCTGTGATCTCTTTGTTTTACGGGTGAGGCACAGGGGAGGAAAAGCCTCAAAGCATAGGAGAGGACTTTGCTCCTGTTCTGCTTGGTGGCTTGCATGTGGCTTTGATTTTTTTTTTTTTGAAAACTGATAGCAGAAGAGTATCCAACCTTCAGGAATGAAGCTCTTCAATGTGGACTATGTGACTGGATCCAAAGTTTAAAAATAAAATACCAGGCTGCCTTTCTGAGGATCCAGACATACATGCACACACACACACAATCTTGATTGACCAAAGCTATGTCCGTTACTAAGTACAGAGGAAAGGACAATGAGAACCAAAAGGGAGTCTTGTTTCTTAAAAAGAAAGAGGAAGTAATTTAATACTTCTGTACCTTCAGATGCCAATGCTCCTCCTCTTCCAGTGAACTGAGAGACAGCAACGACAGTTGCTTGCTAGACTGAGTTCATTGGTGTTGTCTGTCTGGCTTTCCTTCCCCCCTCCATACACACTCCTCCCCTCCCCCCCCAACACATTACCTCTCCCCCCGCCCCCCCCCCCCCCCATTTCCTTTGTGTTACTGGGTGATAGGTCTGAGTGGAGCAGCTACTTTTCAAAACATGCTCCTTTGCAAAAGTAAAGTCAAAACACTTAAAAGGAAAAAGCAGAAGAGGCTTCGACTTTGGCTTTGACCTGGTCCTGATCATAGTGGGGCCAGCGCACTAACCATGTTCAGAGGAAGAAGTAGAAGAAATCAAGGAGCCATCTTACTACTCTATGGCTGCCTCACATACCTGTGGAGTTAGGAGGCCTTGCTGGTAGGAGGTGGCCAACGTTTACCCTTTCCACAGATCTAGGAGATGATAGCACCTTCAGAGAAGAGGACAGATCTCTCCTTAGGGCAACTCTAAATCAGGGAAACCTAAAACTTGTTAAACTAATAACAGATGGGGAGGGTAAGAAGAGGGAAGATTTAGAACAGAATCAAGATGTTAAACAAAATTAATCAAGGAACCAAAGGACACTGTAAAGGTCCGGGGGAGGGGCTCGTCCCTCACAGGGGCGAGCGGGAGCCAGGCCACCTCACTACATGGCCCCCCCCTCAAGGCTGGCTCCCGGGCACCGGGGTCAGACCCTTCCATACCCCCCAGGCGGGACAGGAAGTCAGCGTTCGCATGGTCCCTCCCGGCCCGATAGCGAACGGTGAAGGCATAAGGCTGCAGCGCCAAGTACCACCGCTGCAGCCGCATGTTGTGGTCCTTCATGCGGGCCAACCATTGGAGGGCAGAGTGGTCGGTGACCAAGGTGAACGGGTTCCCCAGGAGGTAGTACGTCAGGGCGTCACAAGCCCACTTTGTGGCGAGGGCCTCCTTTTCCACTACCGCATAGTTGTACTCTCGGGGAAACAGCTTCCGGCTGATGTAGAGGACCGGATGCTCCTCCCCGTCCACCTCCTGGGACAGGACCGCCCCGAGTCCCACCTCCGAGGCGTCCGTTTGCAGGACAAAGGTCAGAGTAAAATCGGGGCTATATAGGACTGGCTCCCGACAGAGGCTGGCTGAGTGTCTGGAAGGCCTCGTCGCACTCACGGGTCCAGTTCACTTGCCGCGGGCTGTCCTTCGTCAAGAGCCCCGTTAAGGGGGCTGCAATGGCCGCAAATTGGGGAATGAACCGTCGATAGTATCCCGCCAACCCGAGAAACTGGCGTACCTGGCGTTTCGTGGCTGGCGGGGGGCAGGTTGCAATGGCCTGGACCTTGTCTACCAGCGGTTTCACCTGTCCGTGTCCAATAGTGTATCCCAGATACGTGGTTTCCTGTTGGCCAATGCGGCACTTCTTCGGGTTGGCCGTCAACCCGGCCACCCGCAGGGACCTCAGGATGGCTGCGACCCGCTCTAGATGGTTCTCCCACTGAGGACTGTAAATGACTACGTCATCCAGATAGGCCGCAGCGTAGTCTTGATGGGGTTGGAGGAGTCGGTCCATCAGGCGTTGAAACGTGGCCGGGGCCCCACGGAGACCGAAGGGCATTCGCGTAAATTGATAGAGGCCCGTAGGGGTGGCGAACGCGGTCTTCTCCTTGGAGTCAGTATCCAGGGGGATCTGCCAATACCCCTTGCTAAGGTCAAGGGTGGTGATATAGCGGGCCTCTCCCAACCGGGCCAACAGCTCATCTATCCGGGGCATGGGGTACGCATCGAACTTGGAGATGGCGTTCACACGCCTGAAGTCGATGCAAAACCGTTGGGAGCCGTCGGGCTTCGGTACCAGCACGACTGGGCTACGCCACTCACTGCGTGATGGTTCAATCACTCCCAGGTCCAGCATCGCCCGTACCTCCTCATTAATGACCTGCCTCCAGTGATATGGCAAGGGCCTGGTCGCGCCCCGAATCACCACCCCCGGCTCCGTTTGAATCCTATGGTATAACAGGGTGGTTGGGCCATGAAGGTGCGGGAGAAGGCTTGCAGGAGGCATCGGGTCTGCTTGAGTTGGTCCTCCGTCAGGGTCTCCCCGAGGTGGGGTCCCTCACGGTCCTCAGTATGGTGTACCTGGGGTCCTAGCTCAGGTTCCGGCGGGTAGCGTTAATCAGGAGCTCTTCTCGTTCCCGCCAGGGCTTGAGGAGGTTGATGTGGTACCGCTGACTCATCTTCCTCCGGTCGGGCTGGTCGATCTCGTATGTATCCTGGCCCACCTTCCGGACCACCTCATACGGCCCTTGCCATCGAGCCAGAATTTTCGACTCGCTGGAGGGGAGGAGGAGTAATACCCGGTCTCCGGGTTGAAAGTCCCGGGCTTGTGCGTCCCAGTTAAGTCCGGGCTTGCGTCTGTTGGGCGGCTCTTAAATTCTCTCGCCCCCGGTCCCCAGCCTGCTTCAGCCGCTCCTGGAGCTGGATCACGTACTTTAAGAGGCCCTGGGCTGGCGATGGAGTTTGCTCCCAAGTTTCCCTCATTAGGTCCAATAGGCCCTGAGGTCGACGGCTGTACAGCAGTTCGAACGGTGAGAACTTGGTTGACGACTGGGGAACTTCCCGGACCGCCAGGAGCAAGGGTGGGAGCAGCTGGTCCCACCGGCGAAGGTCCTCCTGGGGGAACTTACGGAGCATCTCCTTCAGGATCCGATTGAACCTCTCGACCAGCCCGTCCGTTTGGGGATGATAGACTGACGTTCGCAGTTGCTTGACCCCGAGGAGCTGACACACCTGCTGGAGCAGCCGCAACGTGAAGTTGGTCCCATGATCCGTGAGGATCTCGTGGGGTAGTCCGACGCGGGCGAAAACCTTCACTAGCTCATCGGCGATGGTACGGGCGGTGATGTTCCGGGGGGGGAGCGCCTCGGGGAACCGGGTGGCATAGTCCAACATCACTAGCATGCACTGAAACCCCGCACTGCTTTTGGGAAGCGGCCCCACCAGATCCATGGCCACACGCTCGAAGGGGGTCTCAATTAGAGGCATCGGGGCCTTGGGGTTCCGCGCTGGGGCGGCCAGCTGACAGCAGGAGTTACAGTAGTTTTTAACTTCCTGGTATACCCCGGCCAGAAGAAACGCCCCAGGATCCGGGCCAGAGTCTTCTCATGCCCGTGGTGTCCAGCCGCGGGAACGTCGTGGGCCAGCTTCATGACGGCCCGCCGATGACACCGGGGAACGAGGAGTTGGGTCCGGGTCTTTCTCGTGTGGGGGTCCCGTTCGACGCGATACAGGCGCTCTTGCTGCAACTCCTTTTGGGAACACTGGGCTGCTCGACCGTAGTCGAGGACCGTCCCATCCACAGTGGCCAGCTGGTCGTACGCCCCCTGGAGGGTGGGGTCGGCCCGTTGATCCCGGCAGAAGTCCGTGGGGGGCGAGGGGCCCTTCCCCATTCCTGGGTCGCCGTCATCTGGTTCCCCCGCCGAGCTGGCAGGCTCGGGGGCTTCCCTCGCCTCGCCCCCGCTCTCGGGGTCCTCCCCTTCTAAGGCTGACGTGACCCGCGGGCCGCCCCCTGCATGGCGGCGGAGGACCGCGGGAAACTCCGGCCAGTCCCGACCCAGGATCACTGGGTATGCCAATCGTGGAGCGAGTCCCACCACGATTGGCCGAGTGACCCCCTCAATCGTCAGTCGGGCCCGAGCACTCCGGTACGGCCGTATGTCCCCGTGGATACACTGCAGCCGAATTTCTCCCAGTCGGGCGTCAGCCTGGGGGCCTAAGTGTTGGCGGACTAACGTCTGTCCGCAGCCCGAGTCAAGGAGGGCCATCGTCGGGTATCCCTCAATAACTACGGGTACGGTGATCTTCGCGGCTTGCGAAGGACGGGCACGAGCTTCCCCAGAGCAAACCTGGCCAAAGGTACACTCCAGTCCCGGGCACTCCCGCTGGAGATGGCCATACTCCCCGCAGGAGGAACAGGGGCCCACGGCTGCTCGTCCCGTCCGTGGCCGAGTCCCGGGGTTGCCTCCAGGAGGACCCCGGGGTTCTCCTCGCATCGCGGGGTCCGGGGTCCGAGCGGGTCGCCCGGGTGCCACCGGGGCACGAGTCCACGTTTCGGCCCCCCGGGAGGAACCCCGCAAATCCGCTCGGGCGGGCGCCCCCTTCTTCTCGAGGCTAGGGCGCTCCGTCCCTGGTGGAGCTACTCGGACTGCTGGACCTACCGGCGTTTCAGCCGCAAGAAAGTCCTCTATTAAGGTAACGGCGGCGGCCAGGGTCGCCGGCCTGTGGCGGAGGACCCAGGCTCTTCCTCGGGGTGGGAAAACCTGGGCGAACTGCTCCAGTACCACCTGTTCCATCAGCTCTTCCGAGGTTCGGCGTTCGGGCTGCAACCACCGCTTGCAGGTCTCCCGGAGCTCCTGGGCCACCCTCCGAGGCCGGGCTCCGGTGGGGTAGGTCAGACTCCTGAACCGCTGCCGGAAAGTCTCGGGACTCACATCCAGAGCGTCCAGAATGGCGGCCTTCACTTGGCTGTAGTCCTGGGCTGCCTCCACCGACAGGCCTCGGTAGACTGTCTGCGCAGTCCCAGTCAAATACGGGGCCAGGATGGAAGCCCATTGGTCCGGGACCCAGCCCGCGACGACCGCCACCCGCTCGAAGGTGACGAGAAAGGCTTCGGGGTCGTCGCCGGGTACCATCTTTGTCAGCCAGATTGGGGGGCTGGGCCGCGGGGTCCCGGCTGGGCCTGCTGGCTGGGCCTCCCCGGGTCGCGCCAACGCCGCTGCGAGCTGCTGGAGACATTGTCGCTGGAAGTCTTGGTGCTGGGTCAGTAGGTCCTGAACGAGCTGATTTCGTTGGGTGCCTAATTGCTCCAAGAGCTGCTGCTGCTGCTGCAGCTGGGCGGCCTGCTGCTCTTTTTGCTGTCGCTCCTGGGATTCCGTCACCAGGGCTAAGAGCTGGGCCAGATCCGTCTCTCGGGAGGGGGATCTTTCTCCCCCCGCCCCTCTCTCCCCGGGGTCGAGAGTTCGTGCCCACATCCTGGGCAGAACTCCTCAGAGAAGGCACCACGTGTAAATGTCCGGGGGAGGGGCTCGTCCCTCACAGGGGCGAGCGGGAGCCAGGCCACCTCACGTCACTAGGCCAACAAATCAGCCTCTCGGGGCTCTGGCCCTTAGGCAGGGGCGGAGCAAACCAATCAGTCTCTCGGGGCTCCGGCCCTTAGGCAGGGGCGGAGCAAACCAATCAGTCTCTCGGGGCTCAGGCCCTCAGGCAGGGGCTGAGCAAACACACAGTCGTTCAGTTTGGGGAGGAGAGAGACTGCCACCCGAGCTAGGGGTGGCAGGGGGGACACAGGCCCACCCACTCCACTGTGTCCCGGCCCGGGGCCCTAACAGCAGCAGTCGGTCTGCTGCTGGGTCAGTGGGGATCCTGACCGCAACACACTGACATAGGCTCGGGGCCTGCTACCGCCAGACCGGGGACGGCAATCCCCGGGCCACTTCCAATCTCTCCCCCCCCCATGGGTACCTGTCCATCGCCCGCGTCCTCCACTGTGTCCCAGATCATGGGCTCCTCAGGGTAGCGAGCACTGGGCAGGCTGGGCGGCTCCGCAGGCTCCTCGGCGAGGGGACGCGCAGGCCACTCCGCAGGGTACCGGGCTCGGGGCCGGCTTGGCCAGTCCTCAGGATACCGGGCTCGGGGCAGGCTCGGCCAGACCTCCTCAGGATACCGGGCTCGGGGCAGGCTCAGCCAGTCCTCAGGATACCGGGCCCGGGGCAGGCTCGGCCAGACCTTCTCCGGATACCGGGCCCGGGGCAGGCTCGGCCAGTCCTCCTCAGGATACCGGGCTCGGGGCAGGCTCAGCCAGTCCTCAGGATACCGGGCCCGGGGCAGGCTCGGCCAGACCTCCTCCGGATACCGGGCGCGGGGCAGGCGCGGCCAGCCCTCCTCAGGAGACCGGGCTCGGGGCAGGCGCGGCCAGACCTCCTCAGGATACCGGGCGCGGGGCAGGCTCGGCCAGCCCTCCGCAGGATACCGGGCTCGGGGCAGGCTTGGCCCAGCGGGCGCTTGGGCACCAGCGTCTGCCCTCTCCGGTGGCCGGCCGCCAACTGAGCGCTGGGGCAGGGCCTTTATACTTCCTGTCCCGCCCCTTGACTTCCGGGGGGCGGGGACAGGTGGTGGTGACTCCGGCGGCTGTTTTGGCTCGTCCCTCACAGGGGTGAGCGGGAGCCAGGCCACCTCACTACAGACACGAAGAAAAGAAATAATTTAATTGCCTATGTACACCAATGCTAGGAACCTGGGTAACAAACAAGGGGAATTGGAATTGCTCATTTTAAGAGCATAAATTTAATCTAGTTGGTAGTAGTAAAACCTGGTGGAATGTTAAAATCAACAGTTATAAATTATTTCAGAAACATCGAGTAGGCAAAAGGGGAGGGGGAGTTGCACTCTGTCAAAAATGACTTTACCTATTTCTGAGTCACTGATAACTCAGAAGAAAATGATTTTGAATGCCTATGGATCAATGTCTTAACAGGTGAAGCACAAGATGAGGTATTAGTTGGTGACTGCTACAAACACCAAATCACACTAGGGAACAGGATGACCGTATGTACCTACCTATAATGTGTAGGGAAGAAAGCTGCATGATCATGGTGGATTTCAATGTGAGTGAAATATGCTGGAGGTCTCATGCTGTCAGTACTAAAACATCATTGGAATTTCTAAGACTGAGAGATGACAATTTCCTAACTCAGAAAGTATAGCCACCAGCAAAGGGGAATTCTATATGACACCTCATCTTGATAGATAAAGATGAACTTATCACAGAACTAAAAATTAATGGTAGCTTAGGTACAAGTGATCATGACTTCATCACATTTATAATGGCAAGCAGAATAAAGTCCAGAACAATAATTATATATACAGTCGATGCTTTAAAAGGGCCAATTTCACAAAGCTGAAAACAATTATGAGCCAAATCAGCTGGGAGGAAGAATTTAATCAGAAATAGGAGAATGATTATAGAGAATTATTTACTTTATTGGATGCCCAAAAAGCCACTGTCAAGGAAGAAGGCCGTTTTAGTTAAAAAACGAACCTGGTTTAGAGAGGAAGTGAAGGCAGCTATAAAAATAATATATAACAAATGCAAGAAAGGGGAAGTTATTAGTAATGAATATAAATTAGAAGCTAGGAAATGTAGGGAAGCAAAGGGACCCAAGGAGAAAATCTATGGCCAGCAGAGTTAAGGACAAGGAGAAGGAGTTTTTAAGTACATTAGGAACAAAAAGATTCTTGACAACGGTATTGGTCCATTACTAGATTGAAATTGTAAAATTATTAATAATAATGCAGAAAATGCAGAAGTGTTCAATAAACATTTCTGGTCTGTATTTGGGGAAAAAAGCAGATGTCTCATCATATCATAACACTTTTTTTTTTCTTCTTCCATTTGACTAGTATCTCAGTTAAATAGCAACTACGGAAGTTAGACATTTTTAAATCGGCAAGTCCAGATAACTTGTATCCAAGAGTTTGAAAAGAGGAGCTCACTGGCCCATTAATTTTGATTTTTCAATAAGTCTTGGAACACTGAGGAAGTTCCAGAAAACTGGAAGAAAGCTAATGTTGTGCAAATATTTAAAAAGGGTAGTTACAGGTCTCTCAGTCTGACATTGATCCTGGGCAAAATAATAGAGCAGCTGATATGGGACTTGATTAATAAAGAATTAAAGGAGGGTAATATAATTTAATGCCAATCAACATGGGTTTATGGAAAACAGATCCTGTCAAACTTGATATCTTTTTTTTTATACGATTACAAGTTTGGTTGATAAAGGTAATAGTGTTGATGTAAAACACTTTTGTATGATGTTTGACTTGGTACTTCATGGCATTTTGATTAAAAAAACCTAGAATGATATAAAATTAACATGGCATAGAGTAATTGGATAAAAAGCTGGCTAACAGATAGGTCTCAATGTATCTGTGAATGGGGAATCATAACTGAATGGTGTGTTTGTACTGGGGTCCCACAAATATCTATCTGTTCTTGGCCTGAAGCTATTTAATTTTTATATCAGTGACCTGGAAGAAAACATCAAAATCACTGATAAAGTTTGTAGATGACACAAATTAGGGGAGTGATAAATAATGAAGAGGACAGGTTATTAATACTGGGCATGAGCAAACAACATGCATTTTAATATTGCTACATGTAAATGTGTATAGGAACAAAGAATATAGGCCATATTTACAGGATGGGGGACTCTATTATGGGAACAGTGACTCGAAAAAAGGATCGTGGTGGATATTCAGCTGAACTAAGCTCCCAGTGTGATGATGTGGCCAAAAGGGCTAATGCAATCCTTGGATGCATAAACACGGGAATCTCAAGTACAGGTTGAGAGGTTATTTTACCTCTGTCTTTGGTAGTGATTCGACTGCTGCTGGAATACTGTGTCCAGTTCTGGTTTCCACAATACAAGAAGGATGTGGATAAATTGAAGAGGGTTTGGAGAAGAGCCACAAGAGTGATTAAAGGATTAGAAAACATGCCTTACAGTAATAGACTCAAGGAGCTCAATCTGTTTAGCTTAACAAAGAGAAGGTTAAGGGGTGACTTGATTACAGTCTAAGGACCTACATGGGGAACAAATATTTAATAATGGGCTCTTCAATCTAGCAGGGAAAGGAATAACACGATCCAAAGGCTGGAAGTTGAAACTAGAGAAATACAGACTCGGAATAAGGCATACATTTTTAACTGTGAAAGTAATTGGAACAATTTACCTAGGGTTGTGGTGGATTCTCCATCACTCACAATTTTAAAATCAAGATGGGATGTTTTTCTAAAAGATCTACTCTAGAATTATTTTGGGGAAGTTCTGTGTTCTGTGTTATAAAGGCCAGATGATCACAATGGTCTCTTCTGGCTTTGGAATCGATGAGACTAAAAACTAGAAAAATCTCTCTAACACTGGGATATGTTGTGTTGCGGGAATAGGTTTCTAATGGAAATGGTAACATCTTTAAAACTGGTCTCAAGATAGTGCTAAAAAACTCCAGGGCACAATTCTATCTTTAGGAGGAAGGCAGGGGAAGAGATGGAAGAGACACAATAGGTTGTATAGCCTAATTGTTATGATTTTATGACGTTGCCAGTTCTGTGATGGTCTCCATTCTTCCTGCCAGCTTTCCCCCCCAAAGCTGCTGCTCAATCTGCTACTGCCAAACCCTACCTAGCAATTCACTCTGAATGGAACTGGCAAAGAGTGGGTAGCCCAAGCTCCCCACTAGCCCCCATGAAGAAACCTGACATCTTTCCCACTCTGACTCTGGCAGTCCAAGAGCCAGTCAGTTGACTTGGCTCAGTGAGAAAGGAGCTAGGCCTGCTACCCACTGGCAGTATGATGGTTCCTTCGGGAATGACATCAGCCACACAGAACTTACTACTAGCTCGGGGTTTAGTGAATGGGAGATGGTCCTCTTCTGGCTGTACCCCATGCCACCTGGCCAATGAAGATGTAATCTCCCTGTTTGCCTTGCCCACCCCACAGTAAATATAAATTGGAACACCTAACCTTTTAGCTTGCCCCTCTCAGACTGCGGTAGCTGCTGTTGGTGTCTTGATCTGTTGTTGAGTAAAAACCCAAAGAAGTGTTGCCATTTGATGTCTTCTCTCTAGGAAAAATCTCAAATCTGCAGCTCCCAGCAACATACATATACCGTGCTACATTAATTTTCCTTTATCAGCAATGCAGGGAATGTCTCTGGGGTCTCGGGATCAAGCCTGTCCATTGTTATTCCTTCAGAGAAGTGCTACACCAGTAATGTGTTTGATAAGAAGAGAGAGAGTGGGGTGTGCGAGAGGGGAGGATGTTGGGAAGTTTGGATTATTCCAGATCTGTGTCTGTGCATAGAACTTGGATTCATAGTGAGCAGAATGCAGAGTCCCAGTTTGAGTTCCATGACTTCTTGCAGGCCTCAATTCAAGTTTGCAGAAAAAGATTTGTGGGATAGCTACCTTTCTGCACGATGCGATCTCAGTGGCACCTACACGTGTGGCATGGCATTATGAGCTACAAGAGCTCTGTTGCTTTGCCTGTGTTGTGGGAGAAATTGTTCTCCTGGTCAATCCTTGGACCACAAGCCTTTAATGATATCTGAGAACTAAAGGTAGCTGTGAGAAAATCCCAGTGTCCAAAGAAAGTGGTAGGAGTGCTTCAAAAATGGAAGCCTTTCTTGAAGATATTCTAGCCTACGCTTTCAAGAGACATGGTTCTCTCTCGATGCAATTTGAACCTTTTTGAACCCACAAAACATAAGGGCCTTGCTTTTTGTTTTTGCCACAACAGTGAATGGCAGGTGCAGCCACCAGCATTTGGAAAAAACTAACTGTTGGATTTGTTCCCACACGTTTTTGAGGGGTGGGTGGGGGGAACCCAAGGACGTTGGAGATGTTGATACACAGGCAGCATGGTCTAATGGACAGGGACCTGGAGTAGGAGTCTGGAAACCAGGATTCTGTTGCTGGCCCTGCCACTGACCTGCTCTGTGACCTTGGGCAAGTCACTTCCCCATCTCTGTCCCTCTGTCTCCATCTATTTAGAGTGCAACATCTTCATGGCGTGGACTATCTCTTACTTTGTGTTTTTGGATAGGTCCTACCACATGGGGCCTCAATCTCTGAGGCCTGTAGGCTACTGTAGTACAAATAATTAGCAACAGGGTAGGGGAATAATTGTAGCTATACAGACATTATTTGATAAATTTAACCCTCTCTTTCCATTCCTGTTGTATCCTCAACAGGGTAGTATTTTTGTGGTTATGTTCACTATTCCAAAATGTAGGCAAATATTTCAGCCTGTGAGCTAGTTGTGAACTGTTTACATGGACTGCATGGCTCGATCTTCAATGAGTTGTTTGTAGTATATCACTAGTCCCAGAGTATTGTTTCTGCTCCTTGGTTGGAAGCTTTATAAATGAGATTTCAACATGTCCACGTGAACACTTCCGGCATGAACCGCTGAGTCAGTGAATTCACATGAATATGAAACTTTCACTTTCCACATTCTTGCAGACAAACCCAACCCCCCCACATGTGTATGAATGCTTTCAGGAAATGAATGAAAGGAGATGCAAATATGTCTAAGCATATTTGTGGTTTTTATTCACACAAATATTCACCAATAATTTCTGGAGTATTAGCCCATGTCTAGAATGGACTCTAAATATTTTAGAGTTTCACTTTTGATTATGCTTTACCTTTGGTATAGTGTTAAGGGCTGGGTTGGCATGTAAACAAGAGGTCCCACAAAACAGATTGGTATTTACATTTGGGTCTCATAACCATCTTTGCAATGAAAGACCAGTGAATTGGCAGGCCTGAATAGAAAGTGGTGTTACTAAACATTGTGTCTGACTGGCAGTGCAATCAGTTAAGATCTTATTTGAAATGGATGCCCTTGATAATAACACAGAGAGGTCTATTGTAATTTCCTATATGGGATCATCCATTGTTCCATTTCCCCTTGTACTTGTAAGCATGCACCCAGAGCCTTAGCTGCTGTAAATAAATAATCATCGGTCCAGTGGAGTGAGGCTGACTTCCACCAATTGAAGCTCTGGCCCATTTGATTTTTTAATTCTTTATTCCTCAGTTCTTAACATGATTTTTTTAGAAATGCAACCCCATCTTAAATCCTGAGAGAGCCTATGCATAATGCATGTTCTACAGCACAATGTCACAACAATGTGTGCATTACAAACCATTGCCGTCTCCTCATCTGTGGCCAGTGGAGGTGGAGGGTTCCAGTGCTGTGAAGTGCTATTCAGTCTGCCAAGTGCAGCTCTCAGAAAAGTGGTGAGGAGGAAAGTTCGGGGATTTGTTTTCCCGTGGGTGGAACATTATTTTATTTTCCAACTAGTTGCATAACCATCAATAAAACCAATCTAAGTCATGCCCTTTTCGTGTTGGAATACAGTAGTGTAATTTCTGCAGCACATCCTGTTTACCATCGCGGAACATTCTCTCTTGTTTAACTGCCTAACCCAGGGATTCTCCTCTTTGTTTTCAGAGCATCTCTCCTGAAGGTTTCAGGTACCCTGAATGGTACCGCGATGTATTATGTACTGAATGTATCTCACTGGGCTTGAAACTTCTGTTGGGTGTCCTAGAGGGTCATGGGCGTTTTGTTTGGTTTTGTTAAATGAAGAATTGGAAGTGCCATCTTTGCCATCTGACTACTCTGATCACTGTGTGAGACTTTCCTCATCCTTTTGTACCTATCTATTCTGTCTGCATCTGGTGTGCCCTGAAGTCCGAAGACCTGAAGACTGAAGAATAGTCTAGAAGAGCGTCCCAAGATAAACTACCCAAGACTGCTGCAGGGATTGTAGGTTGTATGAGACCATGCTGAGAGGGAAGGACTGAGAATGAGAGGAGTGGCCATCTTGGTAATACTAAATGGGTGTTACACATGCACATCCTGCAGAGAATTTGTCTTATTTCTGTCTTGGTGAAGGAGCTTGCGAATACTTTTGGCAGCTAAGAGTGTTTTTTTCCCTCTTCCATTGTTGAAGAATGTTACAGCAACCCCAGGCAGCTAATAACGCTGTGGCAACTGCAGCAGTTGTTTCACATGGAGAAATAATATTACAGCAGCTGAAAACGAGAAGGATAACCAGCACCTTGTGACCAGGGCCATGGACCAAGGGCCAGTGTTCATGGGCCACTGGTGGTCTGCAGAATGACAGCTGGGAAGGTCTGTTCTATGGTGGTCTATTTCTTATTTGCATTTTTAAACTTATGATGGTGTAAAGAGTCAGACTTTCAGGCCAAAGCCTAAGAAAATGCTGCTTCTATTCTCTTGGCACTTTGCTTTGTGGCTCTTCTCAGACTTATCTTCATCACTTTTAATAATTACATCTGAAAATAAAATGCAAATGCAAATCTAGCATTTTCCCCCACCAGACCCTGTAGAGCAGTGGAAGGCAGCACTTTTCTTGGATTGATCTGAATGTCTTGGGACATATATCTTCCGGGCATTTTTTTTTTCTTTTGGATAAGTTCCCATTGTTGATTAAGCACATTCATGAGAGCTTTCCAAAGAATCCTCTGAGACCCATCAATGCATTTTCTTTTGTTAGGGGAGGAAAAGTGAAAATCTGTTCCTGTGTTCACCTTGCCTTAAAGAAAGCATTCTCACAGGACAGATTTTTTTTTCTTTTTTCCTTAAAAAATAAACATATAAATTAAAATTGAGGTTATCTGTATAATCTGAAGATTAACCGGAACTCCTAAAATGAAGACAACTAAAATACCTACAGGGCATCTCTCAGATGGGCAGTCCTATAGATTTATTTTCTTTCTTTCTCCCCGCATCCCCCTAGAGAAGACATGCCTATCTATTTTGAATAGGAGATGTGGGCAAAGTCTGAAATTGATGATGGTCCAAGGTGGCTAATAGAATTAATGAGCCATTTGTAAATTATTAGCAGCTGTTTGTCTAATTCACTAGTAATGCAGAAAGATCAGCTGTGGGTGAAAAATGTAAGAACAAGGAATCCAGAGTACTGTTACTTTATTGGGATCTGTCTTTCAGTTGTGATAAAATCCTGAGGTCAAGAATTTCAGTGCAAGTGAGGTAAATAAAATGTATATCTAGATATAGATATATATTTAATTTTTATATTTTTACTAATTTGCATATTTATTGTTAATGGAGTATGGTTTGGGTATCTGACCACTAGCTTCATAATGTTTTACCAGCTTCTATCCAGCATCCTGATCATACAAACAAAATTCACCCACTATATTCTCAAAGTAGGAAAAAATTTAAGATGATAGTGGGTCAGCTTTAATCTTGAAATTGATTCTATTTGCTTAATTTTAGGTCCAAAAATTTAATATTCCAATTCATTTACAGTCTCTTTATTTTTCCTGCTTTTGTATCTTATGGGTTTGTACTCCTACTGTACTTCTGTAGTGTCTACAAACTTGTAGTGATTCTGTCTTTTGTAAGGATGCAGTCAGTAATAATCTCTGATTACCTCCCTTAGCTATGGGCCTCATTTACAAAGAAAGTCTTAGTTATTTTTTCCTTTTTATGGCCTATTTCCTTTTTGGATATTTCTTTGAAGAAAGAAAAAGAAATTGGATCTCAGTGACTGACCCTCAAAGAGCTTATTTAAGGCAGAAAGGAATAAACTGGGAAAGAACTCCTCCATTAGAGCTCTGGCATCTTACCTTTTTTGATATAACACAGTTTAAAGATGTTTCTCTTCTTAACTTGATTGTGCTTGAAGTAGTTAAGGGAGGAGGACAGGTAGCCTCTATTGGAGTGTAGTGATTTGACAGATGAGAAGTGAGGTTGATGGAGATGATTTGTTCTGGAGACTGTTCTGAACAATCACCTATGTAATGGAGTGCACACTTCTTTTGCTGAAGACACCCTTTTTATGGGGCAAGGCAAGGCAATGCTGCTTTTACTTACTTTAATGTGTCCAATGCCTCTCTAGTCAAAAGATTTGCTGGCTGGAGATGTTCCATTAACCTCAGTCAATTAGCTAGTATCGTGAGCTATTACTGGCAATGCTGTAATTTTTAATTTTTTAAATTTTAATTTGTTTTAAGTACAGAACAGAGTTTTGTTTAGTTTTGTCTAGACAACATATGGTGCCTGTGTGTTATACAAATTACAGAAGTTGAACCAAAACTTGTTGCCCTTTTAAAAACACTTTACGTATAGTCTTCCTATACCAGCTTGCAGAAACTGGTGCTGATTCACTCCTTTCAGCGAGTGGAGGCAGAAGGAAAAAACTGAGCTGAATGAGCCAGCAAGATTCTCATGGAGTATGAGAGTCTGATGTCATCAGAACTTAATTTTTCCGATCTCCAAGAGGTGAAAGCAGCCGCTTTCATTCTAATGCAGATTTCCTTCTCTTGAAGAGTTGAAACTTCTAGTAGGCAGAGAGTAGGGGCCACAAAGAGATCCTGAAGATGCTGTCTTTAGAGTTGGTGGAATGTTCCAACTATAATTGGCATCCACCTCATGGCACTGGGGTCATGAGATGGACCTGTTTCTTTTCACAAAGCCTTTCCTCAAGAGTCAGAGCTTTCTCTTGGACACCAGCAGGGGTTCCTGTTCATGCTAGTTCAATCTAGTCAATGGCATTTGTGGTCAGTAGAGTCAAGAGTGAGACTTGATGGCTGTTGGTAGCCTCCATCCCCAAAGAGACAAAGGAACGGCCCTCCGCTAGATGCAGCAAAGTGGTCTTGAGAGGGCTTTTGTGTAACCCAGTGTTAACACTGGTCCAGGTAAGTGCTAATGGCAGTTTGTCAAATACTCCATCTTCTGAAGTGCACTGGGAAGTAAACTGGCTGAACTGTTTTCTCTGATCCTGCCTGAGGCTATGACTAGGAAGAGATCCTTGCTGGTATTTTGCCAGAACTCAATGGGCAAATGATATTGCGTCTTGTGTTTCATTATAAACTAGTCAGCAGTATGTTGGAGTACTGTGTCCAGTTTTGGGCCCCACACTACAAGAAGGATGTGGAAAAATTGGAAAGAGTCCAGCAGAGGGCAACAAAAATGATTAGGGGGCTGGAGCACATGAGTTATGAGGAGAGGCTGAGGGAACTGGGATTGTTTAGTCTGCAGAAGAGAAGAATGAGGGGGGATTTGATAGCTGCTTTCAACTACCTGAAAGGGGGTTCCAAAGAGGATGGATCTAGACTGTTCTCAGTGGTACCAGATGACAGAACAAGGAGTAATGGTCTCAAGTTGCAGTGGGGGAGGTTTAGATTGGATATTAGGAAAAACTTTTTCACTAGGAGGGTGGTGAAGCACTGGAATGGGTTACCTAGGGAGGTGGTGGAATCTCCTTCCTTAGAGGTTTTTAAGGTCAGGCTTGACAAAGCCCTGGCTGGGATGATTTAGTTGGGATTAGGTCCTGCTTTGAGCAGGGGGTTGGACTAGATGACCTCCTGAGGTCCCTTCCAACCCTGATATTCTATGATTCTATGTTGCATCGACCAGAGGAAACTTGTTGGCCAGTTGGCAGAAGATTCCACTCTTTGTCCAAGGCATGGGGCATTTCAGGAGACTTTAGGATACCAGGAAATAAGCATTGCATTAAAGTAGTAGTGAGAGGAATGCTTCCTAAGATTGTGGTGAAGAGTAGAGAAATTGCTGTTTCTACCTGAGGACTTGAAGCCTAATCAAAATAGTCATCTTTAGAGACTTCCTGTTCCCTAGGGAAACTTCAGCCACTGACAGTACTCCTAGGCCTTATACATATGACATGGGCTCTGAATCTTAGTGAGATAACACTACACAGCATATAGGCTGCCCCTTACTTGGCTTTGTCAACCAGGTTCCAATTTAATTGGACTTATTGGTGCCTTGGAACATGGCTGGTGGTTGGCAATGCTTTGGTTTTATCACTTGCAATTTGGAAAGTTACATGGTTAAAACCTTGCTAGTAACTACCCTTTCTCATCCTCCTTGAAAGGCTTCTAGACAGGTCAACTCTTTTGAAATAGGAGTAATAAGATGATAAATCTTTACAGGCATCTAGAGCTTTTGGAATGCTGATTAAGAAAACCACACCCTCCACTCTAGAGGCCTCACTTAGTTGAGTTCATGGGGAAGACACTTAGTTCAGTTCATGTTCATGAAGAAAGGAGTCCGTAGAATGAAGTTTTGATGCTCTCCATGGAACTGATCCATGTGTAGTTCTAGGTTTCAGCCCATGCTTTGAACTTCATCCAGCTTGGAGCCTAGTACTCGTACCCAACTGGGCATTGCATAGCACTTGTTAGAAACAACCCCAGGAATTTATTTAGGTGTTCCGACCACAGTATTACTTTGTGTCTCTTCCCCTGCCTCACACCCCCCAGTTTAGAAATCCTCTGGTAGCACTGATGCAATATAGCACTGGGTCTAGATCTCAAGGTGGCAGATGGAACACTTCTCCAGCAGAACTTCTGTTTGTCTAGTCTTTGAGAGGCATATATTTTCATTAGTCTGTGTTCTTCCTTGTTGAGGATTTTTGTAAGCATCAGGACCAGATCCGAGCTCTGCTTTTTGGCCTGGAATCAGTATGCTGGCTGACCTTGGGGAAATGGAACCTCCTGTTTTATGGCCATCACAAAGTTTCACATCCCTGGGCCCATAAAATAATGTAGTATTTCAGGGATCTTTATTTATCTCACAAATGAATGAGCTGGGTCTAGCTGTGTCATCAGTTTGAAGAGTAAAGTCTACATACGGCATGTGGCCTGTGTAAATCAAGCTTCTTGGATACTAAAATCAGACTTTCCTAATGCAGACACATAGCTTATCAATCATGCATCCTAAGCAGTCAGACCTTTATAACTGTGACTGGAACAAATGGTCAGATGGCTGGGTTAGGAAGTATCTGTGTCTGTCTATTGTAGGGATCACTAGGAGCAGCAGAGTAACCGGAGATGAGTGTACAGTTCTGTGTGATGTTTCTGCCCTTCCTGATTCTTTGGACTGTTTTGCAGAGAGCATTATCCTGCCAGCTATAGCCAGTTCACCACAGAGGGAACCTGATTATATAACCTGGTAGTCCTGACTTGGGTTCACTGTTGACTTTCTTGGCAAGACAGCCAACTTTAATGAGGTTCTGCCATGCTGAAGAGTCTTGTAATACATTGTGTAATGAGCTGCTAGAGGAAACTATTTGCAGGGCACAACAAGTAGTTTTATTGGTTCTACAAAACCCAGCTTTATGCTGCTGTGTTCCTGAGCACTGTCTCCAGGAACCTTATGTATTAACTATATATACACAGAGTGTGTGCTCTTGTAACAGTTTGCATGGTGCAAACTGGCATTTATGGTGACCCTCCAACTTGCTATTAATAAAAAAGATCTTTCAGTTGTTTTCTACAATGTGAGAAGTACACTCAGGAGGCTGGTGCAAAAAGCCAAGTCAGTTTAGTTGTTTGGCTCTGGTACCAGAATGTTCACAGGAGGGCCAATGAACCATCCTCTTGCAAGAGAATGTCTGTTGTTGAGAAGTCAGTGGGGTGCCACTGAGGTAGTCAGTTTTCCTTGAGCATTGAGCATGTGAATAGGAACTGGCCTCATTTGCCCTCTAGATTTTCTCCATTGTCCTGTTCCTGTCATGGCCCGTTCCTCTTGGGCTCTTACAAAATGTATTAGCTTAATGTTTCCTTTGGAAGATGGTTTTGTCTAATAGCATCTTCCTCTGAAAGGCACTTACTAGAATCTCAAACCTGGCTTAATAGAGTTATTTCCCTGGAGGGTTTTCTCCAGGAAGAGGATTCAGTACTTTTATTTATTCACCTGCTGGGAAGAGGAAGCAAACCCCCCTCCTGTCTGGGTTTGTATAGGAAAACTAAAGGAACCTGCTAGGAAATTACCTTTTCCCCTTCTGAGTAAAGCAGTTGTTGGATCTTCTTGCAATATATGCTCAAGGAAGTATTCTACATATTCATTCTAGGGAATTTCCTTTTACCTAGAGAGAGAGTCTCCTCCCACCCACCCCCCTCTCCCCAGCTACAGTTATCCAATAACACAGGTTAGGAACTACCTAAATTTTTAGGGAAGAAAAAGTGCATTATATCCACATCTTTCTGGAGGATCAAATTCTTCTCATTCACCTCTCCAGACATAGGTGCTGGAACTAGGGGTGTGGGGGGGCTGCCACACCTCCTGGCTTCAAGTGGTTTCCATTGTATACAGGATTTACAGTTTGGTTCAATGGCTCTAAGCACCCCTACTATGTAAATTGTTCCAGCCCCCCGGTCTCCAGACCCTTTTTGGTATTGTAAGGGTAACTATCTTCCCCAAGGCATTCTTCTGAGGGTCTTCTTTTATCCTTTGAATTACATGGCAGCGATGACTGAGATTGCAACTTTTTGGGGGTCAAACAGGCCTGAGCATCTAATTTTGGGAGACTTGTAAACAATGTTTCTGTGTTTGATCTTGTTATGATGGAGTCTGGTTGCCCAAGGCCTGAGTTTGCACTTGGTTTCTGGCAACTGGACTTCAATAGATGAAGGCTGAGAGAGGTGTCCAGAACCAAACTTTGTAGCTTTTAATAAACTCCCTCAATTTGTTTTTTTTAATTAAGATGTGGCAGCATATCTGAAATCTGCCTTTAATTGTACAATTTTGAAATATCCTCCAGGAATCCAGACAGCAACTTCAGCTGTTTTTAAAGGAGAAGTCATTCTTCTTATTCATATGTTTGGAATCCTGAGGCGAAAAATCCATTGAATTATTATCATGAAAACTGCCTGTATTAGGGCAGTTCGAACAAGTAAAACCATCTGGTGTTCTCATGGAACCCAAGTAACCTATGTCTAAACACACCCCTACCCACCCACACTCCCCCCTGGTTTCTTTCCAAGTAGCACTTCGGTTCAAAATTATTTTAGATCATTTTGGGCTTTGTCTTCAATGCCAAATTAAAGTGTCTTGACCACTGGATAACTAAGAGATGTGTTAGCTGTCCCACTGTAAAACCCAAGTGGTGACAAAGCACTGTTTGTTTTGACTGCAAGGTAGCTAGGCAAAGTGAACTGTAGGTGTAGGCATGTTGTGGACCTTGCCTGGGTACCCTGCAGTAGAAATGACAGTGGATTGTCTCCACTAGGGTTTTAAACTGGGATAGTTAACAAGTGTCAGTTATCCTGCTGTAGCTGAAACCCATCCTTCTTGCAGTGAAGACATAGGCTTGGAGAACAGATTGAGCCAGTAACACCTTATCTATTGCTCTGACCTGTTTGCAGTAGTGGTTTCTGTATGTGTGAGTGTCAAGGTCTCAAGAAGAAAACACCCTTTTCTGAGAATTTAAGTTCTTGCTCACTGAAAGGTCTAAGTACTTTATGTCCCAACTCCCAACGCTGTTGTTGTGAAGTTTCTCTCTGTCTCATCAAAATACAGTTCTCACATAGGATTTTTTTCCTTTTAAGGATAGAAGGTTTTGCAAGCTGTCTAGTAGCTTGAAAACTCTCTTATTAGCATTGCACTGACCTAATGTTATAAATGATTTGCATGTGACATGGACTCTCACACTGTAAAGGGCCAAATTAAGCATGGGTATAAGTGGATGCAACTCCACTGACATGAAAGAAGATGCAACTCAATTGACCAGAATAGAATTTAGCTGTGTGTCTGTGTCTCTCTCTGTGTGTGTGCTCACATGCATTTCTTGCTCCTTGTGGAGCTTCATAGTGCCTGGTTTTTATAACAATGTAGTCAACCAGAATTTCAGCATATACTAGGTAGACTTCATTTTGTGAAACCTGGCTTGAAGCTCATGCCACATTCAAAATATTGTCTAAAATGTATATCCAAACACTAGCAGAGGCGTTTAGGTCTTTTATTGCTGCTATTCAAATTGTGGTTTTATTATTTATTGTTTCTGGGGTATAGCGCATCTCTGATCAAGTAGTTTCTTTTCTTGAAACCTTTGTTTTGTGACACTTTTGTATCTTTCTGAATTTCTTGATTATTCATGCTGTTTTATATGTTATGCCTTTTCAATATGGGTAAATTGAGATTACATAGGAAGCTGGATAAGTGCTTAATGGCCAAAATGTGGTGATGCTGCATGTATGACCATCATACACAGTCAACTTGAATTGTGTTTGACTGATGGATGCAGCTATTTTTTATACATTTTGTTTTCAAAACGTAATGCAGAAGACTTAACCATTGGGTTAACATACAGGGAATTTGACTGTATAGTCCAGGGGTCGGCAACCTTTCAGAAGTGGTGTGCCGAGTCTTCATTTATTCACTCTGATTTAAGGTTTCGCGTGCCAGTCATACACTTTAATGTTGTTAGATGGTCTCTTTCAATAAGTCTATAATATATAACTAAACTATTGTTGTATGTAAAGTAAATAAGGTTTTTAAAATGTTTAAGAAGCTTCATTTAAAATTAAATTAAAATGCAGAGCCCCCAGGACTGGTGGCCAGGACCCGGGCAGTGTGAGTGCCACTGAAAATCAGCTCACGTGCCGCCTTTGGCATGCGTGCCATAGGTTGCCTACCCCTGGTATAGTCTATACCCATGTACTGAAGGCAGAATTTAGCTTTAGAGTCTACACTGTATCCAAACTGGAATTAACTAAGGAAGTGGGCTACTGCAACCTATGTAATACCATCAAAACCCACAAAAATGAAAAAGATAAGGGAAGAAAATAGATTTTATTTTTCAATCCTAATACAAAATGGAAGGAAAAAAATTCCGACAAAGGTCCTGAGAGGATTGAGGTTGCTGCTAAAGAAACCACTTTAGGTTGTCTTTGAAAGAAACCACTGACTCAAGTGAGATTGCATGGATATAACTGAGGGCACAAATTTGGTCTTTCATTTCCTCATTATTTCTATTCTGTGAAGAATATAAATGACAAGACACACCCTTTTTATAGCACCCTTCAGGCTTACATTTCTCAAAGATGTCAGCTTTTCCATTGCTAGAAAGTCCCATAGTTTTATTCAATGGGTCATTTAATCTTGGTGTTTTGAATGGTTAAATGTAGATAGTGTTTAAAAAAAATCAACTTAAGAAAATAAGATCAGAAGCCACACATGCATGGGCTAAATAAAGCATTTCACTAGTAATCTAATCTATAGTAGGAGACAGTTCTGCAGCTGTAAAATACTGGCATCTTTTAAAATCTAGATTTCTGTGTCAGGAAAAAACGTATACCCTATGGTGTTACTCGTGAGATTTCAAGTTCTATTTCTTGAAGATTTTGTAATGTCTATAATTAGGTGCTGGTGAATCACATTGCTGTAGTGTTTCATAGTTTATTTCTGGGAGGTTAAGCTCCAACAGACCAAAAAAAAAGACCAATGCTGAGGCCTCCTGCACTTTGTCAGAGGAGAAGTTTGCTCAAACGCACGAATCCAATCTCTACTAAACCCTTTGTTCATGCTGATCTGTTTTGGCCAAGTAAAATGAGTCTCCAAGGAAATTTTGTCAAGTTGTAGCAGGTTTAGCAGCGGTGCGTCTGTAATAAACTGTACAACCCTAGGGTGGCTCTGTATCAGCTTCACCTTGGCAATAAATAAAATTTAAAGTGAACAAAATGAAAACTGTGTTTGCCTTCTGTTTGCTAGGTCTAAAGAAGCTTCTGATCTTCCGAATGTTGGAAAACTCAGAAAATTGGAGTACTCATTTTTAAATGTGGTGATACTAAAATTGAGCTGGATGGATGTTCTGTGTGTGCTCGGCATGACCTTTTCAGTTGTGGTTGTTCATGTACGTATTCTTAACTTGTAGAAGCACTGTTGACTCCATCTCAAAACAGAACAGATGGGTAGTCAACCCTAGAAGCTCAGTTTTGAGGTCACAATACTTTAGGCTTCACAATTATTTTGTATTTTGAAGCACCAAAACCACACACTTAAAAAAAAAATAAGTCCCTCAAAACTATTTGTACTTCAGTTCAGTTGTTGCCAAGCTCTAGGACAGGGGTCAGCAACCTTTCAGAAGTGGTGTGCCGAGTCTTCATTTATTCACTCTCATTTAAGGTTTTGCGTGCCAGTAATACATTTTAACGTTTTTAGAAGGTCTCTTTCTATAAGTCTATAATATATACCTAAACTATTGTTGTATGTAAAGTAAATAAGGTTTTTAAAATGTTTAAGACGCTTCATTTAAAATTAAATTAAAATGCAGAGCCCCCCGGACTGGTGGCCAGGACCCGGGCAGTGTGAGTGCCACTGAAAATCAGCTCGTGTGCCGCCTTCGGCACGCGTGCCATAGGTTGCCTACCCCTGCTCTAGGAGAAGAAAGGTAGAGAGAATGGGAGACTTCAGCCTGAAGCTTTAAAACTACAAAAACTTGGGAACCTTGTTTGCTCAAGTTTTTTTCCAGTTGGAAAATCAGAGTGACTCTTTTTTCATATGAAACAGCCATATAATTTAAGAAAAGGTTTCACTCTATGAAGACCAAACAAATTTAGACAAACTTAGACAGTGGTGTATTTAATTTCAATTTTTCCCTAGTTGCATGAGGAGAGTAACCTGACATTAATATGGGTATTTTAGAAGCTATGATATCGTACTTAGCATGGTCACAAGGCATGGGTTGGAATATTTTAGAGGTCTTGCACTATGTATGGATTCCTTGAATGGTTTGTTATTTTGGGGCTTTTTGTTTTTGGTTTGTTTGTTTGTTTAAAACTTTGCTTTGGTAGTTCAGAAGCTTCCTGTTCTGCTTTTGATTTTGCTGATTTGGTAACAAAAATAAATAAATCTTGCTGTCACAATATCTGGAAAAAAACACAGATTGTGTGTTTACTAAAAAATCGGAATGTAGAAGGCAGTGTTGGTATGTGAAC
Source organism: Platysternon megacephalum (assembly GCA_003942145.1). Taxonomy (NCBI): domain Eukaryota; kingdom Metazoa; phylum Chordata; order Testudines; family Platysternidae; genus Platysternon; species Platysternon megacephalum. The sequence continues at coordinate 974,250 of QXTE01000214.1, read as the reverse complement.
CTACAGAAAGTGTTGCCTTTGCTGCCTCATGATGGACAATTGTGCAAATCTTGCTTTGTCTCCTTTATTTGGTGCATGTCTTGACAGAGTATCAACATCTGCACTGAAAATGTGCTCTTTTTTGCTTGCTGATAGATGGGTCTCTCTTGGTTCCATATCCCTTGCAGACAAGGAAAAAAATAAAGAATGCATCACATTTCTTTCGATAGTTTAGCCCAAACTACAAGTTCCTGGTTTTTTTCCTTCACACGGTGCTTGAATTTTAAAGAGAAATGTGTAAATAGTAAGGCAAACTGCCTCACAAAATGAGTTTCATTGTGATTTCAGTACATGCCTTGGTGAAAACATCAGATTGAAGGCCATTTGTACCTGAGGATGTTTGTTCCTTTCATCTGCTGTGAGATTAACCTCTTCTATGACTCAGTGCTGCTTTTGTGGGAGAGGCCCTAGTAACATTAAAGCTAGAACCCATTAGAAAGGCTCTTTCGTCATTTTAAAAAAAAATCAGTAGCTTTTACTGATCTCATAACCCTTTAATTTGCTTTGTAGCAGAACAAGGAGACTGCTGGTTTGAGTTTGTCTAGACAACAGCTAGCATCCTTGAGAATAACTTTAGAAAGTGGCAGAATATTAAAGAATTGTAACTTTATATAATACAGATGCTCTAACTGTGCACTGCTGAAGCCGTTGCGTTTATCTTATTCAGAACCTCAATTTTTCTTCCTTCAGGTTTTTATTTTGTAAACTGGTCTAAAAGTTCCCAAAAGATGCACAGTAGCAAGCCTTTTGTTATGTTCTTTCTAAAGTGACTGAAGTTTTAAGGGGAAAGGTTTTTGTGTTTCCCTCTCTTCCACACAATGGCGCTTTCAGAGAACCTCTTCTAAAAGGAATAGCTACAGCCTTTGTGTTGAAGGGTGTGTCTGTTGGCAGAGTTTGCTGAGGCAGACAGGCTGGCTGGTGATTAACAAAGGTCATTAGACTTTGGAATCTGGCAAGCAGAGTCAGATGGTAGAGTGTCTTCTGTGCATAGAAGGACGACTCTCAAGAGGCTGAGGCATTCTGGAGGGTTCCTTCCCCCCACCCCCTCCCCCTGTTTCAGAGGGCATGCTGTGTGCTGCTTCAGTCTGTAGGACAGTTTGGACAAGTGTCTTGCTTCAGTAATACTGTTGTGCTGGAACTAATTAACACATTTATCATTCATGGGATAAAAGAACCTTCAGAGATCTTTGCAAATGATCAGTTAGGGAGAAAAGGTGCTGTTTCTGACAGTGCATGGGAACAGCTAATTCTCTGCTGAAAAAGGCAAATCATAAGAAGAAGGCAAGTAGTGTTCTTATGATGATGCTTTTTCTAGCATCAACCTAGCAAAAAAAAAAAAATCGTGTGTGCTTGAGATGAAGCTCAGATAAGTGAGGCCATGTTGTGCACAAGCTAGAAGCTCTCAGCCTCTGAGTGTATGAGTTGTCTGAGCTAAAATGGCTGCTCCTAAAGCTCAGAGGACTAGGGCAGCTTAGTGAGTCTTAAAGCTTCAGTGACGCAGGAGCTCATATCTCTTGAAAGTGTGATAAACACATTCAGCAGAGCTGTGGCTTGTTTGGCTGAGATGAAAGGACTAAGCTTGGGGGGATGGGCAGTGAAAACTGGATGATCTGCTTTTCTGTGAAGTGCTCTAAATGCAGGAGTCGTCTGCTCCATGGAAAAAAAATATTTTCAGGTCTAATGGACTGTGCTAAAGGAGACGTGGGGTGGGGCTTCACTCACTGCGGTAATTTGATCCAGAGCAGAGATAGCAACCTCTTCCACACAATTTGGTCTGGTACTTGCACGAAAAAACTTGAGTATCTGGATTATTGTGTCTTTGCTAGCTGGAAAGAAGCTGGTGCAGTGTTCCTTTTCTTTATGGGACTAAGGAGAAAAAGGACAAAATGCCGTGTGCACAGTAGTGTAGGTAAACATCTGGAGTGTCTGTGTGCTCAGTCCGTCCAGAATTTGACTTGACAGAAGTTTATTTTAGCAGGCTATCAGGAGGAACATTCTTGTATGTAAAATCCTGATGCAATGCCCTCTTTTATTGCATTGACATAATATTATTGGACTTTGATCTTGCTGTAGAAGTAATTTTATATTCTACAATAAATGAATGGAATTTTCATCATAAAATATTTTGGCTGCCGTTCCCTCTATCAGACCTCTGGAAGTCCTAGGTTAATGTAGCCCAGTGGAGCATGTGGGAAACGAAAAGAAGTAATTCATTCATTAAGATAATAAGTTGCCACTGTGCCCAAGAAACATATGAGGTAGGAGGACCTCTGTCTCTGACTTTTTTTCCTGTGTTTATATATTCTTTCTTCTACAGCAGTCCATCAATTTTGAGCACAGAGACAAATTCTCCCCCAGAATTATGTCTCACTGGATTAACTGGTCATGTACTGAACTACAGTACTTGACTTTACCAAGATCAGTGTGTCACGTTGTATATCAAATTAGGGTTTGTAGGAAGTCATGAAACTTTGGGGAGTGGTCTTTTTTATTCTTATTTCCATTGTGCTGTTGCAATGTTTTTATGAAATGAGAGCAGAAATCCCTTCCTCTCATCCACCACCCCATCAAAATCCTGATCCCAGAGACAGGGTATAACTCTGGGAATAGTTATGGGAATTCCAGCCAAGAATGTAGCTCTCTTCTGTGTTTGGTGGAATTGTTTAGGGGTTGTGCAACAATCTATCAAAAGTCAATGTATCCAGATCTCTCACTGCCATAATGTCTCTTTTTTTCCATCAAGGTCAAAACTGACTAGATGTTTAAACTAATTGAAAATGCAAGTTTCCAGTGGAGGTTTTTTAGTCTTTGGCAGTGAAGTAGTCAGTAGTTGTCGAATCTACAGGAAGGTTAGTGCTGGTCGAAAAGAGGCAGAAATGCCATTTTCTAATAGTAAACGTGAATGCGTGAATGGCTGGAAGTAATGGAGCTCCTCAAATCACGTGTGCTTCCCTCGTCTTTATTTGAGACAGACTGTCAATGTAACAATAAACCCATATAGGAGTAAGGGAAAAGCCAAGAAGGCATGGTCTACTGAATCAACATCCATTTGTCAGAAGCTTGAATATTTGTACAGCCCAGCTCAGCAACTCATGAGCCATTTAGGTAGGACTTTTTGTTAATTTGAATTTCCTTGATGCCTTTCAACATATTGAGTAAAAGTTGAGTTCCTGCTTCTGTAATGATAGCATTTCTGGAGGTTACTAAATCTTATTGCTGACAAGCTTGGTTTTATTTATTAGTCACAGTTCACTGAATGGTGTTTCTGTAACAAGTGCTTCTCCCACATTCCTTTTCTTTCAGAATTTCCTGATGTAAAAGTATTATCCAGGACCATGGAGGTGCTGCAGTGCGATGGCTGCGATTTTCGAGCTCCATCCTATGAAGACCTTAAAGCTCACATTCAAGATGTTCACACTGCTTTTTTGCAGCCAACAGATGTTTCTGAGGAAAGTCCTAGCCAGCCAAGGTCTGGCTCCATGAATGCTAGCAACCAGACAGAGGTCGAATTTTCTTCTGTAAAGGATGAATTTACAATTGCAGATGAAATTGCAGGTAAACATAAACCCCTCTTTCTTGTTGCCTATCTTGGCATATCTTAATTTGTAATTTTCATTAATTTTATTGTAATGACAGCAAAGTGAGCATTGTCTAGTTACTGCCTTATCAGTTCTGATTACTGCTTTGTATGTAACCACTGAAATGGGGATTTATCTGTTTTTTTTTATCATCAAGAATTTTAGAAGTGGTTGTTGTTGGGTTTTTTTTGGTGAACTTCTGAAACTAGTGTATTTATTTAAAGAAACTTTATTTTAGAAGTAATACATATTCCACATTCTGTCCCACATATCAGAGTTTTGCAGTAGGTACAGAAGAGAATCATAAATGAGATAGTCCAGTGTCTTGCATGCATTGGAATACTGATGTACCCAATGGGATGTGATTTTTGTTGAATATTGTATTATATCGTTGAGTGGTAGGTGGGGAAGAAATTGTATGTATTTATTTCTTGTGGGTTTTTTTTTCTTTTAGGGCAAAATGCAGCTCAGATGGGGACTGGAAGTTATTATAGCCATAGCCAGAGTTTTTATAGCCAGCACATGGCCCCAAATCCTAAACCAACAAACAAGTTTTTCCAGTGCAAATTCTGTGTGCGTTACTTCAGATCCAAAAACCTTCTCATAGAACATACCCGAAAAGTGCATGGCACACAAGCTGGAGGGAGCTCGGTGGGGCCGCCTGCTGCTGGATCCTTAAATTACAACATCATGATGCATGAAGGGTTTGGCAAAGTTTTCTCTTGCCAGTTCTGCACCTATAAATCGCCAAGGCGTGCAAGGATTATTAAGCACCAGAAAATGTATCACAAAAATAATCTAAAGGAGAGTTCAGCTCCCCCTGCTGCCATATCTGAATCTGCATCTGCCTCCGTGCCGGTGCAGGAATCCTGCAAGGAGCTGCCTGCTGAAGTAGTAGAGCGTAGCATCTTGGAATCCATGGTCAAGCCTTTAACGAAGTCCAGGGGCAATTTTTGCTGCGAATGGTGTAGCTATCAGACCCCTCGACGGGAGCGCTGGTGTGACCACATGATGAAGAAGCATCGCAGCATGGTAAAAATACTGTCAAGCCTGAGACAGCAACAGGATGGAACCGGATTGCCTGATGTGCAGAACAAGAGTGCGCCGAACTCCGCCTCAAACTCCAACTATATCTCTATGAATGCTACAGGACGAGAGATGCCAAATGCCAACGTCTCAAACTTCAGAGGCTCTATGAGTAACTCCCTTATCAGACCCAATTCTTCTACATCTTCAAAGTTTTCTTCTGTGTCTTATCCTCAAATGAAGCCTAAGTCACCTCATAACTCTAGTATGGTTAATTTGTCTGACAGATCCCGCTATGGAATAGCTGACATGACAAATTCTTCTGCTGACCTGGAAACTAATAGTATGCTAAATGACTCTAGCTCTGATGAAGAGCTAAATGAAATAGACAGTGAGAACGGCTTGAACTCCATGGATCACCAGACCTCAGGAATGTCTGCAGAGCAGCTGATGGGATCTGATGGTAACAAATTATTGGAAACAAAGGGGATACCCTTTAGAAGATACATGAACAGGTTCCAGTGTCCTTTTTGCCCTTTCCTCACTATGCACCGCCGAAGCATCTCCCGCCATATTGAGAACATCCACTTGTCTGGGAAGACAGCTGTATACAAGTGCGATGAATGTCCTTTCACTTGTAAGAGTTCATTAAAACTTGGAGCTCATAAACAATGTCATACAGGTACAACATCAGATTGGGATGCTGTGAATTCCCAGAGTGAAAGCATAGCCTCCTCTCTGAATGAAAGCACAGTGTCTTATGAAAGTGGAAATATAAATGGCAGGAAGTCAGGTGGAATGATGGAATCCGTGCAGCAGCAACAGCAGCAGTCACCTCAACCCCACTCGCAGCACCCCTATAAATGCACGCTCTGCAACTACTCCACAACTACTTTGAAAGGTCTCCGAGTTCATCAACAACACAAGCATTCTTTTTGTGATAACTTGCCAAAATACGAGGGACCGTCATCCAATGCTCCACAAGAGAGTGAGGTGGATGCCCATGCTGCCTCCAGCACCGTGAAGAAAAGCCAGACCTCAATTCTTGGGTTATCATCTAAAAATAACTTTGTAGCTAAGGCCTCTCGAAAACTGACAAATGACTTTCCCCTAGATCTATCACCCGTGAAGAAGCGAACTAGAATTGATGAAATAGCTAGCAACTTACAGAGCAAAATCAACCGAAACAAGCAACAAGAAGATGCAGTGATTAATGTAGAGGATGATGAAGAGGAGGAGGAAGACAATGAAGTGGAGATAGAAGTAGAATTGGACAAGGAAGAAGAACAAACAGAGCCATTGATGGAGGTGTCTAGTTCCTATGCACCCCAGCAAATGTGGGGAAGAGATACTAATGATTCTCAGAAGGAGACTAATTTCAGGAACATGCCGCATGATTATAATTCCACCAATGGGGCAGAAATTGAGCTAACTTTATCTGAAGATGAGGAAGATTATTACTGCTCTTCTGTCAACATGAAGGATCATCAAGGGCCTAATGCATCTCTTTTGGGCAGCCAGTCGAGTATGTATGGATCTGATCAAAACAGTGAAAATGCAGAGTTTAATGATTCCGGACGGCTTTATTATTGCAAACACTGTGACTTTAGCAACAAATCTGCTAGGAGTGTTAGCACCCACTACCAACGGATGCACCCTTACATTAAGTTCAGCTTTAGGTATATCTTGGACCCTAACGATCACAGTGCTGTGTACAGATGCCTTGAATGTTACATTGACTACACCAACTTTGAAGACCTACAGCAGCATTATGGTGAGCATCATCCTGAAGCTATGAATGTACTCAACTTTGATCATTCCGATCTGATCTACCGCTGCCGCTTTTGCTCTTACACCAGCCCGAATGTTAGAAGCTTGATGCCGCACTACCAAAGAATGCACCCAACTGTTAAAATTAACAATGCAATGATATTTTCAAGCTATGTAGTCGAGCAGCAAGAAGGGTTAAATGCAGAGTCGCAAACACTGAGAGAGATCTTGAATTCTGCTCCCAAGACCATGGCAACTTCCACCCCAGTGGCCCGCGGGGCTGGCGTGCCTGGTACATTTAACAAAAATGCTTCGAAGAGTTTTAGTCCAGAATGTGAAAATCAGAAAGAGCCTTCAGTTAATAGCGTGGTGGTGTATGACTGTGATGTGTGTTCGTTTGCAAGCCCTAACATGCATTCTGTTCTAGTGCATTATCAGAAAAAACACCCTGAAGAAAAGGCTTCATATTTCAGGATTCAGAAGACCATGCGGGTGGTGTCTGTTGACAGGGGTTCTGCCTTGGCTCAACTGTCCTTTGAGCTGGGAACTCCCATCTCCCCAAAACTGTCCAACATGGCTTCGCAGCCACCACCTCCCCCACCACCACCACCAGACCTCACCACTGAACTCTACTACTGCAAGCACTGTTCATATAGCAACCGCTCGGTGGTGGGAGTGCTCGTCCACTATCAGAAAAGGCATCCAGAAATAAAGGTCACTGCGAAATACATTAGGCAGACGCCCCCCACAGCAGCAATGATGAGGGGTGGTGAAATGCCACCTGGCATTCAGAGGCCACCAGTGTCTATGCAGCTGAACAGGGGCAGCTCTGAGAGCTCTGTGGCTCCCCTTGAGAATGAAATGTTCTTCTGTCAGCATTGTGATTATGGAAATCGGACCGTTAAAGGCGTGCTCATTCATTATCAAAAGAAGCATCGTGACTTCAAAGCCAACGCAGATGTGATCAGACAGCACACGGCCACAATTAGGAGCCTTTGCGATCGTGGCCAGAAAAAAATGTCCAGCAGCATGCCTGCGCCCACTTCCAATTCAGAGCGGGACAAGGCTAAACTAAGAGCTCTCAAATGCCGGCAGTGTTCCTACACATCGCCTTATTTTTACGCACTGAGGAAGCATATTAAGAAAGACCATCCAAGCCTGAAGGCCACAGTTACATCCATTTTACGATGGGCATTTTTGGATGGCTTAATAGAAGCTGGTTATCACTGTGAATGGTGTATTTATTCACATACGGAGCCTAGCGGTTTGCTCGTGCATTACCAAAGGAGACATCCTGAGCATTATGTTGACTATACATACATGGCCACTAAACTCTGGGCAGGTCCAGATCCTTCCCCTCCAGCCCTAGTGATGCCATCAGAGGCAAAAACCTATAAATGCAGAGACTGCATTTTTGAAGCATCTTCCATTTGGGATATTACGAATCACTATCAGGCTTTTCATCCTTGGGCCATGAATGGAGATGAATCTGTGTTGCTGGATATCATCAAGGAGAAAGATGCTGCTGAGAAAGCTGGGACCCAGTCTGATGAAGTCGGGACCAGGGTTAATTCTGAAGACCAGATAACCACATCACAGATGGAACAGGATGTCGATTGTGCAGTAAATTCCAGCCTTCCCCAGGAAAAAAATGTTCAGCTGGCCTCTGCAAACCCTGCGATATCCTCCACGCCGTATCAGTGCACAGTGTGCCAGTCTGAATACAATAACTTGCATGGCCTCCTGACGCATTATGGCAAAAAACATCCTGGCATGAAAGTTAAAGCTGCAGATTTTGCACAGGACATAGACATTAACCCAGGAGCCGTGTACAAGTGCAGGCATTGCCCATACATTAATACGCGCATCCACGGTGTCCTTACACACTACCAGAAACGGCATCCGTCAATAAAGGTCACTGCTGAGGATTTTGTGCATGACGTGGAGCAGTCTAATGACATGGCCCAGAATGATGTGGAAGAAACGAGTAGGATTTTCAAGCAAGGGTATGGTGCTTACAGATGCAAATTATGCCCTTATACCCATGGCACTTTGGAAAAGCTTAAAATTCACTATGAAAAATACCACAACCAACCTGAATTTGACGTGTTTGCGCAGTCGCCGCCGAAGGTGTCTGCGTCCATGGAGCTGGAGGGTACCCCCGAAATAAAGGCTTCTCCGGAAATTGCTGCTGAGGACATCGGAGAAGTCACCATGCCAGCTTCTCATTTCTCCAGCTCTCATCTCGTGTCTCACACGGTGTTCCGCTGCCAGCTGTGCAAATATTTCTGCTCCACCCGGAAGGGGATAGCCAGGCACTACCGCATCAAACACAACAATGTCCGGGCGCAGCCCGAAGGCAAAAACAACCTCTTCAAATGCGCTTTGTGTTCCTACACAAACCCCATCCGCAAAGGGCTTGCAGCACACTACCAGAAACGGCACGACATTGACGCGTATTACACTCATTGCCTGGCAGCCTCCAGGACGGTAAGTGACAAGCCCAGTAAAGTGATCATTCCGTCTCCTCCCAAAGACACCTCTCCTCAACTGAGCGAGGAGCTGAGGAGGGCAGTGGAAAAGAAAAAGTGCTCGCTTTGTTCCTTCCAGTCCTTTAGCAAAAAAGGCATCGTGTCCCACTACATGAAGCGTCACCCTGGTGTTTTCCCTAAGAAGCAGCATGCGAGCAAGCTGGGGGGCTACTTTACAGCTGTGTATGCTGACGAGCATGAAAAGCAGACTCTAGGAGAGGAGAGAAATGATTTTGAGAAGCCTGAGGTGGAGAATGAGGCTCAGGAAATTGAGTGGCTTCCTTTCAGGTGCATAAAATGTTTCAAACTGTCCTTCAGCACAGCCGAGCTGCTGTGTATGCATTACACTGACCACCACAGCAAGGATTTGAAGAGAGACTTTACCATACTGGGATGTGGCACCCGCTCTCAGAGCTCTGCCTACCAGTGCAAGCACTGTGATAGTAAACTGCATAGCATGGCAGAACTGACCTCCCACTTGAACAGTCACAATGAGGAATTCCAGAAGCGCGCCAAACGTCAAGAGAGGAGGAAACAGCTTTTGAGCAAGCAGAAATATGCAGATGGTGCTTTTGCAGATTTCAAACAAGAGAGGGTAAGAGAGTGTGTGTGTTCTCTCAACACCCCCCACCCCGCACCCCTCCCCGGCTGCTTATTATTAGTGTCCACATGCATGTGCTCTTTGGCAGCCAAACAGCTACAGGCAGGCAAGTGACTTAGTGTGCCAATGAGTTCTATAAATCAATGAAACGTTCTGGCTTGATTNCTTCCCCCCCCCCCCCCCCCCCCCGCCGCCCCCTTCTGTATCCCTTTCTAGAGCTTCCTAGGGGATTTCTGTTTCCTCCTCTCCTCCTGTGAGTAGCCTCCTTATCTGGCACTTAATTATGTGACTTTCTATTACAAGGCCCCTGGCCTCTGTCTCTTTCCCAACCCCCCCAGTCATCATCCCTTGTAATAACACCAATTTCCTTCTCAGGAATAGCCTACTCAATAAGGCTCGGTGTCAGCATAATGGGGGTAATATAGCTGACAAGGGGCCTCAACCAAAGCCTATTAATATCAATGTGCGTCTCTCTAGTGACTTCAGGCTTTGGATCAGGCCCCGTATGAATTTAGGACCAAATTTTGTTCTGTTTCACTGGTGTAAATCTGGAGTAACTACTTACCATTGCGAAGGAGTGACTCATAGTTTATATCGGAGTCACCCAATGGCATAATTTGGCCTTGTAATTAAAAATTAATAAAATTCTGTCACTAGCCAGAAATTCAGAGTTCATACTATGCAAATGTTTTACCTGCATATTTTAAAGGCATTAACGAGGGGTAATTGAAAACTTGAGAGGAGATTTTGCAGAGCAGCCTAAGGGATTTAAACACGTTATCCATCTATGTTAATGGATGTGTATATATCACAGAATATCAGGGTTGGAAGGACCTCAGGAGGTCATCTAGTCCAACCCCCTGCTCAAAGCAGGACCAATCCCCAACTAAATCATCCCAGACAGGGCTTTGTCAAGCCTGACCTTAAAAACCTCTAAGGAAGGAGATTCCACCACCTCCCTAGGGAACCCATTCCAATGCTTCACCACCCTGCTAGTGAAAAAGCTTTTCCTAATATCCAACCTAGACCTCCCCCACTGCAACTTGAGACCATTGCTCCTTGTTCTGTCATCTGGTACCACTGAGAACAGTCTAGATCAGGGGTCGGCAACCTTTCAGAAGTGCTGTGCCGAGTCTTCATTTATTCATTCTGATTTAAGGTTTCGCGTGCCAGTCATATATTTTAACGTTTTTAGAAGGTCTCTTTCTATAATATATAACTAAACTAATGTTGTATGTAAAGTAAATAAGGTTTTTAAAATGTTTAAGAAGCTTCATTTAAAATTAAATTAAAATGCAGAGCCCCCCGGACCAGTGGCCAGGACCCGGGCAGTGTGAGTGCCACTGAAAATCAGCTCGTGTGCCGCCTTCGGCACCCATGCCATAGGTTGCCTACCCCTGGTCTAGATCCATCCTCTTTGGAACCCCCTTTCAGGTAGTTGAAAGCAGCTATCAAATCCCCCCGCATTCTTCTCTTCTGCATACTAAATGATCCCAGTTCCCTCAGCCTCTCCTCATAAATCATGTGCTCCAGCCCCCTAATCATTTTTGTTGCCCTCTGCTGGACTCTTTCCAATTTTTCCACATCCTCCTTGTAGTGTGGGGCCCAAAACTGGACACAGTACTCCAGTTGAGGCCTCACCAATGCCGAATAGAGGGGAATGATCACGTCCCTCGATCTGCTGGCAATGCCCCTACTTGTACAGCCCAAAATGCCATTAGCCTTCTTGGCAACAAGGCTAAGTCATTTAGGCTGCTTTGCAAAATCTGTACCTCTGTTCTTAAAGTGCCAAGAGAGGGGGCTTTTTCTTTTCTATTTGAACAAACAAAAATGGCTTGCCTAATTGTTTTTGGTTTTAAAATCCATGCTGTTGCAGGGTACGTTTGTAATCTCTCTCTTTCTCTCTTTTTTGGTTAAGTTAGTTCTGGAAGCAAATTTCAATGTATATGTTGATTATACTGATGTGTTCCAACAGACATTCGGTCACTTGGAAGATGTATCAAAATTTAAGGAGAGAAAAGTTGTTGGATACAAATGTAAATTTTGCGTGGAAGTTCATCCCACCCTTCGAGCCATCTGTAATCACCTTCGCAAGCATGTTCAGTATGGGAATGTCTCTTCTGTGACAGCTACCGTAAAGGTGAGAATTATAAGAACTGGCTATGTGTTTGATTGAGATTAAGGCCTGATCAAAAAGCTCACTGAAGCCGGTGGGCAGACTTTCTCATTAAATTCAATTTGGATTAGGTACTGATTTACTAAGACCATCATCCAAATCTAATGGACAGTTTTCTGTGTTGTCTCTGGATTATTTTAATGCTAGATTTTTCAGATGTTAGTTGCAACTTTCTTCTACCTTTGATTCGGGACATGAAGACTATTTTTTGCCACTCAGTATATCCCATTTCTCTTGCATAAAGGAATTTGTCTTGTCCATGGTAGAAAGCGTAGGCCTCTGAGCAGGAAGCTCTTGTCCAGCTATTCTGGGCTACTTTTCTACTGTCTTTGCCTCTGAAGGCAACATTTTCAGAAGAGGAAACCTGAAGTGTGTACACACAAATGTACATGAAATTGTGTATTACATGCTTGCATGCATAGTTACAATGACACAAGCAAACTGGGTATTTGTATCTGCAAACAGCCATTCAGATGGCTAACTAGTCATTTACCTGAACCATTGGCCCAACTAAAGAGGCTAATTGTAAATTCACTTTATTTTTCATGTGCAAATGGACTTTTGCTTCTAGGAAATCTGGTGTGCAGGGGAGGACTGTGGGTTACTACCTCACAGCAGATTCTTCAGGATATCAACTGGGGAGTGTGCATGCAATCATGCAGCAGGAGCTGTGAACACATTCCTTTTGCTGCAGTGAGAATTCAGAGTGGGTTGAGTAGCAGAGCTGACCCCACAATCCCCTGTTTCATAACCCCTACTGCATACTACTATAGGGCAACTAAATCCAGAAAGGTCTGAACTTCTCTACCTAGGAGGGCTTTTATTATTTTGTTGTCCTTTCACTGTCCTCCCCTTTTGCTTACGTGATGCTACAAAAGAGATTGTTCCTTTTCTCCTACCCAACTATCCTTTTCAGGCGTAGCCTACAGGATCATTGCCATCTTTTTGAGCAAAAGGAAATTAGTTAAGTAGTTGAGCAAGAAAGCTGAAAACCAAGGTCAAATGAATGTGGTGCCACACTCTCTACCAATTTTAAGCTGTTGATCACAACAAAATATGTGCCACGATGAATAATATTAAGGGAGGGGAACAAGAAACAGGTAACTGTTTCTGAAGAGGAGTAGTGTTTTCTTAGAGTGCCTGTTGTTTCTCTCTCGTGAATTTAGTGCTGGTGGAAAGTGTCTGCTCAACAGCCCTTGAAAGGGGAGGTCTGGGTTAGTCCAGAGGCAAGGACAATGCAAGTTTCCTCCATACCACCCTCCTATGTGTCTCTAACCTGTTTTGGGGGATCCACCTCCAGGGCTTAGACCGTTGTTAGCTCAGTTTCTACTCCAATTCCATGGCTTTTGTGCTGACATTGACAATATTGCTTAGGGCCAGTTGTGAGAGTTAGTCTTTTTTTAGAATAGATTTGAAACTGGGACCTTTTCCTGAAGAAAGCCATTGATGATATGGGAATGGTGCAGGGATATCTTTAGAACATGGATGTAGTGGGATTCCAGGAGACATTCTGAAAAGGGAATCTTAGATGGTAAAGTTAACACATGGGGAAGACCCAAGGCAGAAGGGAGAGAGAATTGATGGCTTTGGGGGGGTATGTGTTTTTTAGCAGGAAGCGGAAGATTCTTCAAACACAACTTTGGAGGGTTTTGAGGGAGCAAAAGACCATGGCATGGTGGAATTTACAGAAGCTGAATCTGGAGCATCCTTGGAAGATGAAACCAGGCCTGGGGGCTACCACTGCAGCCAGTGTGACCGGGTTTTGATGTCTATGCAGGGTCTGCGATCTCATGAGAGAAGTCATTTGGCTCTGGCCATGTTTACCCGTGAAGACAAGTACAGCTGCCAGTATTGCTCCTTTGTCTCTGCTTTCAGGCACAAGTAAGTTTTTGCAATAGAAGTACAGACCAGTGATACTGCTTTCATATGTGCTGACATTAAAGGGGGCACTGTACACTTGAAAACTGGACACCTTTACTGTTTAACTGCTTTCCCCCCCTTTTTTCTAGTTTTCAGGTATTCATAGTCTTCTGAGTCCCCTTACCAATGTCTCTGATTCTTTTCATATTTTTTTTTAAAAATGTTCAGTCTCCTTTTTTCTGTGGGGGAAGAACACACACAAACAAAAGCGGCAAACTTCCTACACAGAGGAAACAATGAAACTGACCTTCTCCACAGTGCTGTCAAATTCATGAAATAAACAGGAAAGAAAAGAGGGAAATATTCATAAATAAGGAACCTGGGTGTTACCTGTAGCAACAGTTTTCAGATAGCAGTGTAATTTTAATTTTTTTTTGTTGGTGGAGTTTTGTTGGATTGATTTAGAGAGATGTGTAGTCTCTTTAATGCTGAGCAGTTCTCAAGAGCTGAACTTATTGTGGTATGTAAATTGTTCTATGAAAACATTATCCACAAGAGTATAGGGCTCTTCTCTGAATGAGTTCCACAACATACTCCATTTTCTGATGCAACAAATTAGGTGTTAGCAGAAATAAGCAAACTTCTCACAAAGTATGTGGTAAAGGTTTTCTTAGACTGGGGAGAGAGGTAGCTTCTTAATTGGCTTTTTAAACTTACTTCTTGAAGGCCTGCTGCAAAGAAATGTCTTTTGTAGGATTCCCCCTCCCCCTCCCCAAACCCCCATGGACAGGCTTGAGAACACATGCATGCTTCATCTATCCTCCAAGGAGACACCTACTCATCCAACGAAGGAGGGGAAATCCATGCTCTGTTCTGTCTGAAACATTTGTGGCATCATCCACAGCATCATAAGTCAGGCTTAAGTGTGTCTGCTCTGCAACCAAATCCATACCTAGGGAGAGAGCAGGATACAGGAAAGAAATCTTGTGTTCTAGACAGGCGACACTTCCACCAGCACCCCAAGCCAGGTTATAACCATAATCTGTTTTACAGGCTCGGAGAGGTAAAAGGACAGGGCATCCCCCAGGGAGTGTGCGTTGGGCACAGGGGGCCGCTTCTGAGCAGAGGCATTCCCATACTGAACTGGCAGGCCCTGACAGAACTGCATTGGTGGAATACAGATTGTGCCACTTTAAAAGTGTAGCGAGAACCACTGCTCTCTGTACTAAAAATAACACACACACCCCCCACCCCTCCAACACAACTCTAACACAACTCTAACACTGAGGTTGCCTGCACTCTTCCCTGGCAAGTGTTATACTGGCTCTGAGTGAAGAAGGTGCTGGGATTAAATAGGGAGGATCAAGGTGGAGTTCTGTGAATTTGTGGTTGCCATAGAAATAGGTGCAATCTACGTCATCTCTTTAACTTGGGTAAAATAGGTAATTGGGAGAGAGAAAATCCGTAGTGCAAGCTTAAAAAAAGAAACCTAAAGAAAAACTGATTGGAAAAGAATCTCGGAGGTGGGACCTATGGTTTGAGTTTAATTGTATGCGGTCCTGTATGGACTAGTATTCTATATTATACGTCTTTGGATGGGCAATCTGTTTTAATTGTTAAGCAAGTTTGTTTCCTTGTCAGGTATTTAAGATGGGGTTTTGTTATATGAAGTATCGACACAAACGGATGCTCAGCATATTTTATTCATTGAGCAGATTTGTTAATTTCACTGGAATGGCAGTAATTATATCTCCTTATTGAATTTACAATAAAATTATTTTGCTATGAAGTGCTCCTGTAAATAAAGACGTACTGTACATTTTGTTACTATCCAGTGTTAATTTGAATGGACTAAGAGTGCAGCTTTTGCACCAGTGGACAGGCATTTTCATAGATCAGGCTCTTTTTGTGGTAGTACAGGACAAAAAATGTAGCAGGAACCCCTGCATTGTGTGTGAAGATGCTGATATTTAGTATGAATTTGCCAGTTTAAGTGAAATACAAGCAAATTTGAAAACAAAACGGAAGCACTTCTGAGGCTAAAGACTATTTTCCCCGTCCCGTTATTCTATTGCCATGCACCTCTTGCACATGCAGGCTGAAACTAGGACAAGAGTCAAACGTTTTAACATACCATGAGAAGAGGCTGCTGTTGGGATATGTCTAGCCCAGCCTAAAGTTGGCGCTTGCTCTCTGGAGATTTGTGGACTCAGGAAGATCAGCTGGTTTAGAGAAGCTTCCAGACTCCAGGGTTCTGATTCAAACATTATGATGTTCACCTAGTGCTTCATTCTTCTAAATCAAATGTAATTATGGGTTGAGCTGTTATATACACATTGATTAGAAAGAGTCTGGAATCTGAAAGGGTTTCTTACCCCCCCTCTTGCTTTGATTTCTCACAAAGAAGATCCTAGCCTAGATGTTCCCTGCTACCCACCCTTTCTTCTTGGGCTCCATGCACTGTCTCCCAAATCTCTCTCTAAAACCATCTCTTTTTTGCTCCTGGAACTCCTTGGTTGGCTCCTGCACAGCCTGCTGGCATCTTCCCCAGAACAGACTAACCAGTTTCTATTCTCTTTAGGCTTCCTCAGTAGAGCAGGTTGAAAAATTTCAAAACTTGCTGATTGGAGGGGGAAATGGGGCAAACTTTTCACAAAGACTCTTGCCAAACCAAAAATTGCTGTGTTGTTTTTTTGGGG